>CAWUFW010013629.1:0-463736 GCA_963921515.1 Calotriton arnoldi | reverse complement strand
CTCAAATAACAAACAGGAGCACCAAGGGGTAAGTAGTCAGGTCGCCCCCACTCAACAATATATTTCAAAAGACCTCACCTACTCAGAACAGTATCTTGTAATTCCAAGGACCAGGGGTATAAGTTCCCCTTACACGGCAGTACAATTTATAACTTGCCTGTATGTCCTACTGTTCATAATTTAATATCCAATTTCGTCATGTACCACAGTTTCCAACAAACATAAAACAAAAACTAATTTTTGTCTCACCACATAACTTTGTGAAATATGTGAAAGAATGGGAAGTACCTCACGGTAGTAACACCAAGGGGAGCTGCTGGCATATATTTACCAGTATGCCCACACTTATCATCATCGGTAGCTTTCCAAGTGAAAAAAAGAAAAAAAGGTGAAAGTGAAGAGATTCCTCTGTCCTGAGGAATCTATGAGAAAATGAGTGACAAAGGATGACACAATCAGTGCAAGAAATCACTGCGTGCCTACCGTATCCCACACACAACACAAAAGAGGAGATGCAATCCTCAATTAAAAAGAGGTACCGCTTTCTTGCAACAGGAATTTATTCAATGCAGTAAGTGTCCTCATTTAAAAACGGCATCTAATTGGCCATTCATAACCATCTTTTCTTTTGCCCCCTGTTTATATTGCACCATCTAATTATCACAAGGATCATAGGCTACAGCGTAGGGATCTACATTTGCATCGAGCCAAGAGAGTTGTCAATCCAGAAGATATAGATCAAACAGATACTTCCCTGCAGCAATTTACTGACATCATGAAGGGCATTCTGCCGTTCTGGGGCCCCATGTTCAATAGGCGTAATATCTGTCGCCTTGTTAGAGTAGTTGAGGGAGTCATTAACACTACTGCAGGTATACTGACTAATATTACAGTCGAGCTTCAGGCTACAAGACTTGTTGCTCTTCAAAACCGGATGGTTTTAGACGTCATCCTTGCTGATAGGGGCGGAGCCTGCCGCGTCATCGGCAGCAGTTGTTGTGTTTACATTCCTGATAATGCCCCTAATGTATACTCCGCCATACAGAAATTACACAGGCTTGCTTCAGATATCCATCAGGATAATGGCTCATGGTCCCTCACAGGGTGGTTCTGGGGTCTGCTGACATCATGGGGTTGGAAGATACTACTTGCCCTCATAGTTATCGCAGGTGTCATATTCACATGTTGCCTATGTATTAATTGCCTTCCAGCATGTTACACCTATTGTGTGAGCAAGCTCACCTCTACCCCTAAATTGCCAGGCCATGATGCTAAGGTCTCTACTATGATGATGCAGGATATTCAGGATATGATGCTTATTGACGAAGGTATTTTTGATTACTAAGTAGATTTTGATACTCATGTGCTGCTTTATTCTCTCTTGTAACTTGACTGACTATGCATTTTCTTCCTTCCCACTTAGAATTGTAAAGACCCCGCCGGACAGCCTCAATAAAGCATTTAGCCACTCATGCTAAAAGGAGGGTCTATTAGGTTTGAAAATCCCATTCCTGCTATGCGCCCGTATCATGCTACATTAGGTTAGCAGTGTGTGGCTAAATAAATGCCATTTGTATTCACGTTATGCAACCCACTGAGTTATCCCTGCAACGTGCAAGCTTTAGTTAGCAAGTGTGACTCCACTTTGTATTTCGTAATCCCTATTAGGCTGTGTCTGAACTAGGCCTCATTATTCGTATTGCTTGTCTCAGCAGACCACTGTATTTAGTTATTATTTTTCTTTCCTGTTCAAGGCTGCTTCCCGACTTTACTAATGAATAGGCCATTCTGCCCCCGCATGCCTATCCGAGTGTGTAGTTCTGCTCCCACGTTAGGAGACGCTGAGACTCAGCGCAGTAACCTTGAGTTGCCGATAGCATGTACCCATCTGGCAGGTGGTAGCCCATCCTTCTGTGCCTTCTTTGTTCATGTTCGACCCAGGCCAGTAACTTTCCACTATGGGCGTGGTTGGGGGTTCTTGGAGAAATTAATATGCATCGCAGGCCGATGGGGGCCAGTCCCTCGGCAGACACTTTAGGGTGCAGGTCAGATTGGAATCCTCTGCAGAGTATTGCTAATAAACGCTTGTTTGTATTTTCTACTGTCTGACCAACTCTTCATTTTTTGGGAAGGCATAGCAGGTGGTTATACATAACCCGAGTGGCCCCTAAGGGCCACTTCCTTCATAACGTGGAATTACTAATAAATTCCACTGATCCACTAGCGGAATTAATCAGTAGTACCTGCTACTTACATCTGGTCTGTTCATGCATTCAGCCTAAAGTCCCTCATTTGTTGTTGGTCTTTCAAAAGATGTCATTTGGCCACCATGTTAGCACTGCCAGGTTTATGACAACAACCAACACCATGGCTTAACATGCTCTATGGTTCTGGGGGATTCTGTGAGTACAAGGCACTGCTAAAATGTAAAGTAGCCTAGCATTGATGGCACCTCAGATCAGCCTACTTGCGTCACAGATAATTCCAGTGTTGATTGGTTGTGGAGTTTGCTTGCAGCTTTGTGTGAGCTTTCCTCAGAGGCTCCTACAGTGGATGGGTCGGGCACTGGCCACTATGGCTAGGCTTTGACCAAGTGATGAAGCGGGTGGTGAATGACAAACACTGGATTGAACTGTGCCAAGAAATGAGTGTCAACATGGTAATATGAGTGCCTTTTAAAATCAAAGTAGTACAAAATTACCTTCATTTCCTTCCGTCTCGCTGAAAGGTGGTACTTGATAAACCTGTGCTGTCCATTAACCAACTAGGTACTTATGCATGTCGTTCTTTATTAAGGTTAAGTTTAGAACCATGAAATGGATGGCTTCTAGTGATTCTAGGTCATCCAACGTGGATTATTCGCTTGTTGCGCATGAGCAACGTTCAGGGTGCAGAGTGCTACATATGGGTGACGTAGTTAATTACCCTGACTAGATATTCATATCTTAGCCTGTAAACCTCATGCTGTTTAATGTTTTACAGTAAAGCTCCGGCCTCACTGCATGCCACATCAATAAACACCTGTCCTCTTCCAATAGCTGCAATGATGTGGCAAATTGAACTTCCAAAATATCTTCAGCAGCTCCAGGGTTTCGCAAACTGAAGTGCTGAGACTCTCTGCCAGAAATAGCCAAATGCAAAAATGATAGTTAGGCATATTGCTAACTCTGCCCACTTGCAGAACTCCATGGAATTTGGCAGAGTTTTTCAGTAACTCACGAGCTCCACCCAGGCCTATATTTGATCCTTATAAGCCTTTGCATATTTTGCAGGTTTGAAAAAGCCTCTACATATAAGGCGCTGACTATGACTAATTCAATTGTTTTTTTATTGATATTTGCGGGGCTCTGCATTTCATTCATTTGACCCTTATGAGCCTTTTCATTATTTGTAGGCCAGCCACAGCCTTCAGAAACAGGGCGTTGTCAAATCCATTGATTTTGATTGTTGGTATTATTTTAGCGTGCACTGTATTTCATTTAGCCTTCCATTGCTGACAAGGGTTGTGTGATCGCAGGCTGGCGATTGCCGCTCCGTAACACTTGACAGCTCAGCATATTTGGAGTCGGCCACTGTGCCAAAACACAAGCGTGCCTTTCAATAGGTGCGCACTCAGCTGTCATCTCAACTCTAGTGAACGGCTGGAGTGTGCATCGGCTACATTCAAGTTGCGGACCTCAGTCACTTTAGGTGAATTTCCCTGACTGCTTCAATTAATCCATTAGGGAATAGAGATCAGAAGCAAATAGATGCTCCACACATATAGTCATCATTGTCCTTTGTTATTTTTGCAGCTTATTCCAGGCAGGAGTATCAGAAAGGGCATTTTCATGATTTATTGGGTAGGTTTCCACCACCTGATTCAAATGGACAATTATTTTGTTGACAATGCATCCACCAGTTTCATGGGGGTTATAGTATAATTTTATTTTTGTTCCGTTTTAGTCAATTCCTCCAGCCCTATCTTTCTGAAGGGCTCTTATCAGTTGTGTGTGACCAACATTGGTGCAGAGTGGTGAGTTGATTCTATTACTCTAACCTTGCCTTTGGCCCACCAACCTTTAACAAATTATCTAATAAGGCCAATTATTTCACACACAGATATTGATAGGATGATCAGTGATGTCATCAGTGATGTCACTGACCATGTCATGAGTGATGTAATATGTGACGTCATCAGCAGTCCATTGCGGGGGCGCGAGTTATAGTTAGCTCAACTAACTATAATGGCCGAATTTCTCCGGTCTTGTACGAGTGAAATGTCCAACTAACTATAACGTCCCTGAAACCTGTGGTTTTTTTCAGTGAATTTCTATGGTTTTTTAAATGCTAATTTCTAACTATAACGTCCCTGAAACCTATGGTTTTTTCAGTGAATTTCTAGGGTTTTTTAAATGATAATTTCTAACTATAACGTCCCTGAAACCTATGGTTGTTTCAGTGAATTTCTAAGGTTTTTTAAATGCTAGTTTCTAACTATAATGTCCCTGAAACCTATGCTTTTTTCAGTGAATTTCTAAGGTTTTTTAAATGATAATTTCTAACCATGCCTACAGAGGTAGGACATGTGCAGAAAGAGGAAGAAAAGCACAGAAAGAAGCAAGAGAAATGCAGAAAGAGGCAACAGAAGTCCAGAAAGACGAAGAAAAGTGCAGAAAGAAGCAAGAGATATGCAGAAAGAACCAACAGAGGTGCAGAAAGAGGCCTTGTTGCAAAGTCATCCTGTGCCCCCAACTTTTTGCTGACTGGTACTGGTGGTAACTGACTCTGACTAACCAGGCCAGTGCTATGCTGAAAGACACTTAGAATACAGTGAAAAAACTTCCTCTGATGTGTATGCTTTTGTAGTTGCTCTGTTGTCCGTTATGTTTGCGATTGATTCAAAAGACATGTTTATCAGTAGGTGCTACAATACTCAGTAGGGCAGTGTGGGAATTGAACAACAATGGTGTGGATTGTGCACTCAAATAATATCTATAAACTTTCCGTTCTGTGAGTTATAACCCGATCGGTGTGCTATGTATAAATTATGCCTGCCCAGCATATGACGTAACTGTAATATGTGATGTCATCAGCAGTGCTTTGTGGGGGAGCGAGTTATAGTTAGCTCAACTAACTATAACAGCCGAATTTCTCTGGTTTTGTACGAGTGAAATATCCAACTAACTATAACATCCCTGAAACCTGTGGTTTTTTCCAGTGAATTTCAAAGGTTTTTTAAATGCGAATTTCTAACTATAACGTCCCTGGCACAGAAAGAAGCAAGAGAAATGCAGAAAGAGGCAACAGAAGTCCAGAAAGAGGAAGAAAGGTGCAGAAAGAAGCAAGAGATATGCAGAAAGAACCAACAGAGGTGCAGAAAGAGGCCTTGTTGCAAAGTCATCCTGTGGCCTGGGCACTCCCCAACTTTTTGCTGACTGGTACTGGTGGTAACTGACTGACTGACCCTGGGCTCTGCCTAACCAGGCCCGGAGCCAGTGCTATGCTGAAAGACACTTAGAATACAGTGAAAACACCTACATAAACTAGGGTACACTATGGGTTGGGGTACCGCTGTGATTGGCATGACCTCCCCTGTAAGGCCCTAGTACATAATACGGCAGGGGGATTAAAACTACCTCTAAGTCTCTAGCATATAATAGGGCATGGCAGTTTAGAGGCCAGAAGCCCTTTTCTGCACTTGCATGTGTGCACTGCTGAGCCTGAGGTCAGTTTAAAAGTAGCCCTGTGTGTGCAGAAAGAGGCAAGAGAGGTGCAGAAAGAGGCAAGAGAGGTACAGAAAGAGGGAAGAAGGGTGCACACAGAGGCACGAGGGGTGCAGAAATTTGCAAGAGAGTTGCAGAAAGAAGCAAGAGAAGTGCAGAAAGAAGCAACAGAGGTGCGGAAAGAGGTAAGAGGGGTGCAGAAAGAAGCAAGAGAAGTGCAGAAAGAAGGAACAAAGGTGCAGAAAGAGGCAAGAGGGGTACAGATAGAGGCAAGAGAGGTGCAGAAAGAAGCAAAAGATGTGCAGAAAGAGGGAAGAGAGGTGTAGAAAGAGGGAAGAAGGGTGCAGAAAGAGGCAAGAGAGTACAGAAAGAAGCAACAGAAGTGCAGAAAGAAGCAAGAGAAGTGCAGAAAGAAGAGAAGTGCAAAAAAGAACCAACAGAGGTGCAGAAGGAGGCAAGAGAAGTTCAGAAAGAGGCAAGAGAGTTGCAGAAACAGGAAAAAGAGGTGCAGAAAGAAGCAAGAGCAGTGCAGAAAGAACCAACAGAGGTGCAGAAGGAGGCAAGAGGGGTGCAGAAAGAAGCAAGAGGGGTGCAGAAAGAAGCAAGAGAGGTGCAGAAAGAAGCAAGAGCAGTGCAGTAAGAAACAGCAGAGGTACAGAAGGAGGCAAGATGGGTGCAGAAAGAGGCAAGAGCAGTGCAGAAAGAACCAAGAGACATGCAGGAAAAGGGAAGAAGGGTGCAGAAAGAGGCACAAGGGGTGCAGAAAGAAGAAAGAGAAATGCAGAAAGAAGCAACAGAGTTGCTGAAAGAGGCACAGAGGGTGCAGAAAGAGGCAAGAGAGTGCAGAAAGAAGCAACAGAGGTACAGAAAGAGGCAATAGTGGTGCAGAAAGTGGGAAGAGAGGTGAAGAAAGAGGCAATAGAGTTGCACAAAGAGGGAAGAGGGGTGCAGAAAGAGGCAAGAGGGGTGCAGAAAGAAGCAAGTGAGGTGCAGAAAGAGGCAAGAGAGGTGCAGAAAGAGGCAAGAGAATTGCTGAAAGAAGCTACAGAGGTGTAGAAAGAAGCAAGAGAAGTGCAGAAAGAGACAACAGGGGTGCAGAAAGAAGCAAGACAGGTGCAGAAGGAAGCATGGGAAGTGCAGAATGAAGCAACAGGGGTGCAGAAAGAGGCAAGAGAAGTGCAGAAAGAAGCAACAGAGGTGCAGAAAGAGGCACGAAGGGTGCAGAAAGAGGCAAGAGAAGTGCAGAAAGAAGCAACAAAGGTACAGAAAGAGGCAAGAGTGGTGCAGAAAGAGGGAAGAGAGGTGTAGAAACAGGAAAGAGAAGTGCAGAAAGAGGTAAGAGAATTGCTGAAGGAAGCAACAGAGGTATAGAAAGAAGCAAGAGAAGTGCAGAAAGAGGCAAGTGAGATGCAGAAAGAGGCAAGAGAGGTGCAGAAACAGGTAAGAGGGGTGTAGAAAGAGGCAAGAGGGGTGCATAAAGAGGGAATAGGGGTACAGAAAGAGGCAAGAGGGGTGCAGAAAGTAGCAAGTGAGGTGCAGAAAGAGGCAAGAGAGGTGTAGAAACAGGAAAGAGAAGTGCAGAAAGAGGTAAGAGAATTGCTGAAAGAAGCAACAGAGGTATAGAAAGAAGCAAGAGAAGTGCAGAAAGAGGCAAGTGAGATGCAGAAAGAGGCAAGAGAGGTGCAGAAACAGGTAAGAGGGATGTAGAAAGAGGCAAGAGGGGTGCATACATTTGCAAGAGAGGTGCAGAAAGAAGCAAGAGCAGTGCAAAAGAACCAACAGAGGTGCAGAAAGAGGCAAATGAGGTGCAGAAGGAGGCAAGAGTACTGCAGAAAGAGGCAAGAGAGTTGCAGAAACAGGCAAAAGGGGTGCAGAAAGATGGAACAGGTGGGCAGACTGAGGCAAGAGAGGTGCAGAAAGAGGGAAGAGGGGTGCAGAAAAAGGTAAGAGGGATGCAGATACTTGGAATAGAGGTGCAGAAAGAAGCAAGAGCAGTGCAGAAAGAACCAACTGAGGTGCAGAAATAGGCAAGAGGGGTACAGAAAGAGGCAAGTGAAGTACAGAATGAAGCAAAAGAGGTACAGAAAGAACCAACAGAGGTGCAAAAAAGAGGCAACAGGGGTGCAGAAAGTGTTAGGAGAGGTGCACAAAGAGGTAAGAGGGGTACAGAAAGAGACAGGAGTGGTGCAGAAAGAAGGAAGAGAACTCCAGAAAGAAGCAACAGAAGTGCTGAAAGAGGCACGAAGGGTGCAGAAAGAGGCAAGAGAGGTGCAGAAAGAAGCAACGGAGGTACAGAAAGAGGCAAGAGTGGTGCAGAGAGGGAAGAGAGGTATAGAAAGAGGCAAGAGAGTTGCACAAATATGGAAGAGGGGTGCAGACACAGGCAAAAGGGGTGCAGAAAGAAGCAAGTGAGGTGCAGAAAGAGGCAAGAGAAGTGTTGAAAGAGGCAAGAGAGGTGTAGAAGGAGGCAAGAGAACTGCAGAAAGAGGCAAGAGAGTTGCAGAAAGAGTTAAGTGAAGTGCAGAAGGAGGCAAGAGAACTGCAGAAAGAGGCAAGAGAGTTGCAGAAACAGGCAAAAGGGGTGCAGAAAGAGGGAACAGGTGGGCAGACTGAGGCAAGAGAGGTGCAGAAAGAGTGAAGAGGGTTGCAGAAATAGGCAAGAGGGGTGCAGAAAGAAGCAACAGAGGTGCAGAAAGAAGCAAGAGAAGTGCAGAAAGAAGCAACAGAGGTGCAGAAAGAAGAAAGAGTGGTGCAGAAAGAGGCAAGAGAAGTGCAGAAAGAAACAACAGAGGTGCAGAAAGAGGCAAGAGAAGTGTAGAAAGAGGCAAGAGAGGTGTAGAAACAGGCAGGAGAGATGCAGAAAGAGGGAACAGGGGTACAGGAAGAAGCAAGTGAGGTGCAGAAAGAGGCAAAAGAGGTGCAGAAAGAGGCAAGAGAGGTACAGAAAGAGGCAAGAGAGGTGCAGAAAGTGGAAAAGATGAGCAGAAAGAGGCAAAAGAAGTGCAAAAAAAAAGAAAGTTGCAGAAAGAAGCAACAGAAATGCAGAAAGTGGCAAGAGAGGCGCAGAAAGAAGCAAGAGTGCTTTGCACACCATTAGTACCAATTTAACACCCACATTTAGCAATAAGTAGCAGGTGACCATTCTAGGCTTGCAAAGGGCCTTCCACCATGCTGTAACACTTGTCGCTGCATTTTTGGCAACGTTTGAGCCAGAAACAAGGCTTTTTTTGTTCAAATCTGCAGATTAGGCAGCAGATGATGGATTATGTGGCTAATGCGGAAAATGTATAATTGTGCGAAAGCCAGTGCAGTCAAACAGTCGCATAAGTCCAGTGGCCCTGCTCATACCTCTGACTATGGCCAGAAGTGCTCCTCAGTGATTCCTTCTTTTTTTGTCTCATTAAGTTCATAATTTAGCTTCTATTGAAATGAGGAAGACTAAACCTGAGGTGACCACTCAACAACACAGACTATCATGCCACACAATTACTCTCCATAACACATAATCTCACTCTACATAATTCCTATACACTAAATACCACATACTTTCTATCCACATAATTTCACTGCACAACATACCACATAATTCCACTACACACAACCTACATCCACTCCACTCCAAGAAACATTAATAAAACACTTTTACATTTACAACGCCAATAGCTCTAACTCGCGCAAATGCGAAACCTATTACATTGCAAATGCTTCTTTAACTAGTAGTTGCATTTGCAGAGAGGTGGAGAAAGAGGGCTGGGCCTCCGACCACCGCTCAGGAATTCCGCTGCGTAGTACTTACAGGAGGTACCAGGAGGGCTTCTTGGCCCCCAAAGTTCCTCAGGAGAAAAGTGGATTTCATTTCCCAACCCGTAGTGTTCCAGGAGGCACGTTTGCAGAGTGGTGGAGAAAGAGAGGGCATGGCCTCCGAAGACCTCTTAGCAATCCCACTGTGTGGGACTTACTGGAGGTAACAGGAGGGGTAGTTGGCCCCCATGGACAACCTTGGGAGCCAACTACCTCTCCTGTTACCTCCAGTAAGTCCCACACAGCAGCATTGGTAAGTTCTCATAGCAGGCCACACCCCCTTTGCCCACCAGTCTGCATACGTGCTCCCCGGCGCAGTCTTGGATGGGGAGTGAAGTCACCTTTGCTGCTGGGGGTGGTTAGGGGCCAACTAGCCTACCTGTCACCTCCAGTAAGCCCCACACAGTGGGATTGCTGAGACGTGTACACAGGCCGCGCCCCCTTTGTCCACCACTCTGCAAACGCATCTCCTGGTGCGCTCTTGGTTGGGGGAGGAAGTCCCCTTATCTCCTAAGTGTCCCTGGGGGCCAACTAGCCCTCCTGTTACCTCCAGTAAGCCCCACACAGCTGGACTGCTGAGAGTTGTCCGAGGCATGCCCCCTTTTTATACCACTCTGCAAACGTGCCGCCTGGCGCACTGCTGCTCGGGGGATGAAGTCCACTACAGTCCTGAGGTCCTTAGGACACAAGAGGACCTCATTGCCCACCAGCTGTGTGCCAAGAGGCGCGTTTGCAGAGTGGTGTAAAATGGGGCATGGTCTTGGACCACCTCTCTGCAATCCCACTGTGTGGGGCTTACTGGAGGTACTTGGTGGGCTATTTGGCCCCGAAGGACCCTTAAGATTTGAGGGGACTCAATCCCCCCCAATAAGAACGTGCCAGGAGGCGTGTTTGCAGAGTGGTTCAGGGAGGGTCGGGGCCTCCGGAGAGATGCCGGCTTTTCTTTTCTTTTTGTATTTTTAGAAGGGGGGCTGTGTGGCCCCCTTCTTTTAGTATTTTTTGGACCCTGGGGACCCCATCCCCCAGTGCCTGACCCCAAAAAAAAAACTGGAAGGGGTCCGCGCGGCTCCCCTTCCGAGGCCGATTTTGGCCCCGGGGACCCCATCCCCTGGGGCATTGGCTGTTTATTTAAAAAAAAACAAAATGTAATTATTGGAGGGGGGGCCGCGTGCCCCCCCCTCTCTGGCCCACTTTTGGCCCCGGGGACCCCATCCCCCGGGGCCTGGCCTTGTTTAAAAAAAAAAAAGATATATTTTTTTAATTATGGGAGGGGACCGCGTGGCCCCCCTTCCCTGGGCCACTTCTGGCCCCGGGGACCCCATCCCCCAGGGCCTGGCCAGCCTTGTTTTTTTTGGGGGAGGGGGCCGCCTGGCCCTCCTCCTGAGGCCAATTGTGGCCCCGGGAACCCCATCCCCGGGGCCTGGCCAGCCTTGTTTATTTTTTTTGTAGGGGGGCCGCGTGGCCCCCCTCCTGAGGCCAATTGTGGCATTAGGCTCCCCCGTGGTCCCAGCCAGCTCCCCGCCCCCTGCAGGAGCAGGCATTGCTTTTTGACAAGGGGAGCTGCTGACATGCAGCTCCCCTTGTCCAAAAGCAATCTGCTTTGCTTCATGGAAGCGAGAGCAGGTTTTCTGCTCTTGCTTCCATGGAGTGAAGCAGAGTATGCTATGGCAGGGAGGGAGCCATGCTCCCGCCCTGCCAAAGCAAACGGCAGTGTCCCGTGACTGGGCACCCCTGGACATTGCAGGAGCCGGCCCTGGGGGGTGGTGGTCCCCAGGGCCATCAAGGGCTCCAGGAGGGGGGCCGCGCAGCCCCCCTCCTAACAGATTTAAGCCCCGGGAGGTGGTGGTCCCCGGGGCCCAGGGGTCCGCAACAGACCCCCATATTTAAATAACTAGTGCTCCGGGGAGGTGGTGGTCCCCAGGGCAGTGTGGGGAGGGGCAGGAGCCTCCCCCACACTTCTATAATTTATTTGGAGCCCCTGCGAGGCCCCCCCACCCCTATTAAAGTAAAGCCCCGGGGAGGTGGCGGTCCCCGGGGCAACGTGGGGGAGAGGAGGCCCCCCCCATGTATTTTTTTTGTAAATAAGCCCCGGGGAGGTGGCGGTCCCCGGGGCTGCGGGGGGGCTTAAACATTGGGACCTGGCCCACCCGGGGCTTAAAGAAACAAAGCGCAGGAGCGCGTGCTTCTTTTTTAAAAATATTTTTGGCCGGATTCATGCGCACATCGCGAATTCGGCCAATTGTTTTTTAAAAAAAAATGATTTTTATGGCCCTGGGGGTCCCTGTGGGACCCCCT
The DNA here is from genome assembly GCA_963921515.1 of Calotriton arnoldi. Classification (NCBI taxonomy): domain Eukaryota; kingdom Metazoa; phylum Chordata; class Amphibia; order Caudata; family Salamandridae; genus Calotriton; species Calotriton arnoldi. Next base: position 451,935 of record CAWUFW010013629.1, on the reverse strand, counting down.
AAGGAGGTCTAGGGGGTCATGGTGTTTCCACCCTGCCCCCTTTTCTTGTTTTTTATCTTTTTTTTTATTGTTTTCTTGTGACTCGGTTACCGAGTCACAAGATGGCTGCCAACACATTCTGGTTTGGAGTGTTGGCAGCCAATCAGATCAAGCTCGTGCTCTGCAGGGTTCACGATTCCTCCTCGGCCCTCAGATATCAATATTTTTATTTTTTGAATTTCTCAGCAACTGCTGACCGGATTTACACCATTTGCAAAAAAGCACGCTTTCTGAACCAAGAGCTACCTTTTTGCCAAATTTGGTGTAATTCCGTTCTGCAGTTCGGGCTGTAGCCGTGTCTAAATTTCCTAGGGAAATTAACATGGGGAATACGTGTTTTGGAACCCCCCTTTTTTCTCGGCCCCGACTTGACGAATCGCCCCGAAACTTTCAAGACAGGAGCTGACCTGAGTGAACCATTAGTTTTGGAAATTTTGCGAAGATTCATCAAACGATGCCAAAGATATTGGCAAATGAAAAAATGTTTTTTGAATAGAAACAAGGTCCTAACTATAACTACCTACTGGCGACCGCCAGTAGGTAATATATATATATATATATATATATATATATATATATATATCGGACACAGGACATCACCGCCGTCGCGCCACCTAGGTCCCGGGTCCTTAAATCCAGCTGTGGTGAGCTGCGATAAATTAGGCAAACTTCGGCGTCTCAATCCACGTCGATAAGGAAAGCACACAGGTATCCAGTTTCAAAGTGCTTTATATATAAAAAAGTTGCATTAACTTATCTTACCTGTGATCATGCTGCTTCAAAAAAGTAATTAATCAATATCAGAGTACTTAGAAAACAAAAATATTACTCACCGAGCCCCTCAATGTTAACGCTGAGCAGGTCATGTTCCCAGTCCAGGATGTCAAACGGTGTGCAGGATGCTGGTAGGGCAGTGCATACAGCGACACATTCGCCCCCAGAGCACCCAATGCTTCCTCAGGTCTTAACCCTTCCCTTGCCTGCTGCCGACATGCGGGGTACATGGCACTGCACCCAAAGGGCAAATACGGCCACCTTTGCCTCACCAAAAATAGGGTGGTGCTGCATCCCTGCCTGTTGGCGTCGCCCACAGGGGGTGTTAGTGGCGCTACCTGCTTCTTGCATTTGGGACTGGGAGGGTGTTAGACTGGGGTGGAAAGGGAAACAGGAGGACAGAGGGACAGGTCAGAAAAGGAAAGGAAAGTAGGAAAAAAAATTAAAAGTCACAAAAAACACACACAGAAAAGTAAATACACAAAGGCAAAAACATAAAGTAATAAATAAAGTAAAGAAGGGGTGGGAATAATTAAGAAAAGTGATCAGATGGGGGATTGGATGGGATTGGAGCAGGACAGAGTTAGGAGAAAATAGCAAGCTAAATAAACCAAAATGGCTGTGCGCTTACACACCGTGTCGTGCCGTTCGTGATGATTTTGCAGCTTGGAACGCGCTACCAATGCTAAATCGCTGCGCGATGTGCATTTTCTGCCCATTCTGCTCAGGACTAATTTTAATGTGAAGTGCTGCCTAGACCAGTCCCTATAGAAAGACTTTATAGTCTTTCTGGCAACTAGTAGATCCAATTGTTCAGGCAAGAAAAGAACTGGATGGCCTGTTGATACATTGAAATGTGATAAGTATTAATTGTGAGAATGTGGATTGATGTTCTTGGCCATCTGTCAGGGTTTTACGAGTTTGTCTTCTTTGAACGGCTATTATGATACTTTGGGTGAACATTGATGAAGGTATGCTTGTTTTAATTTAATTCAGACAGTATATAGCAATTGCCTTCCTCGCTGTCTCCTAATGCAGATAGGCCAAGCTAGATCATCTAACGCAGACCAAAATGAGCTTATAGAAGTTGGTATCCACAGACACAAAAATGGTCAGATAACATAACTAATCTATCAGGCACGTGTTACCCTTGCAGAAAGGTTGTAAGCTATGACCAAACATGCATAAGTCTTCTTCTATGATAGTTAAATGTTGGTGAAGTTCGGAGAGAAATGTAAATTTGTTTGAAGGTTAATGTTTTGCAGTTAGGGAGGTAGTTTGATTTAATCTACAGAAAAGGTGTAATATGGTTTGACGAGTTGTTTAAAGTGAAGAAATCTGCATTCCTGACAGACTTTATAAAGTACAAGGGTGTGCTTTGATGACTCTCCAGGTAAGTCAAATCTGGATAAAAATAAAAGCTGAGGGAATTTTTCAAGAAAATTGTGGAAAATGTTATGAGTTCTTTACAGAGCAGTGGTCCTCGGTGGTCTGTATTTCTCTTTCCTTCTAGGAATGTTTCACGCTGATAACAAGTATCCTTAGACATTGATACTTTTCTACATTTTAATTATGTTGTGGTTGTAGATAGGTGAGAATAGGTCTCCAAACATGCCTAATGCTTTTGCCAAACTGGGGTGGTGTGGTGAGAAAAAGAATGATGGATTTAACCCAGATCCTTGTGACTGGAGGTGAATGTTTGCATTATCCAGCATTCCATCCATCAATTGTTTCTTTTGCATATGTCGCCCTAAGTGGGAAGGGTATGCCCAGACGTGGGTTCCGTGCTCACTACACCACTGGATTCAAGCTAGCCTGGCTGATGAAGGGTGATGCCCTGAAATCGGTCCCAGGATGCTTATTTCCAGTCCAGGGAGGACCTGGCTTGGCAGTTCGGGCTGGACTGTTCCCACAAGGAACAGGGTTGAGACTGATTTGCATATGGCTGGGTCCAAACTGGGGTGGTGTGGTAAGCAAAAGAATGATGGATTTAACCCAGATCCTTGTGACTGGGGGTGAATGTTTGCATTGTCCAGCATTCCGTCCACCAATTGTTTCTTTTGCATATGTCACCCTAAGTGGGAAGGATATGCCCAGACGTGGGTCCCGTGCTCACTACACCACTGGATTCAAGCTAGCCTGGCTGATGAAGGGTGATGCCCTGAAACCGATCCCAGGATGCTTGTTTCTGGTCCTGGGAGGACCTGGCTTGGCAGTTCGGGCTGGACTGTTCCCACAAAGAACAGGGTCAAGACTGATTTGCATATGGCTGGGTCCAAACTGGGGTGGTGTGGTGAGCCAAAGAATGATGGATTCAACCCAGATCCTTGTGACTGGGGTGGATGTTTGCATTGTCCAGCATTCCGTCCATCAATTGTTTCTTTTGCATATGTCGCCCTAAGTGGGAAGGGTATGCCCAGACGTGGGTCCCGTGCTCACTACACCACTGGATTCAAGCTAACCTGGCTGATGAAGGGTGATGCCCTGAAATCGGTCCCAGGATGCTTATTTCCAGTCCAGGGAGGACCTGGCTTGGCAGTTCGGGCTGGACTGTTCCCACAAGGAACAGGGTTGAGACTGATTTGCATATGGCTGGGTCCAAACTGGGGTGGTGTGGTAAGCAAAAGAATGATGGATTTAACCCAGATCCTTGTGACTGGGGGTGAATGTTTGCATTGTCCAGCATTCCGTCCACCAATTGTTTCTTTTGCATATGTCGCCCTAAGTGGGAAGGATATGCCCAGACATGGGTCCCATGCTCACTACACCACTGGATTCAAGCTAGCCTGGCTGATGAAGGGTGATGCCCTGAAACCGATCCCAGGATGCTTGTTTCTGGTCCTGGGAGGACCTGGCTTGGCAGTTCGGGCTGGACTGTTCCCACAAAGAACAGGGTCAAGACTGATTTGCATATGGCTGGGTCCAAACTGGGGTGGTGTGGTGAGCCAAAGAATGATGGATTCAACCCAGATCCTTGTGACTGGGGTGGATGTTTGCATTGTCCAGCATTCCGTCCATCAATTGTTTCTTTTGCATATGTCACCCTAAGTGGGAAGGGTATGCCCAGACGTGGGTCCCGTGCTCACTACACCACTGGATTCAAGCTAGCCTGGCTGATAAAGGGTGATGCCCTGAAACTGGTCCCAGGATGCTTGTTTCCGGTCCAGGGAGGACCTGGCTTGGCAGCTCGGGCTGGACTGGTCACACAAGGAACAGGGTCAAGACTGATTTGCATATGGCTGGGTGCAAACTGGGGTGGTGTGGTGAGAAAAAGAATGATGGATGTAGCCCAGATCCTTGTGACTGGGAGTGAATGTTTGCATTGTCCAGCATTCCGTCCATCAATTGTTTCTTTTGCATATGTCACCCTAAGTGGGAAGGGTATGCCCAGACGTGGGTCCCATGCTCACTACACCACTGGATTCAAGCTATCCTGGCTGATGAAGGGTGATGCCCTGAAACCAGTCCCAGGATGCTTGTTTCTGGTCCAGGGTGGACCTCGCTTGGCAGCTTGGGCTGGACTGTTCCCACAAGGAACAGGGTCAAGACTGATTTGCATATGGCTGGGTCCAAACTGGGGTGGTATGGTGAACAAAAGAATGATGGATTTAACCCAGATCCTTGTGACTGGGGGTGAATGTTTGCATTGTCCAGCATTCCGTCCATCAATTGGTTCTTTTCCATATGTCGCCCTAAGTGGGAAGGGTTTGCCCAGACGTGGGTCCCGTGCTCACTACACCACTGGATTCAATCTAGCCTGGCTAATGAAGGGTGATGCCCTGAAACCAGTCCCAGGATGCTTGTTTCCGGTCCAGGGAGGACCTGGCTTGGCAGTTCGAGCTGGACTGTTCCTAGAAGGAACAGGGTCAAGACTGATTTGCATATGGCTGGGTCCAAACTGGGGTGGTGTAGTGAGCAAAAGAATGATGGATTTAACCCAGATCCTTGTGACTGGGGGTGAATGTTTGCATTGTCCAGCATTCCGTCCATCAATTGTTTCTTTTGTGTATGTCGCCCTAAGTGGGAAGGGTATGCCCAGACGTGGGTCGCGTGCTCACTACACCACTGGATTCAAGCTAGCCTGGCTGATGAAGGGTGATGCCCTGAAACTGGTCCCAGGATGCTTGTTTCCTGTCCAGGGAGGACCTGGCTTGGCAGTTCGGGCTGGACTGTTCCCACAAGGAACAGGGTCAAGACTGATTTTCATATGGCTGGGTCCAAACTGGGGTGGTGTGGTGAGCAAAAGAATGATGGATTTAACCCAGATCCTTGTGACTGGGGGTGAATTGTCCAGCATTCCGTCCATCAATTGTTTCTTTTGCATAATGCTATTGCTGGGCATACTTTACATGCACATTAATATATGGAGAATACAGTCATAAATTCAACATAGGTGCGTAAATGGCATGATTTTTTAGAACAAATTCCCGTTTGGAATTCCCAAATTATAAATTTGCTGTTGTAAATTGATATGTACACAGTTAAAATTACATCAGCATGGTGTATTTTATGTGAGAATAGATATGCTATCATGGAAGGGGGTATTTCGGGGTGAAGATGCCATGGAAAGTCAGGGACCACACACAAGCCTGAGAATTTGGAGATACTTGTAGATATTCACAAACTTGCCCATGTCCCCTTCCCACCTTAGAGCATCTCGGAGATTTACTGCAAAAATACAGGAACAATTCTTTTCAGGATGGAATTGAGGAGGGAACTCCTCTAAAATTGATGAGGTTATAGAGGAATTTGGTTTATTCACAGGTTTTTTTCCCTGTGGAAAAAAATGAAAAGCAAATTGCGCAATTGACACCTTGTGTATGCATTTACACATTTGAAAACGAATACCATATACATCTGAGTTTCATGAGTGGGTGAATGATCATGCTTGTGAGTATTCTAGGAAAGCTGTGACTGCCCTAGTTCAACAATTTGAGTTCTTGGAATTCAAAAAATCATACATTTATTCCATGGGTCGAAAGAACATTGAGTGCGTAAATATACATTTATACGAGAATCAGGCCTAAGGTGTCCATCCGACTGGGGCAATTTGCATTGTTCTCTTTGTTTACTTCTATGGTTGAATGACATACATGCCAGTAGTATCGTTTAATGCATGTTCTTCACCAGGCACATTTCATGATCTCAGCCACAATCCATAGGTGTCCTCTCAACGCGTTTCGTTGACCAGAACAGTTACAAGCTTCCATATGAAATGCATGGTCAGAATAGTTAATTTGTGCCCACTGGCATTATAGAATGCCACTTGGTGCCCGAGAAAAAAAGTTTAGGCTATCCTTTATCAAACAATAAAAAATAATTTCTCGTTTATTACCCTCGGCAGGTGCACGGGTCCCTCCCACTTGGGGCATATCGTTAAAAAAGAGATTTGTAGGAAGTGTGATTTTGTGCTTGTGAGTGGACGTGGTTGTGTTTTTGTTGTGAAAAATGCATCTATTACACAATGGAATGTATATAGACATCTAGGTGATATGCTCATGTGCACTCACAGTTACATTATTTTATTGTAAACACGGTTCAACTGTTGTCAGTTATGTAAGTAGAACGTGTTTGTCATAAATATTTTTGATTTTCAGGCGAAAGATTTACAAACCATATAATCGCTTTTTTAATTGACAGAATATTCCTTTTTACAGTAAGATGCAACATCTGTTTCTGCGTAAATCGGAGCCACAGTGTCTCAGCGCTTCACAATCCTCATAGAGGAACTCCTACTGGGACTTTTATTAATCGACTTCAGAAAGATGGAAGGCTGAGTACACCTAGTGGGGTTTTATCCTGTAAATTGCAGTTTGCACTCAAATCTCTGAAGCCACTGCTTAGCGACCTGAGCTAACAGGTAGGATTCGAGAAATAACGTGATTGTTCAAAGTAAGAATACATTTGGCACTGTCTGTAAGCTGACGGTCTGCGCCCCTCGACTGCACAAACATTTTCCATTTTGAATAGTATGCCTGTTGTCTATCACTCCTTCCATCCGGTATCCAGCTGCCATCGGGGATCTTTGTTACAACTGGAAATAGGATTATGTCCAACACATGTAATACAGCACTTGAGTTTCATTAAACAATGCTAGGGAGAAGCGTGAAGAGCTTAACCTTGCTTGTTAACTTCAAGCAGCCTGTGGCTTCCTACAGCTTCTCTGCGTCATGCCCAGATTGAAGGTCTTTTAAGCGGCGAGGGCCGTGGAGTGACATGGATTTAACAAGCATTAGCAAAGCCAATAGGTCTCGGCAATCCGAGAGCTATAGGCGTTGGCAATATAAATGCATTTGTGTACTGCTTTGGGGCTGTTTTGATTTGATATACACAAAAACACTAACAGTGACCCCTGTTTTTAAATCATTGTCTCCATCACGCTTCAGAACTACAAAAAAAACGTGCATTACTCCCAACCGACCCCCTCAGCCCCTGAACGTGCACATCTCACCCACAGGGACTACAATCTGTCAGAGGAGCCCGCAGACATCATCCTCATGTAAACAATAAGCAGCAGGTTAATAAAATAGTAAATAAAATCAAATTGAATACCTACCCCATATGTCCCATACAAGCTTTTCTCACTTTCACTGTGCTTTTCTCACTTTCACTGCGCTGCAATAAAGCCACAGATGAAAACCCAGGTATGTTTAAAATGTTTTATATTGCAAAACGCAATTAAAGTGTGTGCCAATAACAGAGCAAGAAAAGTTGTGCCAGACCTAAATAACTGTTGAAAACTCACGCACTTCGTGCCTCACTGTACTGGAAAATAAGGGGCATATTATCAAGAATGGCGTTAAAAATTATCGCCGGTTTAGCGGCAGAAAACCCTTCATCAGCCAGGCTAGCTTGAATCCAGTGGTGTAGTGAGCACGGGACCCACGTCTGGGCATACCCTTCCCACTTAGGGCGACATATGCAAAAGAAACAATTGATGGACGGAATGCTGGACAATGCAAACATTCACCCCCAGTCACAAGGATCTGGGTTGAATCCATCATTCTTTGGCTCACCACACCACCCCAGTTTGGACCCAGCCATATGCAAATCAGTCTTGACCCTGTTCTGGTGTGAACATGGGCTTCTATTGGAATTCTCCAGGGCATATTATCAAGCCCATTATCGCCGCTTTAGCTGCAGTTTTCTGCCGCTAAACCGGCGATAATTTTAACGCAGTTCTTGATAATATGCCCCTTAATGTGGGCTCCTCGACCGACTGGAAAATAAACGTGCAATCCAATTGCTTGTAAATAAGACAGTGACTGTCACTAGCAAAAGCAAACGTTTAGGCAGTGACTGATCTCACAGTGAGAGTCCTGAAGCTTCAAGGCACTTTTTTTTATTATCATGCCCAACTCATTGTAACAATGCCCGCGTGTGTAAAGCGCGGCGCAACAGGTTTAACTGTGCTGGGCCCTGCGGTGGTGGAGCACCCTTCAGAACACCATGTGGTACATCGTGGACACCTGAACTAAACACACTCGAATTTAAGGGACAAAAATCTCTATGCTATCCCCTACACAGAATCACTGCAGACAAGCATTGTATCTGTCCCTGGAAGGTCTTGCCTGTGGCCAGCATTTCTCCTGCATTAAGATGTACATAGTTGTCAGCTAAGGAACAATAAGACCAGGGCAACAAGTCTGTAAGTCTCCACTCCCCCAATCTGTTGACCAAGCTGAGTGATCCTCTGCAAACCACTATCACTGTGTTACTCAGTTTAGATATATACAAAAATCTGAAGAGACTAGAAATAGTCTAACCCACAGTAGTGGTGTACTATGGAATTTATATAGCGCTTTATATACCGGAAGAGCCTGGGTGCTCCCTCGGAGACCAAGGATGAAAGGGTGTTGGATAGTAAGTGTTAGGCCTGGCATCCTTGGTGTGGTTTCCCGTCTTTTTTCCTCTACCCCCTGTATTTTTGCTGGACTTTGTTTTGCTGGATTAGGTACTCTGGGCACTTTACGACTGCTGATCAGTGCTAAAGTTCAAGTGCTCCTAGTGTAAATTGTAATTCTGATTAGTTCCCCATGATTGGCATATTTGAATTACTGGTAAGTTCCTACTAAAGTGCACTGTGTGTGCCCATGGCCTGTAAATCAAATGCTACTAGTGGGCCTGCAGCACTGGTTGTGCCACCCACATGAGTAGCCCTGTCTCAGACCTGGAATTGCAGTGTCTGTGAGTGCAGTTTTAAACTGCCATGTCTACCTGGCATGTGCACCCACTTGCCAGGCCCTAACCTTCCCTCTTACTACATGTAAGACACCCTCTCAGGTAGGCCAAAGGTACCCCCATGGGCAAGGTGCAGTGTATGTGAACGGTAGGACATGTGCTGGTATGCTTTACATGTCATGATAGTGAAATACTGCCAATTTCGTTTTTTACTATTGCAATGTCTAGCTCCCCCAAAGGCTATCCTTGGAGCTTCCTTGTAACATTTTACAAGTATAACCTTCAATTAGGAACAGCTAGAGATTTGTAGTTTGGGCACTCTGAGCTCAGAATTTAAAAACACATCTTTTAGTGAAGGTTGTTTTTAAATTGCGTGTTATAAATTGCCACTTTTAGGAAGTGGGTATTTTCTTGTTCAACCATCCTGAGCCACTGCCTGCCTGTAGAATCAACATCTCGTTTAGACTGACAGGGGCCTGTTTGTGCATTCTCTCTAGTCAGTCACACAAAGGCCATTGAGGTGTGCCCAGCATATCCTGATGACCCATCACCAGGCTGATGGGCCTTCTTGAGCTAGAGTGGTGGGAGAGGCTGTCACCTGCACCTGAATAGGGCTGTGCTGGGCCTATCACAATGCTGTCTCCACCCCTCTAACGCGTGTCTGGAGCCAAGACCAGGCAGGACAAGGATTGCCCCTTTGCTGTCTGTTGCTTTGCTGGGCTGGCCTGCAGTTGCTGCTTCTGCTTTAGAGAGGAGAAGGACTGGACTTTGCTTGGTAACCTGCTTGTGAAGTTTCTCCAAGGGCTTGTGTGTGCTTGCCTCCTGTTGGACGTCTTAGGGCTGTCAAATACTTCATCTGCCGCATCTCTGAACTCCACTGCTGGGAGTTCTGACCTGCCTTGTGGTGCTAAATCCAGTTCTGGGCCCTTTAAGGTTGTGCCTGCGACAGAGACCTGCTTGAAACCATCAAAATCAATCGCATCGCCATTCCAGGGCCTGTTTTTCCAAAGGAGCACCGCTATGCAGGAGAAATTTCCACGCACAGACGCCGTGCTGCCGAAGAAATTGACGCAGCGCCTGTCAGCAGCCGAAGAGACTGCTGCAGCCCGAGATTAGCACACCGTGTCTCCGAAGTCTGAGATGCCTGCACAGACTCCAACGCAGGCCCTGCTGTGCAGCTGAAACAATCGACGCATTGTGGGACCGCAGCTGAAGAAATTGACACAGCACCTGTTTGCTGCTGCTGCATTGATCTTCAGCGCATCCGGATTTCCGCGCATCTCACCTGTGTGCCAAGGTTTTCCGACGCATCACCCGCAGACCAGAATCGTCTTGGATTTCAACGCATCGCTTCCCCCTACAATCCGGATTCAACGCAACACTTCTCCTGTGTGCAGAAGAACTGACGCATCACCTCCCCAAGGGCTAAGGAACTGACAAATCGCTGTGTTTTGCGATGCTTCTCTCCTCTGCTGCTGTTTTGGCTTGTGGATTTTGACGCATCTTAGGTACTTTCTGTAAAATCACAGCATCCAAAGGGTTCTATGGATAGAATTACTTGAAACCTTTTAAAAGTCATATTTTGAGTTCTGTATGCTGGATTTTTGCCGTTTTGGTCTTGTTTGGTTTAAATAAAGATACTTTATTTTTCTAAAATGGACTGATCTCCAGTTGTAGTGTTTTCACTGTGTTACTGTGTGCTTTCTACAAATACTTTACACATTGCCTCTGAGATAAGCCTAACTGCTCGTGCCAAGCTACCAAGGGGGTGAACAGGGGTTATCTGGGTGTGTAACTCCCTTATCCTGACTAGAAGGAAGGGTCCCTACTTGGACAGGGTGCAAGCCATTGCCAAGTAGAGACCCCGATTTCTAACAGTAAGTACTACCTGACAAAGTTGACATATACATGTCTTTCTTTGCTGGATGTAAGGAGCGCTGACAAGATCCAATAAGCCTCTCAGACAGAAACTTCTGCAGCTAGCACTGTCTTTTTTGGCTGAGCTGCTGTAGAGGTCACAAGTGGTTCTGCTGAATTCTTTTGCCTAAAGCCCTTTCAATCGCTAAGAATTCCCCAATGGAAAAGGAAAAGCAAAATCTAACAGGCCGTGCAGGGCATCCTTTTCAGAAAACTGTAGAAATGCCTGCACACCCTTCAGAAACCAGGTGTAATTTACAAGTGACAAAAAATGCTAACATACTCCTAAATTATGCATTCCACGTATCTGGACGTACTTCAGATTGCACAGCTGGTTAATGTATCTACTGTGACGCTTTGCATAAAATCAGCAGGTCGTAGGTTTGAATGCTGGGGGAAACGCAGCCTGTCATCATTCTAAAGCTCATAAAATACCTATAGTGAAAGGTGAGTATATTATATAACAGCTATTTGTAACTATTACTACTGCATCTGCTGAGGGACTCAAAAGCTCCCAGAAAGGGGTAGCGCTCGGCGTTCAAAGAGCGCACAGGAAAGGTGGACTCTCTTCCACTGTAGGATTCAATCAATCAATCAAACATTTATAGAGTGTGGTAAATCACCCGTGATGGTCTCAAGGCATGTTATTCAGGAAGGAGATTTACATTACTGTCTGCCTACGACTGATGCAGACTGTGAAGCCCATCTGTTTCCTGTTACTGAGATAAACAATTAACGTGCACTCCTCACCAGCTCTAACAAAAGAGTCACAAACGCTTCCTCAGCTCTGACTACCACAAAAAGACTACTGCAAACACAAAAATCTCAAGGTGTCTTGTAGAGGCATGCAAACCTAATCCAGGTGAAAATGTTCAATTTATGTTTTGCTTGGGGTGGCTCCAGCTCACTGATACACAACGTTTCCAGCTCTGGGTGTTCATATAGCATACGGGTTGCGTAACGGTATAACCAATAGATGCTTAAAAGTCATAGAACTGAACAACTGGACGAAAGTCCCCCAAAAATCTATTTGCTAAGTGTAAACGTGAGTCAGAGATGGAAACACGGTGACCCCGTGACATGGAGCCCCCTAATCATCCTCATCCAAGCCCTTGCTTTACTTTGTTGCTTTACTTTTCCATTATAAAAGCTTGGTTGCAAATAACTGAAGGGATTCAAAAAACAGACGTGGACACCCTACTCACATCTGCCATAGAGCTAGTCTGTGGTACATGAGATGTCTTGGGTCACCAGATCGAACCACTGGCTTTCATTTTACAAGTAGAGTTACCAAGGGGCAGATTTACAAGCCCCATGCGCCACTTTTGCGCCGCCTTTGCGTCACTTTTGTGACGCAGCGGCGGCGTAAAGCTAGCGCCATGCTGCGAGGGATTTACAACGTGACGCATCTAGGGAGATGCATCACGTTGTAAAGCCCTGCGCCACATGAAACCTGCGTCAGGTTTCATGTGGGCGTTCCGGCGCAGGGTGGGCGTTCCGGTGCAGGAACGCCTCGGAAAAGTGCCTGAGTGAAATCTACAAGATTTCACTCAGTCACTTTTCCGACCCCGCTGCGTCAAAACCTTGCGCCTGCTTGAAGCAGGCCTAAGGCATGATGCACCATGTTGAGGATAGGCCAGGTTGGAACAGTGCTGGAGTTGCGTCGCGCCCGCGACACAACTCCAGCACTGCGCCAACCTTACGCCGGCAGATGCGACACGCATCTGTTTATCTTTGCGCCATGATGCGCCGCATTGTAAATGCGGCGCATCTGTGGTGGCGCAAGGGTAAACTTGCGTCACGCATCTTTCCTGGCGCATCCCTGCTGATTTGCAGGGATGCGCCAGGAAACGTAGATCTGCCCCCAAGTTCCTTAACTCAACCAGTTTGCCTGAAGCAAATAGACTACAACTACCAGAATGCACTTGCCAAAAATGGATGACCAGAAACATGATCTCCTGTAGAGGCACAGTTACCTGTCCACCAGGCGTACACTCACCACAGCCTTTCCTCAGAAAGGCCGTTGAGTCCCAGGCTGTTGGGCCAGTCCTGCCTCCTCCTCCAGACTGCAATAGATCCTTCAGCTGTAGCCTGTTCAGATCTTCTCGAGATGGAAAGAGGTTTTTTCAAGTTTCTGCAGAGTGGTAGAACTGCCAAAATGCCTGAAGAGGGTACGTGAGCACACGCCTGCAGCAGGCAAGATCTGCGGTGCCATCGGCAGTGCACAGGAGCAGCCCAGTTGTCTAGTAAATGTAACAATAACAAAAAACTGATATTGCCTTTGACCGGCAGAGGACATGCAGCAGATGTTCACGCCTCTGTTGAGAGAGTTATCATTGTTAATCTCTCTCTCCTTAATGATGGGCATAGCCCAAGATGAAGTTGCAAAATGAAGGAAAGCGCAATGCCTTACTCTATATGCCCAATAAGGCCATTAACTAATATTTAGGAAGCACATAAGAAAATCTAGATGGTATGAGGTTGGCTCATAATGGAATAAAAAAGTAGTGCCACAACAATGCGCAAAAATGGCAAATGCGGATGTTTAGCAGCAGTTGGCTGGTGCTCTTGGAGAGGGTGGGGAGGGCTAAATACCTATAAAGAGGCATGACATTGCATGCCCCTTGACAAATGGCGAAAAGGCAAAATGGAGCAACAATGGTGCCAGCTAATGGAAAGCCAATGGGCTGGGCTGTAAGTCCACAAGCAGATAGAGCATGTCTCAGTTCGAGACAGCACATGCCCGCTGTCTAGAGCCGAGACCTAAAAATGGAGTCAAGTGGTAGACTTTCTGAGAAGTCGGATTGAAATGAATACATCTTAAAATATGCATTTAATGATGATGCTTGTCTATCATTCTCGTGACAAGAAGGGACGGGTGGTGAAGGTGGATGTTACAGGCGGAACATGGCATGAAATCATAAATAAATGCTGAAAATATAAGCTACTAAGCAAAGTTTTAGCTACAGCCTTTAAAATGAGTGTGATGAGATTTATAGAGCAAACTTATATTCAGGGCGACTGGAATTATGCTGTAGGGGAGGTACAAATTATGCTATAGGGTTGACTAAATTATGGGGCACAAAAAGCAATTTATGAGGCATAATGCACCACATTTTTTGATAGTGTTACTTCATTATTTTGTCTTTTTTAGGTCATGCGTTAGCCAAGACCTTTTGATTTTACTGACAATATTATGCATAATATTCTTACTTAAAGGGGCTTTCAGCCACCTCTCTTCACCCATTGGGCTGATGTTGTGTCATTCCCATTTTTCTTCCGCCCACTACAGCATACAATTTGGGGCACAGGGTGAGCCTACTTAAGCCTCTGGTTAAAGTCACTTTGAGTGACTGAATTTTGCTCTTTCACAAGGTGCACATCCATACACAAGAAGTTCCCTTTAGTCCTAGTGTTGCCTGATGTGATAGAAGGACACATTTGAAGTGAGTATAAGGCACATTCCAGCTTTATTCGTTCCTGTCTCCTTCCACTGCTGCAGTAAATTAATTATGAAGTGGACTGCTGCTATTTCGCAGCATACCGTACGCATTCCTGGATTTGGTTCCACCAATTGTTCTTTGATAAACTTTGCCAAGGTGTTTAATTTGCAGCACACTTGTAACAGTATTATTTAAACATAGGTGGGGTGTAATTTGGGTTTTAGATTCCAATTTTTATACTGCAAACCCTCTTTCCTTCCCTCTTTCCATCTTCTTTCCTTCCTTCTTTCCTTTCTTCTTTGCCTTCTTTTCATTATTTATTTCTGTTTGCTCTCTTTCCATTTTTTGTTCCTACTTTACTTTTTTTTTTGCCTTTCCGTTTTTCTTTCCATCTCTTTTCCTTATTTCATTCATTCTTTTTTGCCTTCTTTCTCTTTTCTTTCTTTCTTTCTTTCCTTTCTTCTTTGCCTTTTTTCCTTATTTTGTAGTTTCGCTTTCTAATTGCCTTCTGACCCTTCTCTTTTCTTATCTTTTCTTTCCTTTTTTCTTTTCTTCATTCCTTCTTTCCTTCTTTTTTCCTCCTTTTTCCTTTTCCTTCTTTCTTTCATGTTTGCCTTCTTTCATTCTTACTTCCTTCTTTCTTTTTTCCAACGTTTCTTTTTTCTTTTCTTCTTACTTGTCTCTTTTCCTTATTCCTTTCCTTTTTCTTTCTTTCTTCTTTGCTTTCATTCCTTTCTCTTTCCTTCTTTCCTTTCCTTTTTGCACCTTTTTTGCCTTCTTTACTTTCCCCATTTTCTTTTCTTCTTTCTTTGTTGCCTTCTTTACATCTTACTTTTTTTGTCTTCCTTCTTTTTTGCCTTCTTTCTTTCTTTCCTTCCTTCCTTCTTTCTTTCTTTTTTTGCTTTCTTTACTTTTTTCATTCCTCTTTCTTTTCTTCTTTTCCAGTTAGCCATTTTTTCCTTTGTTATTTCTTTTTGCCTTCTTTCTTTCTTTCCTTCTTTCTTTATGTTTTGCCTTCTTTGTTTAATTCTTTCTTTCTTTTTGCCTTCTGTGCTTTTTTCTTTCCTTCTTTTTTACCTTCTTTCTTCCTTTTTTCCTTCTTTCTTTCTTTTACCTTCTTTCTTCCTTTTTTCTATCTTTTGTTTTTTCATTCCTTTTACCCTCTTTCCTTCTTTCCTTTTTGCCTTCTTTCTTTCTTGATTTTTCCTTTCTTTCTTCCTTGATTTATTTCCTTATATCTTTCCTGGCTACTCTGTAGTACTTTATGTCAACGGGGCATATCACCTGTGCAAGCACCTATCGGTTGTGATGCAAATTCCCATTTTCTAACATTGGTAGACAGAAATTTGCATACAAAAATTACATCTGCTAGAGGCAGGAGTAGCTTTGTAGTAAAGTTTTCTTTTCCACAAACTTTTCCAATTTTGCATGTGTGCTGTACAGTACAGTCCACACACAAAGATGAAAAAGTACTAACCCATGTCTAAGCATTGTACTTTGTACTGGAAAGTTGCCCGTCCAGTACAAAATCCATGCTTGGTATCACACACACACCCCTGCTCTATGGTGCATGGTGTATGGTGTGTGTGTTGGCAAAAGTGTGCCAATGCAGGGTAAGAAAGAATTAGCGCCATGCATACCTTAGTAGATATGACTCTGTTCTGCTCTCTCGCTTTGATGCAACACAGCGAAAGTGGGTCACTTTTTTGTACATTTGTCCCTAAAAGTGCACATACATTTTAAGTTGGTAAGTCATAAATTAGTTGTATTGCATTAGTATTTATATAGTGTTTACTACTCTAGTGAGGTGCTGAAGTGCACTGCGTACACGTAGCACAGTACTCCATGGATTGCGTACAACATTAGAAATTTCACTATGCTTAAAAAAATGTAATTTGTCATGCTGATTACCACATTATTATTATGCGCTTTGCAAATGCCTTAATATGTATGAGTCACTGATAGTGACTCTGTAGTTACAGCTAGGCCAGCGTTTCCATTGAAAAGCTATCTTTAGGTATGTCGTCAGCCAAGACCTTTTGTCTTTCTCAAAAAACTGACAAAAAATACAGCCTACATGCATAAAAGAGCTTTCAATCAGCCCTCTTCATCCATTGGTCTCTTCAGCTGTTTTTTTTATTTTTTTTTATTTTTTTTTATTGTTTTAATCACATGCAACAAATACAATCAAGTACATCTCTACTCTGACCATTCAGCTAGCATTTTACACATGTAGCCCCTGGCTGCAAATTTCTTCATTTATCCAGTCGTTGTACTTCCTTGAGACAGCTGTTTAGCATATTAACTGCTAGAGGCAAAGGCCACTCAAAGAATAGTTAGCGTCTGGTGGTACAAATGCTGTGCTGCATATCATGGCAATACATCTCTTCAAACATCATAAACACATAGCAACCAATTCACTGCTCTAAATCCTCCCTCATATCCCACCCCCTCCCCCTTGGCACAACCGCTTTACACAATGAAAAGTGGCAACAAGACTCAACTACTCGGAGGATAATAAATTACAGTGTAATAATCGGGGAAATGGCCGCTCAACGCCAAGGGCAACACACAGGTAAGCAACTCAATACAGTGAAGTTTCAAATAAAAAAGCCTCCTTCATCTGGATGTTATGAGGCTTCCGCCTCTGACTCCTCATCAGATTCTGTATGCGGGGCCCTCAAGAGCTGCACCAATGCTTCCCAAGCCCTTGCCAACTTCAGCGCTTTCTCGTTCTTCGCGCGGTTCGCCAGTTGCAATCTTGTGACTCCCTCGCAATCCGCCGATTTAACTAACTCCGCACGCCATCTCTGGTAGCTGGGGCCCCTTTCTGCCTTTCCCATGAATTGTAATCTCCCTCTTCGCCAATAAAAGCCCCAGGTCTATAAATTTACTTGTTATTTTATTCCTAGCGGTGTGGGGAAACAAATGCAGCACACATATGCCCATGGTGGGTTCCAGCTCCCTGTCTGTGATGTCCTGCAATAGATCAATTACCTCTTCCCAATACGTCCCAAGCTGAGGACATGTCCACAACATATGACCAAAGTCTGCCCCCACCGTACGACAGCGCGGACACATAGCCGACTTTGTATGAAAGTATTGATTAATTTTGGCCGGAGTAAGATAGGCCCTGTGAAGAATGTAAAAATGGACCAACTGGAAGCGTGCATTTCTCGTACTCTTCCACGCTCAACAAGTTCCGTCCACGTTTTCTCAGGGATTTCATCCCCAAAATCTTCTTCCCATCTTAGTCGGATTGCCGCCAAAGGGGTCAGCCTCTCGCTCGTCATTCTACGGTATAGACAGGTTACAGCTTTAATGGTACCAGCTGCTAGGACCACATACTGACACGTCAGCGACGTCGCTGGTTCGCTAAGCCCCATTTTCCAATGTGCCTGGATGGCTGCAATAAGCGCCAAATGGAGCAAATAATCGCCCCCGGCAAATCAAATCTATCTTGTAGCGTCTCATAGGGGAGCACAACTCCATCCTCATAAAGATCTCCCATGGCGAGCAACCCTCTCTCTTCCCAGCCCTGCAAGGCCGTCCAATCTCCCCCATGCGGCAAAGCCGTGCACACCACCAAGGGAATCTCCGGAGCAGAAGGCCGAAGAACCCGCGCACGCCGGTGTGCTCTATTCCAGCAAAGTTTAAAAGTCCCCATCTCACGAGTGAGAGAAGAGGTCGGCAACGGCATCTGCAACAGCAGTCTGGAGAGCAGGTGCCGCTCCAAGCCGATCCCAATTTCGTCATCCTTGCTCCTGATCTCCCGCGCCACCGCCTGAGTGAGCCCCTGTAGCTGTGCCGCTATGTAATATGTTTCAATGTCGGGAACCGCTAGGCCGCCCTCCGAGCGGGGCCTCATCAACGTGGCAATAGCCACTCGCCGTCGCCCCTCGGCCCAAAGGAACCCAATCACCATCGACCGCAATTGTCGGGAAACCGAGGCTGGTATCCATAGGGGTAATGTTCGAAAATAATAAAAAAATCTCGGGAGCGCTATCATTTTAAGGAGAGCTACTCGTCCAGCCAGCGACAATGGAAGCGTGCTCCAGAATGCCATACAACCCCTGAGCGCTCCAATAGCCCTACCCACATTACCCTCCAATAAATCAGTGTTATCATGGTATATACGTGTACCAAGATACGTCATACACTGATGTTCCCAGCGTATTCCCTGAGTGGTCTCGGGCCCATCAGTCCGCGGGGCCGTGGGGAACAGACAGGTCTTCTCCGAATTTACTTTAAGCCCGGCAATCCTGCCAAGCTCTACCATCAACGCTTTCGCTCCCCTGAGGGCTCCCTCAGTATCTATCAAAAACAAGAGGAGGTCATCAGCATATAAGGCTATATGGTGCACCCGCGTAGAGACGCGCAGCCCCGAAAAATGCAGGCCTGTGCGAGCACGTGCCGCCAGCGGCTCCATGGCCAGAGCAAACAACAATGGGGAGAGGGGGCACCCCTGTCTCGTTCCCCGCTCCACATCACAAGCCTCCGATACCATCCTCCCTGTCTTCACGCGGGCCGTGGATTGGCAATAGAGGAGAGATGTCCAGTTAATAAAGCCCTCCCCCTGTCCAAAGTGGTGCATGACTTGAAACAAATACGGCCATTCAAGGCTGTCGAAGGCCTTCTCAATGTCTATGGCCAAGACAGCAGCAGTTGTCCTATCATACATGTCCGCATCTAAAACCCTAAAAAGACGCCGTACATTCTGGGCTGTGTTCTGGGTCGGTATAAAACCCGCCTGGTCTTCATGTATGATATGGGTCATATATGGGAGCAATCTGGACGCCAAAATCCGGCTCAGGATCTTATAATCCGTAGTCAGCATTGACAATGGCCGATAGGCTGCCATGTCATGAGGTGACTTTCCCGGCTTCAGCAACGGGATAATGAGCGCCTCACGGGTTGTAGCGGGCAGCAACCGGTCCTTCCTTGCTGCATTATACAGCAGCACCAGCCTGGGGGCCAAGAGATCCACATACTCACTATAAAATTCCACCGGGAGTCCATCCACTCCCGGTGTTTTTTCCTGGCCATGTGCTTAATCGCGCCGCGGACCTCACTCAAAGTGATGACCTCACCCAGTAATTTTGCGCGCTCCCCATCTAGCGTTGGGAGGGTCACCTCCGCCAGAAAGTCACGAACCGCTTCTGTATCAGGGACCACCTTACTCCGGTACAATTCTGTGTAATAAGCCAGGAACTGCTCATTTATCCCATTTTGTGTATAGTAGGCCTCCCCACCCAGGGTGCGCAATTCAAGAATAGCCGTCCCCCTCCTCGCCGGATTAGCCAGCCATGCCAACAATGACCCGGATTTATCGCGCTCCGCATGCGCTCGCGTAATATACTGCTTATAATCATAACAACGCAGCCGCTCCATTTGCACAGCTACCTCCTCCCGCGCGACCAATAAATCCTGCTGATGGTCCGGATGTTCAGGCCTTCCCCTTTCTATGTCTTGCAGCTGTCGCTCTGCGCTCTCCAGGTCCCGCAGCAGTATCCCGCGCACCCCCACTTTTTGCGCAATGCAATGCCCCCTTATCACACTCCACCAGCAACGATGACGCAGAACCAGCATTATCCTGGAAATAATCCGTGATACTAGTCCCCACCGCCTCTCTAAACACCTGATCCTCTAACAATACCGGGTTTAAACGCCAAGTCGGAATTACTAGACGTTCGGGGACCAAGTTCACATGCAACAATAAGGGATTATGATCCGATATCGTCCTGGTGAGATACTCACTATGCTGCACCGTTGCATGTATATCAGGAGTGCATAACATCACATCTAACCGCACATGGAGATCATGCACAGCAGAAAAATATGAGTAATCCCGGTCAGTCGGGTGGTGCGCCCTCCAACTATCCACTAAGCCCCATTGCTGCTGCCAATCCGGCCTAACCCTTGCAAGACTATGAATGGGCGCCTCTGGAAGTGGAGGATGGGATCTATCCAGCACGACGTCCGTAATCGAGTTAAAATCCCCTCTCAAGAGTACAGATCCAGTGAAAAAGGGGGCAACCTTCCCAGATAACTGCTTGAGAAAGGCCGATTGTTCCGTGTTGGGGGCATATATGCTACCCATGACCACATCTCTACCATTCAGCTTGCCTGCAACTAATACATAGCGGCCCTCTGGGTCTTTCAGTTGACGAGTGGGCTGAAATGGAACCCCAGCCCGGACCCATACCAGGACGCCCCGGGCAAAGGCAGAATAAGTTGTGCTGAAAACCTGCCCTCTCCATCTACGCTGTAGCGCCACATCCTCCTTTGGGGCAATATGAGTTTCCTGCAGGAACGCTAGCTGAATCCCTCTACGAACCAAGTATGTGTGAATCTTATGCCTACGGTGCATTGAGTGCATACCCCTGACGTTCCAAGTTAAACATTTCAACTCAGACATTGCCATCGAGCCCCTGTCATCATTAAGCACCAATCATCCCGCACCCACCGTATCCAGTGGAGCCTAGTACCATCAATCAGACCCTCGTATGAAGGGTTGCGCCATTCCCCTTGCAACATTCCCTTAGTAACAGACAAACAACCCCAACAGCCCCACCCCAGGACAGGCACCAAAAAGCAAGCCCCCATCCAAACTACTCTAACCTGGGTTCCCTCTAGTGGCTACTGAGGGAGTACGGTAGGGAAAGTGGTTGCCAGCAGTCGGTGGCCAACAATAAGAATACAAAAAGCAAACCACACCAAGACCCCGCTGTATGCTATACCACCCGCTCCCACCCCCAGGAGGCCTTGCGCCAACTATCCCTTCCCTCGCCCCCCCGCCCATCCACTGCACACCACAATCAACACAGAATCTCAAGAATACGATACGAATTGAGGCCAAACAGCTCAGCATGCACCTCACAGGCATATGAACCAGTCAATCATCCACATATGCATCAAAAAATTACAAGAGTTCGTCAGCTGTGCCCGGTGTAACATGAGGCAACTGCGAGTCACTGTGCTGGGAATCGGCCGTATCCGTGTCTGTTCCCGCTCGTGATTTATCCGACTCCTGCCCAGTGTCCGACTGCTGTTCCGGTGTTCCCAGAAGTTGCGTCACCGCTTGCAATGCCGCATGTCTGTCCTTCTCCGTTTGGGACGGGCCAGGCGTCCTCACCGCAGTTGGGCGCCGCCTCGATCGCCGTCGGCGCCGCGGCAATTGCCTCAAAGGCTCACTAGTTCCAGTGTCTTTGGCCGGTCTCCTGCCTGTTCTATACGTTTCCAACCAGTCCCAGGCCTCCGATGGATCCTCTCAAAAATGTGTGGAGTCATCCAGTACTATTCGCAGGCGAGCGGGAAACATCAGTGAGTACTGAAGGCCCTCTACGCGAAGAGCCCTTTTGACTGCCAGGAAAGACGCACGACGGCGCTGCACCTCCTGCGTAGAATCAGGGAAGAGGGAGACCTTGCTGTTGCCCACTGTGTACGGGCCAGCCGAGCGTGCCACCCGCAGCAGATGATCCCTGTCCTTGTAATGAAGGAGTTTTGCCACCACTGGCCGCGGGGGAGAGCCCGGCGCCAACAGACGCGCCGGCACTCGGTGCGCCCTCTCCAGTGTATAGAACTGCGTCAGTCCTTCTGGCGCCACCGTGCTGCGGAGCCAGGTCTCCAAATACTGGACCATGTTAGATCCCTCAACTTCCTCCTGCAGGCCCAAAACACGGATGTTATTTCTTCGATTCCTCCCTTCAGCATCTTCTACCCTTTTCTCCAACGTCAATACTCTACGGGCAGGCGCGGTCGGTGGTAGGAGTGCCAGTCGGGCGGTGACGTGGGGCGGGGGAGGGGCAGGGTGGGGGGTAGTAAACTACGGATTAAGGCCCAATACAGGTAAGTAAACATTTAAATAAATAAAACGAATTTCGTTGTGAGCGCTGCATCGCCAAATGCGATGCAGTGCGCGCAACGAAATTCGTTTTATTTATTTAAATGTTTACTTACCTGTATTGGGCCTTAATCCGTAGTTTACTACCCCCCACCCTGCCCCTCCCCCGCCCCACGTCACCGCCCGACCGGCACTCCTACCACCGACCGCGCCTGTCTACGGGTGATTTCTCCCATCTGATCTGTAAGAACTTTCTGTGCAGGTTCTATTGCTGCTAGGGAGGTTTCAGCTTGCTTCATTCTGTCAGACAGCTTAGTATGCTCAGTACGCAGCAGTCCCAGCCCCACCGAGACCATGGCAATGTCGCGCTGTAGGGCCTCTCGTGTGTCCATGATGGCCTGTAGTATGCGGGACAGCTGTTGTTGCACCCCCGCATCACTCGGCGGTACTGGAGACTCCGGCCATGTGGATTCATGTCCCCCATCGTCTCGGTCTGGAAGAGCCACCTGCTGCTTCCCTCTAGGCTTCCCCATCTCTCAGGTAGATATCTCGCTAGTGTGTATGTTCGCGTTCGCCCCGCATGCAGGACACCACCACCAGCAGCCCCTGTGAAACCCACCGTATTTGGCAGGGGGTCAAAGCAAGTGTCACTCCAGTACTTTCAGGGCCCTCGGGTGCATAAGGAAGCAGCAGCAGCACCCTCGCACGAAATGCCACAGGCTACACCCCCGAGGAGATGTCCGCCACACTTTCAGGGAGTTCAGGGTCACCACTCCTCACCCAGCGCACGCCGGTTCTAGCGCAGTTCAAGCCCACTCAGTTTCAGGGCACTTCCCAAGTCCCACACAGAACAGTTCTCGCTTGAAGGAGGGCGCAGTGGATCACTAGTACTCAGCTCGAGGACCCCCCCTCTGCTCCACGTAGGGTCCCCCTTGCAAGTCTGCAACGAGTCCCACCACCTAGCGCTGCCGGTTCGCGCCCCTCACTGTACCTCCTCCAGCCTCCTCCTTCACATTCAACGGGCACTTGCAGTCGGATCCGGGATAGGGAGGCTGGTCGTCGAGCCGTCCCTCACTGGAGGCCAATGTGGTCAAGTGCGCACTCCGGCCTCTGAGGTCGCCCACTCATCGGTAGCATGCAGTAAGTACAAGCGCCGTACTTTTCGCCGCACTTCCCAAATGTTGCAGGGGAGCCACCAGGCCGCGCGGCGCCACAGAAGCAGGCAGCACTTCTCAGTCTCCCCGGTGCTCTACAGGCAGCTCCCCCCTTCACGACAGTTGCAGACAGCCATGCACTGCCTCTCCTCGCGCCCTCAGCACCTCCACAGCGCTCCCTGGGCCCTCCGACCCGCCTTTTGCTCATCAGGCGTCAACTCGGAGGACACAACTCGGGCGGGTGGAGCTCCGCGGTCGGGCCGGCGCCATCTTGTCCGCTCGGCTCCGCTGCAGCTCCGGAGCTTCACTGTCATTTTTCTGCCTCAGTCTGGGCGGGAGGGGTCACATTCGCCGCTTCGGGACCCCACGGTGCTGCAGGACCCCCGTCTCGGCCCCCCAGGGATCGGGCGGCCGTTTAAGCAGGATAACTCACGGGGCCGGCGCGGAGCTCCAAGCTCACGCGTCTGCCTCCATACGCTGGCAAGCCACGCCCATCTTGGTCTCTTCAGCTGTTATTCACATTTTGCTTCTCCCTACCACAGCATACACTATAGAACAACAAGCCAGCCCACTTAAGCCATTCGGTCTCTTCACTGTGAGAGACTGCATTTGCCTTTGCACAATGTGCCCGGCGCTCGTAGGCCAAATGGTCCTTTTTAAAAATAAAAAATAAAATGTTTTGCAAGGGCCGAGCAGCTCCTTAAAAACTGCTTTTGGGCCCTCACGGCTGATGGTTTATTTTATTGACTGTGTCTCTCTTGTTGTGACTGTCAACTGAAACGTGTTCATATTGGTCAGGAGGGCACTAGGTTGAAGCGCTTCCCACAGTCTCCATTGAGGAAGGTAGGTGTCGCTATAGTTGGCCTGCCATTTCTATATGCTTTGGGCGGGGACGCTCGCGCCACTAGTTCACTTGCTGACAATATGTGGTGCGTGTTACATCTGAGGTGAACAATGACTGAAAGTATTGCACAGCTGGATGTTTGTGCTTGTCAAAGGTTTAAAACTTGGGGGCCTATTACGATGGTCGGCGGACTGTGTCCGCCCGCCACCGTAACAGAAAACGGGACCGAGCGCCAGAGGTGCGGCGGTCCCGCGAGGCCAATTAGGATGTGCCCGCCACACTGGCGGGCGCATTCTGGACTCTAACATTGCGGCGGGCGGTGCTCTAAGCAGCACCCGCCGCAATGTTAAAGTGGCATGTTGTGCATTGCCATGCACAACGTGACAGGCACCACGTGGTGCCTGCCACCTTGTGGTGGCAATGAAGGGGGGTACCATAGGTACCCCCCAAGTACAGTCACCCACCCCCACCACCCCCACCGGGGCCCGCAACGGGCCCCCAGTGTGATTTACCATATGCCTTTCCATGGCGGAGTCTCCGCCATGGAAAGGCATAACCATCGCACACATCATAATATGGATGGCGGTGCCTGCGAGGCACCGCCACCATATTGTGGGCCTTTTCCGCCCGGCCGGCAAACGTGACGATTGAAAGCGGCGGACGGTCTTTCCGTCCGCCGCGGTACCCCCGCCATAGTAATATGGCGGGGGGTGAATTGTGGTATGGTGGCGGGTGGATCGCCACCGCCGGCCGGGCGGTGGTGATCCGCCCACCATCATAATAGGCCCCTTAGTTTCGTATTGTTCTTGAGTGTTTAATATAGGGAGCCTCATCTTCCACTGATTCATTGGAATCAGCATGTTACGACAGCAGGGTAATTAATAATTAATCTGTTATGCCATTAGTGCTGGGTAGTTTGGAATCAAAGCATGCCTTAAACTATCTTCTCGATAATCAAATTGCTTTAAAGTATTGGACAGTTTTAATGCGAAAGGAAACACTGGTATTTGTCCTGTTTTCGCTGCAGTGAAAACTGTGAACAGGCTAAATAAAAACCCACTTCTAGTAGGAACTTCGCAATGGATTCCAATCCTGCGATTCACTAACACCAAATGTCATGGGTGGGAGGACCCCTTAAAGGTCCCATTGTAAAGTGCAAACACCCTACAAGGGTTTAACAAGTAGTTTATTATTGATACTGCGACAGTCTCCTAGCCACAACAGTTGTTCGGGAAATCTCTCACAAAACCTGCACCTGTCATTCCAAATGTAAGTGTAACGTTAGCAAATACCAACACTAAAGGGAAGGCGGGGGAGTACAGGGACGGGTGAACGAACACACATGGGGAGCACAATAAATGATCTTTTAAACATTAAGAGAATACGTTTGATATAATGCACTATATGAAATTACAACAGGTCCCCAAATTTTAAAAATAAAAAAAAACTTTTTGTATAACCTGGTCTATAAACTCCAGGTGGTGCTCACAAACCTCGACAGGATCACCCATACAACAGTTTCCTAAACGTTTAAGACTTTGTACTGGGACTGGAACTCTAACAATTGTGGATCCATGAAGGGCCCTGCCATAGTTCATGTATACTATAGAGAGTTCACAAATTATAAAACTCGTGGACACATGTTGGATCACCTGCCTTAGTTTGTAGACTCCGTAGAGAGCTCATGGATCATAGGTACCTCAAACTCGATTTAAAGTCTGTGAACTATTCACTTATTTAAGGGCTTTTGAAAAAAAGCTAATTATGTCATCATTAAATACGAGGTTAGTTGCTTATGAGGGCCATAGTGTATTTTTGGTCATAATTTCTGCTAAAACACCTTGCAACCTTTTACCATCACTGATATGCTCCCATGCAAACAACATTCTGTGAATTCACTGCTGTTAGTGAGGCTAATACATCTAAGTTTATCACTGTGTTAAATCCCCTAGATCCACTCCCCTCTGAAATCAGAAATGGAAAGAATGCAAAATTGTGGGAATGCCTCCTAAAGTTTATCAATGATTCTTTGAAACAAAGTGATGTTCCCGGTGGCTCTAACATGCTAAGATAACACCATTACTCAGGAAGCCAAAGTTCTGATTTTGAGAGCTTGGGCAATTACAGATTTAACTCCATCCTACTCTCTCAAGGTGTTTAAAGTTTGATACACATCCTGAACAGAATTATCTGTTTAGAGACTTTTGATATAATTTACACTTGCTCGTGAGGATTGAAATCAACCTAATTTGCATATTAGAGGAAGTTCAGAACGCACTTGCCCTGTTTGAAGTAAGCTCCATAGTCCTCCTTAAACTCTCAGCTGAGTCTGATATGGTCAGGGCAAAAATACTTTGTGAATGGCTATCAACAATATGCAGGGTCTGTAGAACAGTCCTCCAAAGGGTCACTTATTTCTTTTACGACAGGTTTTACCAGGTAATACTACCATCTTTCAAATCCTCATCCATATACCTTACCTGCAAAGTCCTCAAGAGTCTCATTGTTCTTGATCCCTCTTCAATACATACATGTATTCCTGCCCAATTTCTTTGACAGCTAGACTATCACATGTAAACAGATGGCACTAAGGCACATGGTAAAAGGGTAACCAACGTTCCTGGGATCGGACAACTCATCTTGAACTGTCTATCACACTCCAAAAATTGTAGCATCATTAGAACTGACTATGTCTGAATATCTCCAAAACAGGTCCTGCTACAGTGTGGGTGACTCAGACTCACTCTCTTTGGTTTGTCCACCTTGGTCTTCCGTTGCCTTCGTTCCTCAAAATACAGAACCTGGTAATCACCTTAGACTTGAATCTATGACTAATGGGTCACATGAACAACATTTCCAAAGTGCTTTCTTCCACATACTCCTGGTGCTATTTCAGCCTCAGCAGATCACCCATGCCTTAGAAGTACTCACCTCAAGAACTGATTACAGCAATGGAATCCAAGAGTTAACAATTAGATTTTTCTAGCTCTCTCACTCATTTGTCTTTCCTTTGGCCCACAACCAAACAACGGGATCAATTGAAAACTCCTTTGATTTGTGCACAAGGCTTTTTCACGGATGGGCAATCTCCTACACCTCCAAGCTATAGGCACCCTACAGGCTAACTAGACGTATAATGTTCGACACCCAAAGTAAATTGTCTGCTTGTTCATAAAGACACAGCTGTTTCTGGGGTACAACATCTGTTTACAAGACACTTTCTTCTTCAACCCACTTCTGCTACCCATCTACCTTTCTGAGATCAATGAGATCCCTGAAGACTCCAACGTTCAAACATACATTTGGATTATCTCAAATCTGAATCTTTTTGTGGTGCTAATTATCAATATTACATGATATTTCAGAGGAGAGGACTTGATATTTTTCTACCCTGATTTAATGTAACCTCTGTTTGCCTTGTGGCTCTGTGCTTTGTAGGTGCCACCTGCCAATGTGAGTGCAATAAAAATAAACCTGGGAACATCCTAATCCAAGCCTCTGAACAAAATCTAGCCATCTTTGACCGTTACTTCCCCACGCTCTGTACCTCCTTGCTGTCGGGCCACACTCCCACTCCCAACCCCCTCCCCTCTCACAGAGAACCAACCCCTCGTCAAACATTTGTTCCTAGCTCCACTACCCTCCCTTCCCGCAGAGAGCTACCCTCGACACAGCCATCCGGCCAAGCCACCACCCCTCTCCCCCCAGAACACCAACCCCCACATCGCCACCCGTTCCCACACCCACCCTCTCCCATCCTCTAGAGAACCAACACCCCTCCCCTTTGTCAGAGATAGGATCCATGCACCCGCACCACCCCCGGGGCAACCCTCTACTCCTTCTATCCATCACACTGGCTCCACTGACTTGCCACCTTCAGCTCCCCACATGCCCTGATGCTGTGACTCCACTGACAGAATTACCTCCCCATGGTGCACATCTACTGCCCATCCAGACATATCCCCCACACTCACCCCCGATCAGCATACTAATCCCAACTGGCTGGGTCT
This sequence comes from Calotriton arnoldi, assembly GCA_963921515.1. Lineage (NCBI taxonomy): Eukaryota > Metazoa > Chordata > Amphibia > Caudata > Salamandridae > Calotriton > Calotriton arnoldi. The sequence continues at coordinate 423,730 of CAWUFW010013629.1, read as the reverse complement.
GACCCCAGCCTTCACCCCAGACTCCGATGAGCGCCAACACATCCCCCTCCTTCAGAAACTCTAGCCGTCCCTCAACTGCTCCCCATTTTAGCCCGCATAGAACTTAAAATCACCGCTATCCTAGAAGAAATTTCATTGCTTTGCATTGATGCTAGGACTAATCACTCCATGCCTCTACCCCTGGCGTCTAGGTCGAACACTGACCATTTATCTCGCAATCGTCATGATCCCACAGCTCACATCAATGAATCCACCCCTACATGCTCCAACCTCACAATACCAGATAAAGCACGGCGTGTTTGCCACAACATGTTGCGGAATTGCTGAACAACACCTCTGACAGTGCCCCTAACCAGCCAGGCCATCGTAAGATCCCGGTTGTCCTCACCTCAAGCAGGACCCTGTACCCCACTCGCATGACCAGGCTACCCACACATCTAACTACCATCCAACCCAGTCAACCTATGTGGAATTTGCCACCTGTGCCCCATTGCCTGCTCCTGAACTGCCGATCAGCAGTCAGACAAACCACTGATATAGCGGACTCTATTGTACAAAACAACATGCTTTCTCACTGAAACTTGGCTAACAGATCACTCATCCCCTTACATCGACCTCCTCATCTCACAGGGATTCTCAATCATTTGCAGCAATCGTCAGGGTCACAGGGGGGGCGGAGTAGCTGTTATACACAAAAACAATCTTCGCCTTCCACACTTCCACACTACCAACTACCTCTCCTTTGAATATCTAGGAGTTCAATTCTCCTCAAAAGGCCCCATCCTCATCAAATTTCATCTCATCTATCACCCTCCAGGTGATAACTCAGGATTCTTCGAAGACTTAGCTGACCTAATTACGCTAACCTCCAGAAAGGACTGCACTGACATTATATTAGGAGACCTTAACCTACACTTGAACAATGCAAAGGATCCCCCAGTACAAACACTTACAACACTCTTGGAAGCAAATGATCTTACCCAGCACTGCAAGGAGCAAACCACAACAAGGGCTCTACTGTTGATGCACTCATCTCCAAGCACAACACATTATCCCTGTGCTCCATCCTTCCATACAACTGGACCGATCACCATCTAATACTTGTCCAAATCAATACCTTCCATCCAAAGTCCTGCCCCAAACCCAGCCGTCCAAAGCGCTGGGTGAGGAACATCCACCAAATCCCCCAAGCAGAGTTAAAAATACTAGTCAACTCCCAAATCCTTCCTCCTCCTGGCCTCTCATCCACTAACAACCTCACCAACAACTACAACACAAAAACCAAGGCAAGAACAGAGCCAAAGAATTATTCAACATCATCAAGCAGCAAACATCCTCCTTCCCTCAACACACAATTAACAGCACGACCAAACTCTGTGAAGAATTCGCATAGTTTTTCTCTGAAAAAGTATCTAGTATTGAGCTCTCTCTTGATCCTACCACCCATCCACCTTGCACCAAGGATGCCCCCTACAGAAAAGACCCTCCTGAAACCCCTCCTCCCAATGCAGCCTGCCCCCCCAATCTACACAGCTCCCCTCATCATCAACACAACCCTCCAACCTCAACTCCCTGCAACCGAAAAAAACAACGTAACCTGGTCTGAATTCAATCTTCGTTGTGAAGAAGAAGTCAGCAAAATACTCGTGAACATGAAGCCGACATCGCCCCTCTTAGACCCTCTCCTGGCAGCACTTGTAAAAAAGTTCAGTCACACTAGGGCAAGTAAACCCCCTCATCAAAAAAATGGACGCGGATCCTAAAGACCTAAATAACTACAGGCCCATAACTAACCTCCCTCTCCTCACCAAAACTATCGGAAAATGTGTGCTTGCTCTACTCAACACACACATTGAAAAATACAACTTACACAACACCTACCGGGTTTCAGGAAAGGCTGCAGCACAGAGATTGCCATACTGAATGTCATAGATGATCTTCACAGATCTCCGGACGAAGGACCAGGCATGCCTCTTTGTCCTCCTCGACCTATTAGCCGCCTTCGACACTGTCAACCATGACATCCTCCTAAACACCCTCTCGAAGAGAGCAGGCATCAAAGGAATTGTCCTTCAGTGGTTCGCCTCCTTCCTAAGCATGCGCACTCAGTTAATCAAATTCAACAATAAAATCTCAAATGTAACACCAGTCTCACAAGGTGTTCTGCAAGGGTCAACCCTGTCTTCTGCCTTATTCTACCTCTATATGGAACATCTTGCAGTGATCCTGAAACAAGCTAGAATTACCTATCACCTCTATGTGGATGACACTCAACTCTACATGAAAATTTCGTCGGTCAGTGACATACAGCACCTAAATAGCACTCTATACAAAATTCACTCCTGGCTAACCAGCACCCACCTCAAATTCAACCCCCACAAAACAGAACTCCTCCTCCTCCAACCCAAAGGAAAATCCTTTCTCATAGCTAACTGGCTCAACTTCACTGCACTAAATCACACTCAACAGTCACCTAAGCATGAAGGAGCATATTAACGCCTCTGCAAAAAGTGCCCTCTACTCACTGATGCACCTAAAAAAGTTAAACCTTTCATTCCCAGTAATGGCCTATGGACTGTGGTACAAGCCCTCGTTCTACCTAAGCTGGACTTTGGTAACTCTACAATCATGGGCGCCCCGAAAGCATACCTAGCCCTGCTGAAAGCAGCACTCCATGTGGCAGCCAGGCTTCTATCAGGAGAGAGGCGACATGACCACATCACTCCCACTCTCAAGCAGCTGAACTGGCTTTCAATAGAGGCAAAAGCCATATTCAAAACTGAATGTATAACTCACAAGGCTGTACACACAGATAAACCAATCTACCTCTCAAATAAACTCAAAAGCTGTATACAAAAGACCTCCACTTAGCTCAAACAGCCTTCTCCTTATCCCACCAAAGTTCAAGAAAAAGAAATCCCATGCCAGCTCCTTCTCTGGAAACGCCCCTAGAATCTGGAATGCTCTGCCTCAAGACTTACACGGCAATCAATCCTTCCCCCACTTCAAGATGAAATTGAAACTCCATCTCCTCAACAAATATTTGAACCCACCCGCTAAAGCTTCCGACTGGCCCATGCTGCCACCCACAAATTCAAATTTAAGCCTCAGCAGTATTATCCAGGTGAAAACGCCTATGGCCCATTCCTTCCCCACCACCAGCAGGTCCTTCACTAGCCACCCCGGGAGTATGTCGCCCTTCCACTCGACTCCATGCCGCAGCCTGCTGTTATTATTTGGTTCTATGTATGATTACCTATTCCCAGTGACAGCCCTGTGCAAATGTAATTATCCGCTGCTAAAACTATATTTATAAATATGTACCTTTTCTACCTCAAAAATGTATCAGCTACTGATCCTAATGCCTTCATATATTTCTTCTGCCATTATATCTTTATGCCTACCTCAATATGGACTGCTACAATGCACTGTTAAAATAATATCTATATTGTATATGCTGTATCTACCTAAAAAATGTATAAGATACTCATACTGCCACTTTGCCTTTGTGTCTACCCCAATATGTAAACCACATAATTTGCCACCATGCAAATGTTGTGAAGCGCTCTGACGCCTTCGGTTCAAGTTCGCGCTACATAGAACTCAACAAATAAATATAAATAAACAATCCTTTCATTAACTTCCACTCAGACTTTGGGACATGCTCATTGGTGCATTTTATTCACCATTTTACAGACCAAAGCTTGCAATGAGTGCAAAGTCTGTGCAATAAGGTGTCAGCTGGTATTTGCAAAGAAGGTTTTTGAGTGCCATTTCACTGCGGGGCTCAGAATGAGGCTGTCAGTGTAATGTGAACTGTGCCAGCCAGACAGTGATTTGTTAAATAGCCTTAAGGTTTATTAACTTCTAGTCACATTTATACTGATAGTATTAAATGTGGCAAGTTAAAGTTTTTATGCAGAGGGCAACGCAACTGCGCAGTGTCTTTCAAATGTGTCCCCCAAGGCTGGTAATATTGTCACGCCTAAGTGTTATTGACTGCATCTGCAAATATCCACGGCCCCATATGCTTGTTTCTGAAAAGGTAATCAAACTCTGTATATGGGAGCCTCTAATCTTTGAACAGGTGGCAGGAAGAATGGAAAAGTAAGGAAATAAAAATCATATGTTCCGGTGGAAGGCAAAACAATCAAAGTTTACTATATGAAGCTTTTGTCAGCAAATAATTGTGGTTTTGGGCAAGGTCAGACATTCGGATTTAGGGAAAAAACAGTTACTATTCATCCTGCCCGGTCAGCAGAAGACTCAGACAGCCCTCTAGATTTGGGCCGCTGCCCTTTGTATGTGCAGCAGCCCTTCGTCATGCCGAGCACAGTTTTCATTCAGCTCTGTCCAAAAATCACACAGGAACCGAGAGAGACTGAGCAGATCCGAGAGTCGTGCCCAGTGTTCTAACAACGGCATCAAAGGGTGTGCGAGGTCAAACCGAACGTGTGCGTGCCATGGCTTCCATTCAGTGGCAACTGTAGATGGCGTCAAATGGTGCAGGAAGTGACGCGGTGCGAGGGTCACATCATGCGGTGATGGGATTCAAATTACTAATGAGACCAGGGATACTTGGCGCCAATAACAGGATCAATGCTACCGTACTCGAGGGCCCATATTTAGGAAGCCTTTGCATTACCCTTGCCTCATGCAAGGCAACACAAGGAAAACGCGAAAGCTTCAGTAATATTTACAAAGCCACGCAAGGCCTAATTTGTGTGGTTTTTTGACGTTACGGAGGCTTTTTTTTAATCGCTGTATTTACAAGTTGTCGCATAACTGGAGTTAGCTGCACTATTCCGGCAAAAACGTTAATTTTAAAGATCGCCACTTCTGTTAGCAAGAGTTAACGAAAATGAGATGCAAGGTGGGCGTTCCTGTGAAAAAACTGCCGCTAACCCCACTTCGCGGTATTTACAAGGAATTCCTTGTATGGTGCAAAACCCCAAAAACTGCCTCTAAGTTCAGTTAAAGGGAGTTTAAAAAAAAAAAAAAAAAAATCTTTTTATTGAAGACAGTAAAGTAAATACAATCAAGATTATGTCGGGTTCTAATCATTCAACATTATCAAAGATGGTGTTCTGGATGGCACATGTTTGCACAATTATATACATTTAGGTTTCACAGTGTTCAGCAAGTGTAGGTTCATCAAGGAGGGGAGTGGTAGGAAGAAGGGGGGGAGTACAGATGTTTCCACGATATTCATTCCTTTTAGACCATATGTGAGTCCATTTTTGGGGACATCCTCTGGAATCGTAAACAGTCTTTTCCCGAAACATACACCAGTCCATGTCTTGTTTCCATGATTTTAAGCTGGGGGTCTCCCTCGCTCCCCACAGTCTAGCGATGTTACGCTTGGCTACCATGTGCCCCAGGGCAGCCCACGTTTTCTCTTTGCTTCTCAAGTCCGTCGGCCCCCACACATTAAGCAAACACCGTCTAGCATCCAGGTTCAAGTCCTGACCCAGCACCTCAGACATACAGTTGAGCACACCCGTCCAGTACTTACAAATATTGGTGCATTCCCACAGAATATGCATGAAAGTGCCCTCCCTCCCACAGTTTCTTCTACACCCTGAATCCTCCCCATAACCCATCCGGACCAAGGCCGTTCTGGAGTAATAAGTTCTGTGTAGAATTTTTAGTTGCACTAGTTTCAGCCTCGATGAGATTGCGACTTCCCTGGGAGAGGCGAGCGCCTCTGTCCAGTCTTCGTCGTCTATTTCTAATAGGTCATCTCTCCATTTCCCCCGAAGTTTTAAAAGGGGATCAGTTGCGTGACTGATAAGCTTACAGTATGTGAGGGATATTGACTTATTTGGCATGTATCCGTCAAGAAGTCTGTCCCCCAGTGGCGTTGCGTCAGGTAACATCTCCCCCACCGGGAGGTATGCATACAGGGCATGTCTGACTTGGTAATATCTAAATAATTCCGAATCTGCTAGGTCATATTCTTGCTGTAACACAGAGAACTCTATCACTTTACCCTCTCTCCACATATCACCCACCTTAGAGAGCCCAATTAGGTCCCATTTATCAAAGCCCTTAGTATTCCGAAGGGCTCAACAAGTATGAGTCCCATAGGGGGGTAAATTGCGTGAGTGTCTTATCCCAGCCTTGACTTTTGTGCGCTGTATGCCTGATCCGGACAGCGTGTGATGTGGGTCCATCAGCCGCAACCGAGCGGGCCTGGAGTAGAGGGCCCTAGTGTAGGTCCCCCCCGGTAAAAACCATCTATCCATTCGGTATCCCGGGTCATTCTGTGGCCGGTATATGCCCTGGTTAATAGCCGCCAGTTGTGCAGCCCAGTAATATCTTTTAATGTCTGGGAGACTGATTCCTCCATCATACCATCCCGCACCAATCTCGGGAATGATATTTGTGGTGTTCCACCAACCCAGAGGAGGGCTCTCTGTTCGCCCTCTATTGCCAAAAAGTAAGTTGTGGGGACCGGGTTTGGCGAGTTGTGCAGAACGTACAGGAAACGGGGCAGTGACATCATTTTGAATAGCGTCGCCCTACCCAGTAGGGACAGTGGGAGATTCTTTCAGTGCACCACGTCGCTTTGAAGTCGCCGCAGAGGCGGCCGAAGGTTGTGATCATAGTACAATCTGGGGTCTCTGGTAATATATATGCCTAAGTATTTGAAACCATCCTTTGCCTCCGTAATCCTGTATCCCTTGGGCAGGCTTGAGAACCTCGCTCCTGAGCACGTAGATGAATGATTTTGACCAATTGATAGTATATCCGGAATATCTGCCGAAGGTGGTGAATATATCGAAAATTCTGTTTATCGAGTGACTTGGTGATGCTAGGTATAATAGGATGTCATCGGCATATAGGGAGATGCAATCCCCCCATTCCTCTGACCATTTCAAGCCTCTCACAATCGGGTCCCTTCGGATCCAGGCCGCCAGAGGCTCCAGTGCCAGGGCAAACAGCAGTGGGGAGAGGGGGCATCCCTGTCTCGTACCCCTTCCGAGGGCAATAATGCAGACTTTTTATTGTTTACCACCACTTGCACCAACGGTTCACTGTATAGGAGTTTCACCCATCCAATGAAGCCCCGTCCGAACCCCATCTTCTCCAGCACCGCGAAGAGATAGAGCCATTCGATCATATCGAATGCCATGGTGGCGTCCAAGGACATCACCACCACATCCTCCCTCAATGTGTGCTCCCTCCCAAGTACCCCGTGAAGCCGACAGAGATTCAGGGAGGTATTTCTAGTCAGCATAAAGCCAGACTGATCCGGATGTACTAGTCCAGAGATTACCCCGACCAGACGCGTTGCCTACAATTTGGCTAAAATCTTCGCCTCGGCATTCAATAATGAGATGGGTCTGTATGAGGAACATTGGTTTCTAGGTTTGCTGTCTTTATGGATGACCACCACTGTGGCAAGTCGCTGGTCTTGGGGAAGTTGGCCGATCTCTCGGCTTTCTTCATACATCGCTTTGAGGTAAGGGGCAATTTTATCGGATTTTAACTTATAAAGTTCTTTTGGGAGGCCATTGGGGCCCATCGCCTTTCCGGATTGTAGGTCCCTGATGGCCCGTGCTACTTCGTCGTTCGTCAGCTCCCTATCGAGTGAACTGCAGTCTTCCTATGACAAAATAGGAAGCCTAATGTCAGCTAACAGTGCCCTCGAATCCTCGATCGGACGATTAGAGTGAGATTTGTATATCTGACTGTAGTATTTGGCAAATTCGTTCGCTATCTTCTGTGGGTCTGTAATCGTCTCCCCTGCCTGGGCCGTAAGCTCTGCGACCAGGCGATCGGCGTGGTCACGGCGGTCCAGCCATACAAGTAATTTCCCTGCTCTGTCCCCGAGTTCATATATCCTACCAAGTTTATCCCTGTGCAATGATTTTGCCCTGTCCGCAGCTACACTTTTATATTCATCTTTTTTGAGGTTGAGTTTATGTACTATATCAGGGTCCCCAGACCCCAGTAGTTCCCCTTGCAACGCCAATACCTCCCCTTCCAGCTTCTCTAATTCGGCGCTCTTCTCTTTTTTTGCCCCAGTTATTTGGGAGATGGCCTGCCCACGAACCTCGATTTTGAATGCCTCCCAGAGCGTAATCGCCGACTCCACAGATCCCTCATTCTCTTGAAATTAGAGTTCAATGGCCTGAGTAATATTTTGCCTAATGGTGGGATTACGAAAATACCACGGATTTATGGGTGCCACTCTGCCCACCGGACCCCTACCCACTCCCAGCTGTGCCCATATTGGAGAGTGATCAGATATGCCTCGTGCCATATGCCTAATTTCTGTAATGTGCCCCACCTGATCTGCCGGTGTAAGGATATAGTCAATGTGGGAGAGGCTATTGTGAACCCCGGAGTGGAATGTAAACTGGGTATCGGAGGGATGGCGAATCTGCCATGCATCCACCAATCCGATTGCATCAAGAAAGGTAGGCAGAACCATCTGCGCAGGTCCCAAATCCCTGGGTGGACGGCGATCACTCCTGCCACACATAACCGAATTAAAGTCCCCGCCAATCATTAGTCTCCCCTCTGGGAATTCTATCATAGTGTGTCCCAAATCCCGCAACGCCACAGCCTGTAGTCACGGGCTCTTCTACAACCCCTTGAATTGCTCTCTTTTACTTCACTGGGACTCTGCGTTAGTCGCCCACAACAGTTCTTTAGCAGTGTAGAACTTAGCTTGATTTATTCTGCACATGCGCGCTACTGGGTCTTCATTAGTGCCTTCCTAAGATGGCAGCGCTACACAGTCTAGTTTCAGCCTCGCTACCTTTGCCCATGCGCGTCACTCGCGGCATACCTTTTAAGTCACTCAGCTGCCACGGTTCAGTATCGGCTCCACGCTCGAGCAACTCACGGTCTCCTTCGCTCCTAACCAGCAGGCTCTCACTAGTAAGTATCCTTCCGTCAAGCCTTCGCCCTTCTAGTAATTAGGCTTTCCGAATTTCCCTTGACTCTCCTTCACACGGCGTTCTTACCACTGTGCCGTCCTCCCCCTTTCCCCCTTAGAGATTGATTCTCCTGCTTTCCTCCGGAACTAACGTCCGAGACACCCATGGGTCTTGACCTTGGAGTAGAGATTGACTCGCTTGCTTTCCTGCACTAACGCCCGTAAATTCTGGGTCTCTCCTCCGCCAGCGGCCCCCTCCTGGCCTTGAAGTAAGTACTGCTTCCATTCACGCCGCTCGCACTTCAGTAGCTCAGGCCCCACACTAACCCTTCTCCCTACCTTGCAGAACTCAACAGGTCCCGTCCTGCTCGCATGATTTGTCTATTCTCAGAACTCACGATGCTCCTTGGAGACTGAATAGCCTAAGTAAGTCCCTCTCCTTGGCATACCACTACCTTGTTGCCCCTGGGCCCCTGCCCATATCGCATGACTCTTGCAGCACTTCCTTACCTAGTCGTGCCTCACTTGCCTTATTCTATAGTCGACTACTTGCGCGCATTCAATTTCCCTGCGCTGACACCTCCCCAGTTGCAGCGTAACCTCACTTTCTAGTATGTCCTTCGCATGCCTACCTCTACAGGAAGCCTTGGAACTACCTTCAATACTGAGGTCTCATTACATGGTACCTCTATTTATTTCTCATTTAACGTTACCTTTCATTAGCAGTCTTTTACTCAATTTGTACTCAGGTTATTTCAGAATCCCTTATTAATGTAGGTCTTGCTCTTAAATTGGTTGTTCTTTTCGGGACCATTGTTTGATTTTTGGTTTTCCTTTAATAGATTCTACTTGTTCACACTTGTTCTGTCCTGATGATGATCTTACATTCATAAGATCGAAACGCCGTCGACCTATACAACTTAAAACTCCATTACTGCAACTAATTACTTAGGAGTTTTTATATGGTTGTTTTCAATGCGATGTAAAGTTTTTAATGTCACAAACACTCCTCACTTCACGCACTTTCACTTCTATGTGTGAGCACCAGAACTATTATTATGCAATTAAGTTATGTTAATCCATTTATGCCGTTAATAAATGTGATACCACATCTACTTTGTGTCCCAGCATCTATTGCGTAATTAGTCCCGCCTGGACTACACTACCTTGTGCTATCTGATTAATGCTGCCTAAAAATAATTTAGTAGCCTAGGCTACACGAGGACCTAAGCGGCCTCTTCTTGACCTTTGTCCTTACCATATATGTAGTCCCGGAGGGGCATAAACTGACACCAGAGTTAGTGGCCCAACCTCCCATTTCCCCGACACTGCTGCGTATCTGCCCTGCTCATCGGTCCAGGTGTGTTCTATTGACATCGGAAAGGATTTGCGCACCATTATGCCTACACCTCGTGAGCCCGAGGTAAACCCTGAGTGCACAGCCATCCGGTAGCCCCACCTGTCTAGAGCTTTATATGTGTTCCCTATCAGGTGTATCTCCTGGAGCAACACCACCTCTGGGGCGTGTCGTTTGATGAGCTGTAGTACAATTCCCCACTTCAGCTTATCTCCCAATCCGTTAACATTCCAGGATAGAAGTCTGAATTGTTTCTCATTCATCAGGCTCATTTTCCTCTCCCCCACACCCCCCCTTTCCATTGTTTGCTCCTGTATATGAATCCCGCTGTACATTCACCCCGGCGAACACCTGCGACCCAGAGCCAACACTTATTGGTACACATGTACCATCTTGCCCATTTCCAGCTCCAAAATTGACTTGACTGAACTGTTGTAACTCTTAGTCCCCAACTTCCCCCCCCTGCTTCCCCGCACTCTGGGCCAAAAACTGCCCATGTCCCCAATAGTGCAGAGTGCCTGTCGCCCTCATCTACTAAACTAACTAGGAAATCGGGGGGCTGGCTACTCCCTCCCAATGGCCGTCAGCCTGCCAATATTTATCCCCATTTTACTTAATCAAACATAGTTATGTACAAACAGAATCACTTGGCGCATATATTGTCCACTTGATCTGCCCGGTGTGTGTCTTCAGTGCCGCAGCTGAAGAAAGAAAGATTCAGTCCGGGACTGCTTTAGTCGGTACTCATTGTATGTCCAGGACGATAGTCTTATGGGTGTAGGCGCCTCTCTTTCATCGCGCGTTGTGGTCTTTCGCTGGTCTCCAGCCCTCCAACCATTCTTGTGCTGCTTCCGGGGTGTCAAAGAACCACGATCTGCCGTCCACTTCAACTCTTAGTTTTGCGGGGAACAACATTGCGTATCGAATGCCTTTGTCTCTTAATAGCTTCTTGGCACCTAGAAAGGTTCTTCGTTGTCGTTGGACTGCAATGGTAAAGTCCGGAAAGAAAGACAGTTCACACGAGCCGTTTGCAAAATGCTGTCGCGGTCCCTGAAATTGAGGAGTTTTGCCAGAATTGGCCTTGGGGGGGCACCCGGTTTGGGCCTCCCCCCAGGCACCCTGTGTGCTCTTTCAACCGTAAAGAACTTCAATAGGGTTTTGGGCCGAAGGTGGTTCATTATTAGATCTTCTAGAAAGAGGTCAACTGCTGGTCCCTCGGCTCTCTCAGGAACCCCCGTGATTCTCACATTATTGCATCTCGCTCGACCTTCATAATCATCCAACTGCGTATCTGTTCTTTTCTGAGTGGTTTGAAGTTCTTTGATCTCTCTGCGCATCTGTTGGGTTTCACTACTGAGCTCCGCAGTTACCACTTCCATGGTTTTCACTTTCTCACTCGGCTTTTGCAAATCGGCTCTAATCAACGGTATTTCGATAGTGATAGTGTCCATTCTTTGTTCTAGTGATGTACGTACCACCGCTATGGCTGCCATGACATCCACAAGTGTCGGTTCTTCCTTAGTTGTGCTCTTCGTCTTGTTCGCCTCTCCTTTATTGGTGCCATCCATTTCGCCTGCTTTTTGGGTGGTATATTTGTCTAATGTGGTCTGTAGCGTACCTTTTTGTCCTTTTGCCCCAGACATGTCGCCGTGTCCGGAGAGGAGCCCCCAAGGGTGTCGCCCACCGCTTGCTCCTCGAATATATCTCCCACGCCGGTCTCAGTAGGGCTGCCTAAGTAGTTCTGAAATGTTATACTCTTTAGGGCCACAGGTAAGCCCCCTCACTTTTCAGTGTACTCCAGGAGCGCCACAAGCATTTGATTTACTGACTCCTCCAGATGGTGAACCAACTGCCTCCAGTCGCTGCGTTCTGAGGCCCAAACACTCTGTCTGTCGCACACTTTATTGCAGAGCCGGTATACTGCAAGACCCCTCAAAACCACACTGTGTCGAAATCAAGGACCCCCTGCCCATGGGGCTCCTCACCCCAACGTTATTGGAAGCCAGTGTGTCTGATGCCAAAGTCGGCACTGCGACTCTTTGACTCTTCGCGGCCCGGGCCGCCCCCGGTGACACCGCAGTGTGGAGATACCACCGCCCGGGGCCTTCCAGACCAGGCGCGATCACACCTACTTGGCGCTGATCACTATGTCCCTTGGTGGCTTTGGTTACCCATCAGCCGGTAAAGCTCATCAGTTGATGGCCGGATTGTTTTGCTTGATAGCTGCGTCACGGATCCGATCAGGTTCAGCCGTTCCCCCCAGTGTCTTTTCCGTTTACAATGCAGGAGGGGGGGATCCCACCCTCAATCGGATGCTTCGTTGGGTTCTCGTCGTTGAGTTCGGTTTCAATTTTCGGGGCGCCGCAACATGGTTAGACCCGTGGCCGCCTCTCTCGGAAGTTACTTGCGGCAGACTCTGACTCAAGCCCGGGGATTCTAAGGCCCAGATGGTGCGCGGCTCCGCCCCACCATTAACTCCGTCGCCGGTGATCTCTGTGGTTACCAGTCTGCAGCGGGTGTTGAGCTAATACTCCGCTGTACTTCTGGGGTAGTGAACGGATCTGTGACCGGATATATGAGCATGCTTAGGCCACGGACGGTGGTAGCTTCACCGAAGTGCGGCCATTGCGCCTGGTGACCAAGCCACACCCCATAGGGAGTTTTTAAGACCAGAAAATAGCTGGTCTTAAAACTGGTGCAAACACTTGGGGCCTCATTTCAGAGGTTTTGGTGCTGGACAGAAAAGTATATTGCTGCGCTGCCCTGCGCCAAAACAAAAGCTCCGGAATGCGCCCCACAATAAGATAGGGCGCAGTCCTGGGCCTCATTCATGAAAAGTGTTGCATCCCTGCAACAAAACAGCGTTGGCACACTTTTCACTGTGCCCTCCTTGATGCGCCGTATTTTCTGAACAGCGCTCTGTGTCGCAAGGATTTACAGATATGTCAGTATTCCTGACGTATCTGTCAGCACTAAAATCACACACTGCTGCAATTTTGTCGCACGCATGACGCAACTCCACTAATGCATGGGGCAGGACTATCCCTATGGCACTGGGTCACCCTTACGCCCCCCATGAGGCAGGCATAAGGTTTTGATGCAGTGGCGTCCTAGAATTGGTGCAGTGAAATCTCATAGATTTCACTGCGCCACTCCAACGAGGCTTTGTTGAATGGGAACGCCCACTCTGCACACATCCTACCAGACACAGGTATAATGTAGGATAGGGGTTTACAAGGTTATGTATATGCCTAGATGCGTCACTTTGTACAGAGTCTAGTTTGGCATCAAGGGAGTCTGCTGTCACCTTCCCAGGCGGCCAGCGACCCCCAGATGCTCGGTCCACTGACACGGAGGAGCTGCCAGGGTGTTGGCACAGTTTGAGCTCCATCAGTAGAGTTTGCGCGCTACGGTGCTGGTGTCTGTAGGCGTTAGCGGTGTGGTGGTGCTGAGAGAGCTGCTGAAAAGTTCTTTGATGGCCTTGATCCAGCTGCGGCTGAGGGGGATATGATGGCGGTGGTGTACGGTGGGCGTGGTGAAGGCGTGATGTATACTACGATGGCCGGTCCAGTAGAGTTTGGTGGTGTGGCTGTAGTTGGAGTTTCCACTGGGGGAGAAGACGGGGTCTAGCGTGTGTCCGGCTATGTATGTTGGTGCGGTGACTAGCTGCTTGAGCCCGATGTTGGCAAGGTTCGCCAGGAGGGTGGTGGTGTTCTGGTCACTGGGGTTGTCCAGGTGGAAGTTGAGGTCTCCGAGTAGGATGTAGTCACTGGATGGGAGGGTCTGGGGTGCGATGAGGTCTACAATGGCATCAGTGAATGGGGGTTCATGGGCCGAGGGGCCTGTAGACGAGGGTGCAGTGGAGGGTGGGGTTGGGGTTGGTCCGGATCTGGAAGTGGAGGTGTTCCATGGTAGCCGTCGGGTCATCAGAGTACGTGGTCAGTCGGAGTGTGCTTTTTTAGACTATGGCAATGCCTCCTCCTGGGCGCTCGGGGTGGTCCGTGCGGGCGAATTTGTAGCCGTTGTGGGTGGTGATGGCAATGTCCAGTCCGGAGCAGAGGTTGATCCAGGTTTCCATGAACAAGGCGATGTGTAAAGAGGTGGCGTCGAGGAGGTCACAGATTTCTGTTGCATGTTTGTGGAGGGACCGCAAGTTGAGAAGGATGCAGTTGAGCCCGTCGGCTGCGCTTTTGGTCTGCTGGGCAGCAGGAGGCGCTGGTGTGCTGATGTGGCAGAAGGTGCGTTTGCAGTTTCGGCAGGCGCAGGGCGCAAGGGAATACTACAGTGAAGCTAGATGGCAGGCAGTGTGGCATCCAGGGTTGATGGTGAGGAGGGTGCTGGCGTTGTAGCGGTGGAGTGTCTGAGAGGAAGGTTCCTTGGTCCTGGGTGCGGTCCAGGGGTGAACGGAAGCAGACGGGCTTGCCTTTGGCGCACCAGTGGTACGCCCGCTGAGCATGGCCATGCTGCGGCCACCATTAAGTAGTGCTGCTGGGGGGACTGGACAGCTGGGAGGTGGGAAACGCAAGAAACGACACTGGAGGGGGTGGGGCACAGGGGATGGAGCGGGGGTTGTAAATATATATATTTTTTAAATCTTACCTCGAGGCCGGGTCCCGCATCTTCGGTGCTCCTGCTCTCCTGAGTCTGCTTCCAAAAACAGGAAGCAGGCAGCCAGGCTCCCTCCCCTAAGCCAATCACAACGCTGCAATGCGGCATTGTGATTGCTCTTGAGCGCCGTGACAAGGCGCTCAGCCAGGGGCTGGAGGGGTGGGCATGTTCTCCATGCAGGCTGTAATGCAGTCTGCATTGCGAACAAGGAAGTGCACATGACTGCTTTGGGCAGCCTGAGAGGGCCGACCATACAGTCATTGCGCACTTGAGTGGGCATACCACTCTGCCCCTGCCCTGTTCCATGAGTAGAGCAGCCCCACCCACCCTCCAGCCCGCAAAGAAAACATAGCATGAGAATATCAGAAAGCTATCATCATGTTATGTTTCCTCTTCTTGCACTGCTTGAGAGCAGTGGGGCGACGCTCTTCCGCCATAGGGAAGGAGCCACCACTGGGGGTGCATCACCCACAGGCGCTAGGCCTGGGCCCGACTCGACCCCAGGGCCTCCTCCGCTATGCGTCCCACCTTCTCCTCACCTGGACATTGACATGGTGGCGCAATCCACTGCACTCTCTCCAAATCTGTGACTCAGCTAGCAGGACCCTCAGCCAGGTGGGGTTTCACAATCCTTGGTACAGCAGTCACCGCCATGTCCGCTGGGGAGCCTCCCAAAGAAGGTAATGCAACAGGATCCCCTTATGCGTGAAGTAGCAGCGCTCCCGCCACACGAGTTTGGCGCAGCTCAGGGGCCTCACCTTCCACAGCGTCCAGCCAGCGCAACATCCTCCGGCCTGTGATGCAGAGAGGCGCTGCCCACCATTGGTAATCCCCTCCATGCACCCCGGTGTAGTGGTGGCGTATGGTATGTGATGCAGACCTTCCTACGTTAGTGCGCAGGAGTTCCTCTACCGTTCACAGCTCCAAGGGGCACCAGGCGGTCTTCTCACACAGGTCAGCAATGTGTCTCCATGCGACCTGGCACACTTCACCACCAGGTAAGGGCAATCGCCGACGCCGCAATGTCTACCGGCACAGCCCAGCAACTCCACAGCACCTCCGCATCCCACTCCGGGTCCCAGACTCAGGCACAGCGAGGCCTCCGGAGACTGTCCGCGCTTTCAAGATTTTGGCTGCCATGGTGTTGCAAGGAGGGGGCTATGAAAAGTGATGCATCACAGGTTTTCCCCAGCGATGCGCCTCTTTTCATATATGTAGCCCTGATTCTGCATTTCCTCTTCCCCTGGGACTCTGGCTGGTCATTCTGGATGTTTGGGGGTTTGGGGAGGTTGTTGATCTCTGCTGCACTTGTCCCTAGCTGCTCCATTCTGCATTCCATTGTTTTTCTTTTATTTTTTTTATTGGAGGTGGATTTATTGGTTATTTTTGCCTCTAGAGGCAAAAAAGGTGAAGTTCTGCTGACTAACGTGAGGTTTTTGCCCGCAAATTGGCCTTTTGTCAGTTTTCGCCGGTAGCATCAGAATTTGTATCGTATTCACGCTAGTGTTAGCGGCAGTTTCACCACGGCTTCCTGAAACTATCACCATGTAGCAACGTATTGTGAATACATCGCTAACAGGGCGAAGGTTTTTGGCAATGGCCCGCGTTAAGAAAACTGCCGCTAACTAACGCTAACGCAAGTTAGCAGCAGTTCTTGTAAATATACCCCTTGGTTCTTAGCTGGCTAATTGGAAAATAGTAGTACACAGAATTTTTCCATATTCTGCATTATTTAAAAAAAATATATATATTCATTTTATATTAACTCTGTCAGTATACAAATAGGATCAATCTGTTACAATGCATTTTTGTGTGCGCGGTCATCTTCATTTAACATTGTCAATGCATGTTATTAGTAGTCATTCAACACCACTAGCCGAATTTTTATTTACAACTTCAAACCATTAAAATAACTAGCCCTTGGTGAAATTTTAATTATGCCAGAGTAATTGGAGTAATTTTGGTAATTTCGTGTTACTCTTTTGAAATTTCCCAAAATTATGTGATTAGGCACGTTCATGTAATTACGAGTAATTTGGCACAAAAGTCCTACAGCAGGATTACAGGAACAAAGAACTTACCAAGTGCAAGAGGCTGCTGGCTCCTGCTGTTCGTGTTCTGTTCTATTTAGCAATATTTTCTTAGTGCAAAATGCATCCTCAGGAGGGTGCATTTTGTGCTAAGAAAATAGCAATAGGGAGTGAAGAGTAGTTGAATCAAGAAATTATTTGCCCGCAAAGTTTTAGAATACCCACAAATGTGTAAGATTATAAACATTTGCAAACTCCTCTCTACAGCAATTTTTTTATTTTAAAGAAACTTTATTTCCAGTTTTCATTAATGACAATTAACCATTTCACATCACAATACAGCTTCATCTTCACATTACCAGGATAGCACTTATTATGCCTTTAGAGCAATACAGCGCTGTATATTAATTCCTTGTGTGTTATGTGTGCCGTTGTGGCAATGAAAGACACAGGTCCACTTGTCCAACTTTATTTGTAACAATTGGAAATGAAACCATAACTTACTGGTAACCTATAATGAATAAGGTCCCCCTTGTCCCAGTCAATACAACGTGAGGCGGCCCAGCCCGCCACAGGTCTTCACCATGCTTCTAAAGAAGAGACCTTCCTTTATGTCCATGACCTACATAGACTTAAGGCTCCCCCCACCAATTCTGTGAGTATCAAGACACAAGAGAAAGGAGGTGCAGAACTACTCAACAGGGAGGGAGGGAGGGGCTCTGACTGGGACGAGTGGGTCCTTAATCGGGATAATGAGGGTTGCCTGTAAGAAATGGTTTAATTACCCCTTCACTGGCCCCCCTTGTCCCAGTCAATACAAGGGGAGGATGTCACAAGCCGTGAACAAATTGAACTGCACATTACGATGTCAATAAAAATAATTTTTATACAGGAGCAACAATTACTGCATTGCCATTTTTACAACATGTAAACCAAAATTAACAGAAGTGTCAGTCAACACCTTCAAACTGTAATATTTAACAAACGTGTGATGGGACGCCCAGGTAGCAGTCCAGCATATCTCCTGAATAAACACCCCACCAACTTCAGCCCAGAAAGACATGACCGACCTAGTGGAACCACCCTGAATCTGAGAGGGAGGAGACTCTCCAACTGACTTATAGGCCTGGGAAATAGTTTGTC
Source organism: Calotriton arnoldi (assembly GCA_963921515.1). NCBI lineage: Eukaryota > Metazoa > Chordata > Amphibia > Caudata > Salamandridae > Calotriton > Calotriton arnoldi. The sequence continues at coordinate 405,699 of CAWUFW010013629.1, read as the reverse complement.
AAATCCATCGGCTGAAAGTTGAAATAGACACCTGTTTACCTTTGTTAACTCTCCCAAAAGCAACAAGGAGGGAATCTGAAACTCTGAATTCTTTAATGCAATCTAAATAACACAAAAGAGTACATCTAACATTAAGGGATGAACAATCTGGTTGCAGATCATCACCCTGTAATACAGGCAGAATCAACTCTTGATCAGCATAAAGTTTATCATTAATCTTAGGAATAAAACTGGGATCAGGGCAAAGAATTACTCTATCTGGTAAAATCCTCAGATATGGGTAAGCAATGACCAGAGAACCCAACTCCCTAATCCATCTAGCCGCTGTGATGGCTAAAAGAAACACCAATTTAGCGGTCAGCCAAATGCTCAAAGGGTTCACATTGCAAACCCCTCAAAACAACAGGCAAATCCCAAGAGGGAACTTTAATTGAGGAAACAGGGATCTGTAACTGAAAACTCTTCTAATAAATGGTAGAGCAAGGGAGTAATGGCAGACAAATCACTCCCAACTCCTTTACATGATTTGACGGTAGCCCACTGAGCAGAGAAAGTTGAAGGAGGCAGCTTCATCAGAAAAACCTTCTCTCAAGAAATCCAAAGCCTGGAAGGATCAAAAGAAACAGGATCAAAGGACTTAGAAGAATGCCAACAGGAAAAGAATTACAATGCTTTCTATAAGAAGCCCTGGTAGAATGCTTCATAGAGTGCTGAATCTGCTCCACCACCAGGAAAGAACAGCCCAAGGAAGCCAGACTCAATTACTCAAGTTCAAAGCAGTTAGACTGAAGTGGAGCAACTAATTTGGAGGCATCTCCGGAAATTGCAAGGGGACGGTACTGTCAGGAACTTGAAACACAGATCCTTGGATAGAGCCATCAGAAGAGAAAGCCATGGGCGTCTGGGCCAAAAACCTGCCACCAGAATCACTGATACACCCTCCCCCCGAATCTTCTGAAGAACCCTCAGAAGTAACAGAGTATGGGGGAAGGCAAATAGAAGACCCTGTGGCCAGGGTATTGACAAGGCATCCACTGTCCAGGCCTGTGGACAAACAATCTGTGCAACATATTGGGAGCATTGATTTCCGTGGAGACGCAAGTAGGTCTAGCCAGGGATAGCCAAAGAGGTTGCATATCTGGTGGAACAGAGGAGTTCCAAAACAAACTGGTGCTTATGGAACCCATACCTTCTGAGAAGCACTGCCTGAACACACGATCAGAACAAGAGAACCAATTTTATCCAGGATATCCAAACTATAATGGATTTTACAACTTTGACAACGTTAATGCGGAGACACTGCGAAACCAATCTTCAAGTCCATGAGGCATGCCTGTCCAGGCTTTTGTCTCAACATGGCGGCATTGCAGCTTAGGCGGTCTGAATGAAAATTCAGAGCCCCCTGAATGTACACTACCTTCATGGATAGTAAATGAACCACCGCCCAGGTACAGATTTCGATCGTCAGCTGATTCAGATGCAGACATTTCATGCCCCTTTGACGATTCAAGTAGGATCAAGCTACCTGATTGCCCAGACTATAAGGCATTTCCCCTCCAACCGAGCTGAAAAAACTGGAATGCCTTCAAGACTGCAGCCTGTTCTCTCCAGCTGGAGGAATGACCCCTGCCCTCCTCTGACGATTGCCCCTTGCTCTCCCAATCCAGAAAGGTTGTCCCTCATCCCCACAAACTTGGATCTGTCAGCAGTAGACATGGAAGAGGCATCAGAAAAGGGATACATCTCTCCAAATTTGTAGTGTGCAACCACCAACCAGAGCCTGAATCACCACTGGAGTTACCAGAATCTGAGGTTTGTAATCCAGTGATGCAGGATCCCAATGACTCAGAAGATGATTCACTAAGTGCTTCAGGTGGAACTGTGACCATGGTACCACTGCCATTTTTGAAGTCATCAGGCCCTGGGCTCACAACCATAACCAGGCTGAGGCTGAGGGATGGGAGAATATTGTCTGAAGATGGTGTTGTAGAGACACAATCCACTCTGGAGGGAGAAACACAGACCCTCTTTGGGTATTGAAGATTTCCCCTATGAACTGGATGATCTGGACTGAGGCCAAATACGGAGAAGCTCTGTTGATGCCAGGACTGACTCTTGAGCCTTTGAAAGAGAGGAAGTGCATATTAGCCATTCATCCAGGTAGGGAAAGATAGAAATTCCAAGAAGTTGTAAAAGAACGACAAATGGAGCTAATACCTTTGTGAAGGTTCTCGGAGCAGTCAATAATCTGAAAGGCAGTGCTTGAAATTATAAATGTCTTCCCTGCACACAGAACCAGAAAAAAGGTTGGCTGGCGGGGTAAATGGGCACATGGAGGTATACATCTTCCAAATCCAGAGTCACCAGAAAATCTCCAATCTGAACCAAAGGAATTATCATCTGTAAGGAGACCATTTGGAAGTGGTCCAATAGAACTCACTTGTTCAATGGCTTTAGATAGAGAATGGGCCGATATGATCCATTGGGTTTCAGCACCAGAAACAGAGTGGAGTAGAAACCCTCACCCTCCTGATGAGGTGGGACAGAAATATTCACATTTACTTATTTATTTATTTAGAGTTTTATAGTGCGCGAACGTGACCCGATTAGGGTATCAGAGCGCTACACAGAGAAGTAGAAACTTTCAGTGGAAAAGAGCAAGCAATCATAACTAACTTCAGAGAGAGAAGCAGAGGCAAAAAACAGAGCAGGAGCAGAGCAAAGGTGACTAACATGACATCTGTCCTCTAAGGTTACACTAAAGTACACATTTTGCAACATCCTAGACAACAAACAAGAGAGTATAACTTATAAATGACAAATTTGGTACAGCCAGGCCGATCAGTGGTCAGCCTCTCAAGGAGGGGGTACGTAGACCATTAAGTAGAGTATACAAATCAATCAATCAATCAATCAATCAGGTCACTTTTAAAGCGCACTACATACCCGCGAGGGTCTCAAGGCGCTGGGGGAAGAGGGGGGGGTGCTGCTACTGATCGAAGAGCCAGGTCTTGAGGAGTCTTCTGAAGGCCAGTAGGTCTTGGGTCTGCCGAAGGTTGGTGGGGAGGGTGTTCCAGGTCTTGGCGGCGAGGTGGGAGAAGGATCTGCCGCCGGCGGTCGTTTTCCGGATGCGGGGGACTGTGGCGAGGGCGAGGCTGGTGGAGCGGAGCTGGCGGGTGGGGGTGTAGAAGCTGAGTCTTCTGTTGAGGTAGGCTGGTCCGGAGTTGTGGAGTGCTTTGTGTGCGTGGGTGAGGAGCTTGAAGGTTATCCTCTTGTTGACAGGGAGCCAGTGCAGGTCTCTCAGGTGGGGTGTGATGTGGCTGCGGCGGGGGATGTCGAGGATAAGACGTGCAGAGGCGTTCTGGATGCGTTGCAGCCGTCTCAGGAGCTTAGCCGTCGTTCCTGCATAGAGGGCGTTTCCGTAGTCCAGCCTGCTGGTGACGAGGGCCTGGGTGACTGTTTTTCTTGTTTCGGTGGGGATCCACTTGAAGATCCTGCGGAGCATTCGGAGGGTGTTGAAGCAGGATGAGGAAACAGCGTTGACCTGCTTAGTCATGGAGAGGGTGGGGTCGAGGATGACCCCTAGGTTGTGTCCGTGGTCGGTAGGTGTCGGGGCTGTTCCCAGTGATGTCGGCCACCAGGAGTCGTCCCAGGCTGAAGGGTTGGAGCCAAGGATGAGGACCTCCGTCTTGTCCGAGTTCAGCTTCAGGCGGCTGGTCCTCATCCATTCGGCGACGGCCTTAATTCCTTCGTGGAGGTGGGCTTTGGCGGTGTGAGGGTCTTTGGTGAGGGAGAGGATCAGCTGGGTGTCGTCGGCGTAGGAGATTATGTTGAGGTTGTGCTGTCGGGCGACGTGGGCGAGGGGTGCCATGTAGATGTTGAACAGCGTCGGGCTGAGGGAGGAGCCTTGGGGTACGCCGCAGATGATCTTGGTGGCCTTGGATCGGAAGGGGACGAGGCGGACGCTTTGAGTTCTGCCGGAAAGGAAGGATGTGGTCCAGTCCAGGGCCTTCTCTTGGATCCCGGCGTCGTGAAGGCGTGTTCGTAGTGTGTGGTGGCAGACCGTGTCGAAGGCGGCTGATAGGTCCAGGAGGATGAGGGCTGCTGTTTCTCCATTGTCTAGCAGGGTCCTGATGTCATCGGTGGCGGCGATGAGGGCGGTTTCGGTGCTGTGGTTGCTGCGGAAGCCGGACTGGGAAGGGTCCAGGATGTTGTTCTCCTCGAGGTAGCGGGTCAGTTGTTTGTTGACGATTTTCTCGGTGACCTTCGCGGGGAACGGGAGCAGAGAGATGGGTCGGAAGTTCTTGAGGTCCTTTGGGTCTGCCTTGGGTTTCTTGAGTAAGGCGGTGATCTCGGCGTGCTTCCAGCTTTCCGGGAAGGTTGCTGTCCCGAAGGAGATGTTGATTATTTTCCGGAGATGGGGCGCGATGGCTGTACTGGCTTTGTTGAAGACGTGGTGAGGGCACGGGTCTAGCGGTGAGCTGGAGTGGATGGTGTTCATGATCTCGCTGGTGTCCTCGTCGTTGATGTTGGTCCAGGAGAGCAGGCGGTTGGTGGTCGTGGGGGCAGTGGTCTCGGTGGTTGCCGGGGCGGTCGTGGTGTTGAAGCTGTCGTGGATGTCGGCGATTTTGCGGTGGAAGAAGGTGGCCAGTGAGTCGCACAGGTCTCGTGACGGCGGGATGTCGTTGGTGTTGGAGCTGGGGTTGGAGAGTTCCTTCACGATGTTGAAGAGCTCTTTGCTGTTGTGTGCGTTGTTGTCTAGGCGGTCTTTGAGTGAGGCCCTTTTGGCGGATCTGATGAGGTGATGGTGACTGCGGGTGGCGCTCTTGTGGGCGGCGTAGCTGTCCGCTGTCCGTTCGTGGAGCCAGATCTTCTCCAGTTTTCGGCATGTTCGTTTGGAGGCCTGGAGGTCTTCGGTGAACCAGGTGGCTTTCTTGCTGGTGTGGCTGTTGGGCGGATTCTTGAGCGGGGCGAGGGTGTTGGCGCAGTCGTCGATCCACTGTCTGAGGTTGCGGGCGGCGGTGTCGGGGTCGGAGGGTTCGGCAGGTGGGCTCAGGGCGAGGGTGGTGGTTAGCTGGTCTTCGGTGACCCTGCTCCAGCAGCGGCGAGGCATTTGTTGGGTGCGGTGGTGCGTGGTGGGCTTCCTGTAGGTGAAGTGGATGCAGTGGTGGTCAGTCCAGTGGGGTTCGGAGGTGTGGTTGAAGGAGACGTGTGGGCTTGCGGAAAAGATGGAGACAAAGGTTTGCCAGGTTATGCCCCGACGAGAGTTAATGAGTAAGCTAGGCCGCAGTTCGGTGAGTGCTCTGGGAGAGTGTTATCTTTGGAGTAGGGGGAGACGTTTGCCGTGATGATTCCATGAGGTGGTCGATGAAAGGGTCATTTTTACCCAGGGGTGGTAAAAGGTGTGCAGTTTGCACAGTTGGTTAGATTCGTTCCTAATGGAAAGTATGAGGTATTTGCAGGAATCAAGAGGTTCTGAGTGAAGTTGAGTAACGGCGAGGTCGGAGCGGTGAATGCAGGCGATACCTCCCCCTTTTTTCACTTGTCTGTCTAGTCTCACGATGTTGTAGTTTGGAGGGGCCAGTAGATCCATGCAGGGCGATGAGGCTTTGTTGAGTCAAGATTCCGTTAAGATCACCACATCAACTTCTTGGCTAAGGATGAGGTCGGCGATGTCAGAGCAGCCATGATCCGTGCAAGTAACAGCGGTGGGGTGGTGGGGTGGTAGGGCGGTGGGGCCGTGTGCGGGGGAATTTCGAGGGACGATGCCGAGAGTAAATTAATTATTTATTTAATTTTCCCTCAGCGTCGTCCCTCAAAATCCCCCTCCCCATGCGGCCCCATCGCTGTTATTTGCACGGACCGTGGCTGTGTCGGAGGCGTGCTTCACTGCTGAACGACAGTTGAGTAGAAGTCCTGATAGCGATGTCGCTGAGTTCCCCGGGTTTGTATTGTGGCATGAGGTGGTTAAGGATACTCTCTTCACGTTATTGTTGTTTACCCTTCTGTTTCTGATTGTGGACGTTCTATTTGTATTAATTGTGACCGTTCGAATTTTGTTTTCATCCTCCTTGTCAGGGAGACTGGCAGGATCAAGAGTCGGCTCATAGGATAGAAGGAGAGCTAGTGTTTCATCCTCCGATAAATAGTTAAGCTGTTTATGAGTGCGATATTGCCTATTTGCTAGTGACATGGGTTTACGGCAGGGCTTGTGTTGTAGGATGAGTACTGCTTTTTGGATGCGTTTGAGTTTAGAAAGAGAGTTATCAGTGAGGTGTAAGATGCTCTTCATTTCGAGAATCGCATTATGGATGTTGAGGGATATTCGGACTGTTTGGTGACCTCAGTGCTTCTTGGTCCGTTAGAGTTGACTAAGAAGGCGGCGTGGAGTCCCAGGGACCTGGGCTAGGATAGCTATTAGGTTCGGTGGCCATGGGGGAAGGGCTAGATTTCAACCTCCTCATATTAGATACTCTAAACGGGGGGGTGGGCATTAGACCTTTCATACTCAAATGGGTAACTGAAGCACAATTTTGACAGAAGATTTTCTATGCGCAATAGCTTAGCATCCCTCTTCACAGCGTTGCTGGACAGCTGCGTAGATCGGAACAGTGGAAGAGAAGGGGATTCTCGAAAGGGTATTCTGTGTCCCTCTTGAATAACTGAAAACACCCAAAGATACATCATCTGAGCCCTCCATTGAGGAAGGAAATGTCTAAATCTGGCTACTACTGCCAAATGAATGAAATGAATGAAAATGAAAATAGGTACTTATAAAGCGCACGGCTACTCCACAGAGAGTCCAGGCGCTAAAGGACCACCGAATGACAGGCAACCAGAGTCAAAAGGCCAAACCGCCCAAAGAGAATTATTGCTGGAACAGCCAGGTTTTTAACTGTCTCCTAAAGGTGAGCAGGTCCTGGACCTGCCTAAGATGAAGAGGCAGAGAATTCCATGAGCGGGCAGCCAGTACTTGAAAGGAGCGACCGCTTACCCAGGAGCGGGCAAATTTAGGAATGAGCATCAGAGACTGCCCTGAGGACCTCAAGGCATGTTGCGGTTCGTAGTGCTGGACCCTTCTCCTGAGATATACAGCACCAGTGCCATGAAAGGCCCGAAAAGCCAAAACCAGAGCCTTAAACTGGATCCTCTTCTGTACCGGTAGCCAGTGCAAGGCCTTCAGGTGGATCGTCATACGTGCTCTGGGTCCCACCATGAGAATGGCTCTGGCCGCAGCATTCTGAACCACCTGCAGACGGTTCAGTAAATACTCAGGTAGGCCCAGATACAACACATTGATCTAATCCAACCTGGATGTAATTAAGGCTTGTACTACAGTCTTTCGATACTCGACCGGTAGCAGGGGAAGGACGTTTTTTAGCATTTTTAACATGCCGAAACAAGTGCCGGCAACAGTTTGAATTTGAGCCTTCATAGTTAGAGTGGCAATAGCCACTTGTGACCAGAATCTCTGTCGGACTGTCCTTGAGGCCAGCATTTATTGGCAAACGTGGCTCCCTAACCACTCCCTAACCACGAGTCCGGCTGTGAAAAGTCTTACTTTTGGGCACTGCTGAGCCTCTTTATGCACAAATGACTTCTGCCTTTGGTAGAGTTTAAAAGGTGTCAAAATCTTCTTTCCCTATGCAGATTTTGGCACCATATTATTGAGCTGTTCTCCAAAAAGTTTGGAATCAGGTAACAGAAGTTTCTGCACCAAAGGCCTCTGACCAGACTCTAATTTCCAGGGTTTCATCCAAAGTGTACATTTTCCTGATAAAGCAACCCCAGTCGCTGAAGCAGATGATCCAGCGCAATATTAGCCAACAGCATTCATACACCATATACTCACTTGGGCCCATACATTCATACTACACTAATACTTACGCTGGGTGTCAGATGTACTCTTTTATCAAAAATCCCTGCTACCAATTACCTTCTGATTGAAGAGTAATAACTTACCAATGGATCCTTTGCTAATTGGGAAGTTTAAAATGAGTGACATTCACTATAATACATAATCCTGAAATAACCACTGAGTCAGGAAGTTTTAAAATGTTTATCTAAAGTTTTAGCAGAGTAAAATACAGAAAACACGGTACTTGATTGAAATACCCAAGAAAAAGCATAGAAATGATTTTGCTAATAAATGACGGTGTTTAAGGAAGGGAGAAAATAGAGACAGCAGCGCAACTAAAGGTTGCAGTATAGTTACCTAAAATACGAGAACCAAGCCCCTTGGCCAAGGAGTTGGAAAAGATAGGACTCAGGAAGGATGAAGAGCAAAGACTTCTTCCAGGATCAGGACAGGACCGGTGACCTCTCTACAACGACGCCTGTGCCGTTCCCCTCTCTGATACTCGACTTCTCTCGATTCTCCCGTCTAATGGACTCCGCCGCCCCCTCCTCAGAACCTCTTCTGGACAGGGATTCAGTCAGCAACCGATCAGCTGGGCAGTCTGGAGTTGAGAGCGCTCTGGCAGTATGGACGCCTGTTCTTCGTGAACGCATGCTCTGACTAATTTACTAATGCTATATTCTATTATACCCTTCTACGCCCATATACCTCCCCTTAATGTTGCTAAAATATGGGACCACTACTTCTGATTGGACAGGGATAGGGGGTGGATTCTCGCACCATGTCAATTTTGGCCTAAATTGTGAAGCCTATTGTCTTTACGTTCCCGCCCCTTCAAATTAATACATTCACTTTATTTCCCACCCGTCTCACGACAAATGTTATACATTTTACAGGAGAAAAGTAACAATTTGTCCGCCGGAAACATTGAGTACATCATCTTCGGCCAATAGGTCGTGGCCTTGGGAGACATCCAAGTTGACTTCACTTGGCAGGCATACAGGACACATGTGCAGAACCATCTGTCTCTCGAGTTTCAAGACACCAACCCAGGCCCAAGTTTACGAATTACTAAAAGTGTAAGAAGAAAACATTAAAATCACAAATAAAAAGTTTCACTGTATACCTACTTTCCCTACTCTATTCCCATTTAATCATAATACTATCCTGCATTAGTAGCGTTAAGAAAACGACAATTTAATAATGACATGAGAGCAAGCTTAAGCATGTGAAAACATTAGCAGCCATTTTAATGCACACTGCGCAGAAGCAGAAGTTTCCCACCAAGCAAAGAAAGACGTCACACAATGTGATCAGGTTGCGACATGCGCATTTAGGTTCCCGCGCTTTAGCGGCCATCTTGGTTTATAGACAAGCGTTATTCATTAGTAAAACACATAGGCAAGCGTCTATCCCTTTCGTGTTTGTGAATGCAAAGATTAGTATTGACAGTACAAGTTTAATAAATTAATACTATGAGGAAGATTGCGTACAAGCAAGTTTCATTTTTGAAACCTTGCTCCATCAATCCCCTCTCTGATGGCGTTTCTGAGCCATCAAAAATACTACCCTCAATCAGATGCCAACTTCTAGCAATTCGTTTCATTCTCATTTTTACTTTTTCTATTCTTACAGTCTCCTTTTAATTTCTTGTATAAATCACTTCTCCATTCTTCTAGTTCGATTTCATCTAGTTTTCTCTTCTTTCCTTTTCCTGTCACTTTATATGTTCCATTCTTTCTACAGCATTTGCACCATATTGTTATTGCTAAAATTATTATTGCTATCCCTGCTAAGGGTACTAATATTTGACCTATAAGTCCTTTCCCTATATTAGCAAACCAGGTTCCAATTGACGAGATACTATTTGTCAATCTTTCCCATACACTATCAACTTCCAGTGGTTTAAGTTCTTTCTCAAGTTTAGTTATGTTCTGAATATACGTTCCAATTTCTGCACTCTTATCAGGAATATAAGTGCAACAATGTTTTGTCTTCAATAATTTACAGACTCCTCCTTCTTTTGCCAATAGAATGTCAAGAGCAAGTCGATTTTCCATTACCATAGATCTAATCGCAACCATCTCCGTATTAATCATTAGAAAACCTCCAGCAGTATCCGTTGATAAACGATCAACCACTGTAGACAATTTGCATATTTTCCTTGAGTTCAGAATTATTCCCACTGAAGGTATCAATGCACCAAATATATCACCTACGATTTCTGAAAAACTAGCTCTTTTACTACGTATTAATTCATTATTTTTTCATTGCTTCCAGTGTTTCTTTTTACGTGGTATATTTTTGGAAAAACTATTCCAAAATAACAACTTCCATACCACCGTGCAGGAAGCCTAAAGTAAGCCTTATTCCCACATACATAATAGAGTCCAGGAAAAACTGAATCTGTTCCTCCTTTGAGTCCCCAACCTCCCAGAATTAAAAAATTGTGTTCACATTCACTGGTACCGATGAAACATTGTTATAATCAGTCTTTAACCTATGAAGACAAATTTTCCCTTTCTTTACGAAATCCAGAGCCATTGCAGCTTGAGCTTTACCAGGTGTATAACTCCCTTCCTTCTCCGCCCAAGGTGGCAACTGAGCCTTATGCTCTCAACCTTTCTTTTGAAAATCATGTATTCTATCTTCTACTAAATTCAAAAATATCTTTTCTTCTTCTAGTAAAGAACATGTTAGATTGTGTCTATGTGCATGTGTTATGTCTATCGATTTCATTGTTAAGAAAAACTCTCCCATAAACTGTGCGTCTTGACTACTAAGCACTGGGTTCATACTCTTGCGAATCGGAACCTCAGAAAATATCACATCTAGGTTTGAATAATAATACTGTAGCCTACCTGTTCTATAAAATAAACTTGTTAATACACTACATGAGATGCCATATGTCAGTGGTAAATGATGGTATGTTAATCCTTCCGCTACTGATTCAGGTAACTTCATACAGACATAACAATTACTAACTTCCATTGTGCCTACATACTGAAACAATAACTTTGTGAAAACATTTAAACTAGTGTCGTTATCAGCTATTTCATGATGAATTTCTGCCTCATCTTCTGCCATTAATTCTACTCTATTGCCCTTCATGTTTGCTGTCCTCCCTTTAGTTTCATTATTAATCTTCTTATCTATTATCATAAGGTAAGGAATTGCTACAATCAGGACTAACCATACTATAAGCACCAATACTAGACTACATATGCATATTGCACAGCATCTCCTACAACAATTTCGTTTTGGTCTCCCAGTAACTCTATCGTCAGGCATTTTTCGACAAGGAAGATTGCTCTTCTTATCTCTTCTTCTTTTTTTTAGATGATTCTTTTGTTTAGTCAGGGTGGTCTTGTTTCTTCTTCGTATGTTAGTTCTGCACTTGTTCCTTCGCCACCACTGTTACTTGACTCTGAGCTTTCAAAATCTTCAAGAATGATATAAGTCCAGTCAGGACCCTTGAATTTGTTATTCACAAGTCTCAGTCTTTTACTTTTTCTTTTTCCTGACTTTTGTCTCTTGTTCAGTTTGACTTGTCACTTCAGGTACTTGTTCTGGATCTTCACTTCTGGTTGTTATGTGGTATTTTACTCTTTTGATGACACTTGGCCAATGATCTCCTTTTCTTGTTTTCTTGGTTGGCACTGTTTCTCTGTTTACGTCTTCAAAGATCTCGTTATTTTCACTGCTCAATACTGTTTTGTTTTCTTTGATTACTGCCTCTTTTGTTTGTTCTTTTTCAGGTCTGATTGGTTTCTCTTCAGTAGCTCCACAATGACTTTCAAGATGTTGGCTTTGTTCCTTTTTTATTTCTTTATGTTCATTTGTATTTACCCCTTTTTCTTTAGTGAATTCTTCTTGATCTAACTGCTTCTGATCAGGGCTTATTGCACTGTGGACTTCTGCAGCCTGACCGGATTCTTCTAAACCTGTTTTTCCCTGTGTAAAGTCAATTAAATCTTCACTGTTTTTAGTCCAATTTTCTTTCCCTATCTGATTTAGTTCAGGATCTTTTACTACTGTCTTGTCTTCTTGATCCCGAACTGTTTCTTCTTCACCTATCTGATCTTCTTCAATTTCTTCCAATTTAGTTTGATTTCTCGTTCTGTGGTATACTTCAGGCACTTCTACCACTGGTATCCAATCCTGACTTGTGCTCGGTTGTTCTCCGTCAGCTTCTCTCGAACCTCTAGCCTGAGATTCCTCAGCTGGGCAACCTTCAGCTTCTTCAGTGATTGGTGTTGTCTGTGAATTCTCTTCTTCAGGGTCTGGTACTCTCTTTGTGTGGCTTACGTGAATCCAATTAGGAAATCTTGCACACTTCACTGCTGTATTGGTGGTCAATATTACTTGACAAGGTCTGCTCCACCTGGGTGATAGACACGTTTCTCTGGTGTGATTCTTCACTACCACCCAATCACCAGGATTCAGATCATGTTCTAGTTCAGGCTGCCTGGAAACTGCGTCTTCTCCAACCTGATGAGAGACAGAACGCACTAGGTCAGCTAATCCTTTGCAATAATCCAGAACCATATCATCAGATATATTCACCAGTTTGTTTGTGGGAACATGTGTTTGTCTCATTGCTCTTCCCATCATTATTTCATGGGGGCTCAATCCTGTTGTTCTGTCAGGTATGCTTCTGAGTCCCATCAAGACAAGTGGCAATGCGTCTGGCCACTCTAATGATGTTGATGCACACATTTTTCCCAATCTTGACTTTATAGTGCCATTCAATTGTTCAACCACTCCAGAAGCCTCTGGGCGATATGCATAGTGCAATTTCTGTTTGATTTGAAATGCTTCACATATTATCTGGATCACTTCGCTATTAAAGTGTTTTCCTCTATCTGATTCCAAAGATACTGGGAAACCAAACCTAGGTATGAGCTCACGTAACAACAGTTTTGCAACTGTAATACTGTCATTTCTCCTAGTAGGGTAAGCCTCCACCGACTTTGAAAACAGACACACTATGACTAGTACGTATTTCAGCCCTCTACATGGTGGTAACTGTATGAAGTCAAACTGTAGTCTTATAAATGGGCCCTCTGCCTTTCCAATCTTTACAAACCCAATTATCATTTTCCTGCCTGGATTATGCATTTGACAAGTTAGACATCTCTGGCAAAGACTCTCTGCAACAGCCCTGAATTTGGGATTGTACCAATTTTGTCTGAACAGCCTAATCATTGCATCTCTCCCTATGTGTGTGTCTCCATGATGCATTCTAGCCATTTGTGAGAGTAAACAGTCTGGCATGACTGGTCTGTCATCTGCACTGATCCACACTTCATCTTCTCCTCTTTGGGAGCAACCCACTTTGATCCACAAATTCTTCTCACTTTCATCAACCTCATCTTGCAATTTTTTCACCTCATTCCAAGTTTCAGGTGGCATATACAGCATAAGTTGGCAGCTGATTCCCATTCTTTCCACCCTCTTATTGACTGACGTTCTGGTTTTGGCACAATGTTGAGCCACCAGGTCTGCTTTTCTGTTGCCGACTACCACCCAGTCATCTCCTGACTGGTGTGCGGCACATTTCACCACAGCCAATTCTTTTGGTGATTGTTTTGCTTCTAGCAATTCCCTTACAAATTGTCCATTTTTAATGGGGGATCCTGAAGAAGTCATGAAATCCCTCTGCATCCACAGTTGGCCAAAATCATGTACAACCCCGTAACCATATTGACTATCTGTAAATATGGTCACTCTCTGATTCCTCCCAATTTTGCAAGCTTTTATCAAAGCAATCAATTCAGCTACTTGTGCAGATTTTACTCCTGGTAAATAGGATTCTTCGACTATTCCAGTTAATTCACATACCGCATAGGCAGCAGTTAGTTTACCATCTTCATGTCTTTGACATGATCCATCGACAAATAACTCCCTGTCTGGCTTTTTAAGAGGCTGTTCCTCAATGTCTGGGCGTGGTTTTGTACATAATTCTGTAATTTGTACACAATCATGTTCATCTTCTTCGTCATCTTTATTTGTTTCATGATATGGGTCTGGCAATAGATTTGCTGGATTTATTATTGTACACCTTACCATGGTCACATTTTCAGCACCCATTATTATTCTCTCATATTTAGTCAGCCGACTAGGAGTAAGATGCTGAGTTCGGGTTCTTGTCAACAGAATCACAACTGCATGTGGAACATACACTTTTACAGGATGTCCCATCACAATTGACTCGCTTTGTTCAATGCTCAAACAAGTTGCGGCTACTGCTTTTAAGCATCCTGGCAACGCGGCTGCTACTGGGTCCAATGTAGCAGAAAAATATGCTATAGGACGTCTGTCTAGTCCATGTCTCTGAGTTAAGACAGAAAGTGCACAGTTTCTCTCTCTTGACAGAATAATGCGAATTCTCTTTTATAATCAGGCATGCCTAAGGCAGGTGCTGAGCAAAGTGCATTTCTCAATTTTACAAAAGCTTCTACACTTTCATCCTCCCACTCGACAGGGTCCTTTGCTTTATTTTTCGTCATGTTAATTAAGGGCTTAGCTAACATGGAAAAATGTGGTATCCATTGTCGACAGTAGCCTACTATTCCTAGGAACATTCGCACTTGTCTTTGGGTTACAGGCATTTGCATTCTCTTTATTAATTCTACTCTTTCAGAGGTTACTCTTCTTTTTCCCCTCTCAATTTGATGTCCCAGATATTTAACGGCTGTCCTGCAAAACTGTAACTTTTCAGGTGAGACTTTATGCCCTTCCTCAGCCAAAAGATTTAATAATGCTATGGAATCAACAACACAGTCTTCTCTGGTGGTCGACGCTACTAATAAGTCGTCGATATATTGAACTAAAACTGAGCTTCCTGGCATCACTAGTTTTTCCAGGCACTTTTTCAGTATCTGGTTGAAGATGGAAGGACTTTCTGTGTACCCCTGAGGAACACGATTCCATACATAGACTTTGTTCTCAAATTTAAATGAGAAAAGATATTGGCTGTCTGGATGCAATGGTATTGAAAAGAATGCTTGACATAAATCAGTTACGGTGAACCATCCTGCATTCCAAGGAATCTGATATAATATTACTGCAGGATTTGGTACTATGGGACAACATGGTTCCACAATCTTGTTTATTTTCCTCAGGTCCTGAACAATCCTATATTTTCCACTAGGTTTCTTTAGTCCCATGATTGGTGAATTGCATGGGCTACTCATTACTTCTTTTAGAATGTTTTGTTTTACCATTCGATTGATTTCTTCAATGACTCCTGCTTTTACTTCTGCACTCATTTTGTATTGTTTAGTATTTGGGAAAATCGCACCTTCTTTTACAGTAATTTGAACTGGATCTATTTTCTGCCATAAGTCCTGCTTCTTTTCCGGTGAAATCCCATACTATTTGGTTTACTGTACCTTTTAATTCTTCTGGCAACTCATCTTTTGTTATCAACGAAAACATTTCATCTATTTCTGTACCTTGTTTTGCAACCATAATTTTATATACATGGTCCTCATCTGGTGTCTGAACTGCCACATCATCCGGCGTGCAGAAAATTGTACAGTTCATTTTGCACAATAAATCTCTACCTAATAAATTCACTAGGCTAGAATCGCACACTACAAATTGGTGCCTTTCTCTGAAGTTTCGAATTTTAACTTCCATTGGTTCGGTAAGAGGTGTTCTAATTCTTTGATTAGCTACCCCCACTACTTGGATATCTTCACCAGAGAGAGGAAGGTCTGGGATGTCTGCTGATCTCACAGTAGACCTGGTAGCACCAGTGTCCAAAAGGAAAGTAATATCATTACCTTTCACATTTCCTTCAACATATGGACCAGACTGATCTACCTGTAAGGATGCGCCAAGTATGCACTACTTCTTCCCCTCTCCTAGGCACCGTCATGAGTCGAATTTACAGTAATTGTCCTGCAAAAGAAATTGTGATGTCATATAATCATTCTTACCACTCCCTCCTGGGTATCCAATGTCTGTACCATGTTTGGCTCTGCTTACATTACCCTGAACAGGTGGAGGTGGTAATTGACTCTAGGGATTTACACCCTGCTGTGAGTCATTCTGCGTCTGTGGATTTAAGTTTTGATTCGGGCCATTATTATTCCGAATCTTTTTACACTCGCCCTTCCAATGCCCCAATTTTCCGCATCCATGACAAGGAAACTTCTTTTTAGCTTCTTCTCTACTCATTCGTCCTCTAAATTTTCTACCATTTCCCGTATCACCACTCGTTCCAGAATCTTTTCCTTGATTTTCACTCGGATTTTCCAAATTAATTCCCTGTTTCTCAGCCATTTTCACCTGTGCCCACATCACCTTTTCTTGTAATTTCTTGTGTCTATCTTCAATATCGTCTCCACAATATTTTGCATACTTCAGAATCTCATCTATGGGCTTTCCCTGCCAGCACAGCATGTGTTGTTTAATCATCTGGCAAATCTCTGGCTTTAGACCGTAAACAAACCGATACACAAACTGACTCATGTTTTTGTCTCCAATGTCCTCAAATCCACTATACTGTTTAAACACCTGCAATAGACGCTCATAGTAAGAATGTACTGTTTCACTGGCTTCTTGGGTTGTTCGATCTATTTTCACCCAATCTGTTTCTTTCGGGGTATTTTCCCTTTCAGGTATGTTATCACCTGCTGATACTTTTTCATCACATCATTTGACGGGGCACCCGTTTTCGGATCTCTAGGATATTCATCACTAGGCCAATCGACTGTGATCTTACAATCTGTCCATAAATCGGCAGGTACCACTATGTCAAACAGACCATCCAAATCCTTCAACAATACCTTTGACACCTTCACAAACCTTTCAACCTGCTTGTACCATTCAATTGGCTTTTCCCTCAGCTTTGGAAAATCATTTGTAAATGATAAAATATCCTGTCTGCTCCATGGGACATGTACATATCCTCCTCCCGCAACTTCTCGCATTGGATACAGCTGGTCTGCTTTTCCTGCTTCCTTCATCACATATTCTGATGCTGTTCTACTTGTTCGTGCTTCTTCCGTTTTCTTGGCCCACCTAGATCTCCATTTATCTAGATCTCCCCATTTTTGTAAAACTAACATTAATTCTCTTATTTGCAGTCTTCTTCCAGATGCATTCATATTTTCTAAATCTTTGTCTGCAAATTCTGCTCTATATGGTTTCTGTAATACTTTTGATCTCCCTATTTCAATTCCCATCTGTAAAGCTAAATTGGACAATTTATCATGGAATATCTTTACATTTCTGGTGATACTTCTGCACAGGAATAATAATTCTTCTTCATCATAGGTATTCAAGAGTTCTACTCCTACATTTCCTGCTATTATTTCTTCTAATTCAACTTTTAATTTATGGATATCCAGTACTTTTGGAGGTGTGCACTGTTTGACTGACCCTTGTACCCATCTTTCTAAATCTTCAGGTGTTACTATGGTAGCACTTTTTGTTCCTGATGAAGTTACTAAACTTACATCTTTTGAACCTCCAGGTACATCTCTTCTTGGAGTATTATTTACAGAACCTCGAATAGGTAAATCCATGAGTGATATTGTGGATTCACAGTCACTAAATTGATCCTCAATTATAACTGGAGCTTCAGGTTTGGGGTTATTCACAGGAGTATTCATAGGAGTCGGTACAGGTATCAATGAAGGGCAGTTTCCTTGAGTACCATACAATGGAACTACTGGACCAATTGTTACAGGAATAGTCAATGAATCAGGATATACTTTTATCTGAGTTATTTTCCGTACTAATTCTGCTCTAGTCTTTTCTAAAGCTTCTTTTTCTTTGTCATGAAGTATTCTAGTCGGGGTGAATTCATGCATTACCTTTGGTACCATTGGAGTTTGTGGTGGTGCACTAGGAGGGCATCCACTTGTCCTTTCCTGATATGGTGGGGGATTTCTTAACATTTCTTCCATAAATTCGTCTTCAGACTCCTCATTTCTCATTAAATGTTTTGTCTTTTCTGTACATTTTCCTCCTGATTTCTCTCCTTCTGTGAATAATGGATACAGTCCCTCTGTAATCATTGCCCTTCTCCATTGTTTCATCTGACCCTCTCTTGACTCACGTAAATATCTGGGGTAAAATCCTGGGTAACTCCTATTACTTCTAGATCTATCCCGCTCAAATGCCTCGGTTTCCCATTCTTCTAGAGCTTCGTACTGGGTTAATCTAGGTCTGGGTTCTAAGTAATTCATCCTCAATCTCAAGTTCTGAAGAATTCGCCCATTGAACGTGCCATTCTGGGGAAATGCTAATACTCCATCATTTTTGGTGTATTCTATCCAATTCTCCATCCATACACAAGTATGATAACCTCTCTCCATCCTCATAAATGATGCTGGCGTTTTAGCTGGTGGAATAATAATTCCTTCTCTAGTTTTGATTGGTTTGTCCTTTTTAAAATAATTCTTAATCTTTTGCAAAAATGACATTTTTCTCCTTTCTCCGTACATTCTATCTAATCTTCTGTGTACAAAATTATATTCTGCAAAACCTAGGAATCTCCTATCCGGACGAGTTCCTGTTAAAGTCGGATCGCGTTTTAACATGCAATCCTTATCCACTAAGAATTTTTCTTCTATATTTTCGACCAATCAAATGTCTGCTATCTTTTATTTCCGAGCCAATCCTTGCGCGGCCTTTTGGTGACGTTTCTCTGTCAACCCCTCCTTTACAATCTGCTCTTTTCTGTCCTCGCTGGTTTAACCAATCCTAGCGCGGCACCTATGACGTCAGTACTACTCCTGACTACTGACCCCTCCTTTACAAGGGTTTTTCCACACCCGCTGTTTCGACCTACCACAGCGCAGCGTTTTGTGACGTCAGCTCCCTCTCCGGCAACTGACCCTCCCTTTACAAAAATTTACGCAAACTTATTTTTCTCTATAAATCTTAATTAAATTTCAGTAACAACATAAAACATTCGCTATCGTGCCAGTTTCCACTAATTTCGAAAAAGATAGTTTCTTCCACACTTTAGTAAAACCTTTCCGTTTACTAATACATACACTACGAGTAAAACACTTCCGTCTACTCTTCACACAAGCTCCAGAAGTACCTGTTACTTCTCCAATGTTACCCTTACTAGGTGATATAACATCAAATTTTTATCAGCGTACCCTTTTTGCTATTACTCACACGCATAGAGTCCCTAACGAGTACTGAAAGTCCTGCTTAACTTCTCAGTACTAATTCTGCCTGACAGATAACCTCACTGCAGTATGGCTTCTACTTGCCACCCACTATTCTTTTTTACCTACCCCGGGGAATTCTGGACAACATATAACAAAAAACTCAAAAATAAGCGGATGTTAGTTCATAAAAATACAAATAAAATTCTCATTACCCAATTAACAAAGAGTAACAAAAACCGTCCTCTGCTTACCAGAAAACTGATCCAGCGCAATATTAGCCAACAGCATTCATACACCATATACTCACTTGGGCCCATACATTCATACTACACTAATACTTACGCTGGGTGTCAGATGTACTCTTTTATCAAAAATCCCTGCTACCAATTACCTTCTGATTGAAGAGTAATAACTTACCAATGGATCCTTTGCTAATTGGGAAGTTTAAAATGAGTGACATTCACTATAATACATAATCCTGAAATAACCACTGAGTCAGGAAGTTTTAAAATGTTTATCTAAAGTTTTAGCAGAGTAAAATACAGAAAACACGGTACTTCATTGAAATACCCAAGAAAAAGCATAGAAATGATTTTGCTAATAAATGACGGTGTTTAAGGAAGGGAGAAAATAGAGACAGCAGCGCAACTAAAGGTTGCAGTATAGTTACCTAAAATACGAGAACCAAGCCCCTTGGCCAAGGAGTTGGAAAAGATAGGACCCAGGAAGGATGAAGAGCAAAGACTTCTTCCAGGATCAGGACAGGACCGGTGACCTCTCTACAACGACGCCTGCGCCGTTCCCTCTCTGATACTCGACTTCTCTCGATTCTCCCGTCTAATGGACTCCGCCGCCCCCTCCTCAGAACCTCTTCTGGACAGGGATTCAGTCAGCAACCGATCAGCTGGGCAGTCTGGAGTTGAGAGCGCTCTGGCAGTATGGACGCCTGTTCTTCGTGAACGCATGCTCTGACTAATTTACTAATGCTATATTCTATTATACCCTTCTACGCCCATATACCTCCCCTTAATGTTGCTAAAATATGGGACCACTACTTCTGATTGGACAGGGACAAGGGGTGGATTCTCGCACCATGTCAATTTTGGCCTAAATTGTGAAGCCTATTGTCTTTACGTTCCCGCCCCTTTAAATTAATACATTCACTTTATTTCCCACCCGTCTCACAACAAATGTTATACATTTTACAGGAGAAAAGTAACAATTTGTCCGCCAGAAACATTGAGTACATCATCTTCGGCCAATAGGTCGTGGCCTTGGGAGACGTCCAAGTTGACTTCACTTGGCAGGCATACAGGACACATGCGCAGAACCATCTGTCTCTCGAGTTTCAAGACACCAACCCAGGCCCAAGTTTACGAATTACTAAAAGTGTAAGAAGAAAACAAAATCACAAATAAAAAGTTTCACTGTATACCTACTTTCCCTACTCTATTCCCATTTAATCATAATACTATCCTGCATTAGTAGCGTTAAGAAAACGACAATTTAATAATGACATGAGAGCAAGCTTAAGCATGTGAAAACATTAGCGGCCATTTTAATGCACACTGCGCAGAAGCAGAAGTTTCCCACCAAGCAAAGAAAGACGTCACACCATGTGATCAGGTTGCGACATGCTCATTTAGGTTCCCGTGCTTTAGCGGCCATCGTGGTTTATAGACAAGCGTTATTCATTAGTAAAACACATAGGCAAGCGTCTATCCCTTTCGTGTTTGTGAATGCAAAGATTAGTATTGACAGTACAAGTTTAATAAATTAATACTATGAGGAAGATTGCGTACAAGCAAGTTTCATTTTTGAAACCTTGCTCCATCACAGACACCCACAAATTGTCAAAAGTGACATCTGACAGAAACTGAGAAAGCACCGCCCTCTTGGACACTATTGCTGTTGGATCTGCATTTTCTTGGAGACAATCAAACAAACTGGAAATCCTTGAGAAGGACCTGGGATGCATATGCTGCATATGAAATAGCACAAACCCCAAAATTGGAAGCAGCATAAGAACGTTTCAGAGAAGATCCAACCTTCCTGTCTATAGGATATGGCAAAGTTGATTCCTCCAAAGACAAAGAAGAGGAAAAAGCTACTGAGAACAACATTTTATTGATCTTTGGAATCTGAGGGAATTTTTCTTAAAAACCCTCCAATAAGTATCTCTTATTCAAGAATCTGAGAATATTTTGTTTGTGCACATCCTTTAAAACATTTAGGACTGTGCCTTGAAGAATGCAATGAAAAGGCAGATTTTCCTCTAAGGATCCACTGTATGGGGCATAAAAGCCATCCTCATAATCAGATTTTTTCTTGAAGCCCAGCACTTTTTGGATGTGAGTGAGCATGTCAGTCAGAGCTTTCCCTTGTATATATTTGTTTCCTTTAGGTGAAACATCAACATCATCCTCATTATTCAGATGTAGTCTCTTTAACTGAGGGTCATTAACAGCCTCATCCCCTGCCTGTTAAATTAGTGTTTGTAAGTCTGCCTTTGAAATCTAGAGAGTATCCCCCTCCTCCATAGTCTCGATATTGTGGAGCTTCGCAGTCCTCTTCCCTGAGCCGACAGACTCCATTGCTAAGGAAGAAAAGTGAGCCCAGCTACACTTTCCTATTTATACCAGTTTCCTAGCAACCAAATCTCATGATATACTAGATGCAGTCCCTCAAAAACCAGCCTGCTGCCTTCCCTGACAAAGCACGGGCTTGTGCACCCTGCAGGGGTCAAGAAACCCCTAAGCAGTTCTGAAGCGGCCCGCAGTACACCCACCATGCTCTGACAAGTAAAACAGGCATATAAAGAAACATTTTAAAAAGAAACACAGAAGCGTAGCACTTAACTTTCGAAGACAGGAAAAAACACAGAACAGGAGAGCTGTAAGTCTATGTAGGTCATGGACAAAAAGGAAGGACTCTTCTTTAGAAGCATGGTAAAGACCTGTGGTGGACGAAGACCCTCATGTTGTATTGACTGGGATGAGGGGAACCAATGAGGGGGTAATACCATTTCCCACCTCCCACTGTGTACCCCCAGAGATAAATGGCCCGGCCATTCATTAGATCATTACGTATTTGCCATTCGTAAAATGACATGGTTGGTGAACACTCTGTCCCTGAGGACAATGATAGCCATACCGAGTGGTATTGAAAACATCATGGGTGATATTGTGGGTGGCATGAAACACAGCAGTATGCCATTGCAAAATTATTGTGTGTTGCGTTATCTCTACATGTTTGGTGTGGAGAACTACTCAGCTATAGTGAGTAGCTCATTCTCCTCCACGTGATATGTACAGTATGCAGTGTAGCTAAATGATTTGGCATTAGTACTGTAAGGGTGGTCTGTAATCAGTGTCTCAACTTTCTTTGCACAGATGTACCAGCACGTCCCATTGCCCTGCAATTGTTTTTTTACACAATATATTCCTTTCCTCTCTAGGAAGCACCCTGCTTTCTGCTTCAGCGCAGTGTAACAGCTCCCCTTTCCATCTCTCAAGTATAGGAGGAGCAGTAGAGTTCCATCTCATTGCAATGTGTTGTTTAGCTATTAGTAGTGCTAAGTAGGAAAATTTGGTGGCTGTTTTGTATTTCTTGGGCTGTGAGTGTATTTCCAACAGCCAACACGCTATACTTGTCATGTCTTTTCTGCCAGTGACCTGGCTTATGGTTTCTATGAGAGCTTGCCAATAAGCGCATAGTGCTGGACAATTCCAGAGCATGTGCTGGAGACTGGCCATGCCTGGTTTGCACCTGGGACAGGTAACACATGCGTGTGGATATATTCAGCTAATCCTATGTGGGGTGAGGTATGCTCTATGTAATATGGTAAAATGAATATACCTGAATCATGCATTGTGGGACACTTTCTTTGGGTACTCCAATGCAGCATTCCTATTCCTTGTCATGGAAAACCCCTTCCAACAGAATTTCCAATCTGTCCCTTAATGTCTGTAAGGAGACTCCTTGTGTTCTAGTAGAGATTTATATAGCCAGAATGTCATCTTGTGACCTCGCACCATTGTAAAAATTGCCTGAATGACTGCTTGTGTTGGAAACTCATCCCAAAGAATGTTCCGTCACTGTTTACGGTCATGTACCAACTTAGCGTGTAAGACGAACTGGCCAGTGGGCATTTCCCAATCATTAAATAGTGCCTGGAAGTCCATTAGGGTACCATAGTGGAATAGATGACCAACTTTTCTATCACTACTCTATCCCAATGCTGCAAGTCTCTAGGGAAGGCTTCTCCAACAGGTAGCTCCTGAGCTGCTGGTGGCTCTCCAGCTACCTATAAGTAGCTCTCCTGTGTGCAGGCCAGACTACTAAATTAGAAGCTTTTGCTTGGTTGAATTGAAAAGCAAGTGCTACTTATGTTTAATGAAAATCATACTGAGCTACTTATATTAGTGTGGTAAGAACGGCCACGTAAGACAAGATTGCATTAGTGGCCACCACATGCAAAATTTTCAGCAGTGATTACCTCACTTCATTAGGCAGCGTTGCCAGTAGTAATGTAAAAAATGTCATCTGCAATTTACACATAGGTATTGGAGTGGGAATCATGTCCCACTTGAAACCAACTTACAGTGGGTTACGATCGGAAATTATTTTGCTCAGGTAGCTTGCCTGGTAGAATGCTGGTTGAAGCTCCTCTGAGCACAACACTGAGTCCAATTGTGCATGTAATTTAAGTGGGATTGAGTAAAACAAGTATTTGTGGCCCACATCTAGCAGATGCTAGCTATGCAGTTAGCCTTGCAGGGCCCTGGCATTGCGGATCTCTGGGTACCATGCTGTGGCGGGTTTTATTGGCCCATAACAGTGTCTTAAACACTGTTGAATTCCCCCTATATCACTCAAGGTATAGCTACCCAGTTTGCCAAGTTTTGTAACAATTTCTCCAGAAAGCCAGGCTGCTGTGTATTGGGTTGAGCATACCCTTAATTGGCACATAACAATCCTCTCTGTCGAGCTGTACATCATCTGGTTCAAACTGTGTGCCTGAACGAATCCAAACTGCTACTCCTTTCTCATACGTGAATATGTGGTTTTATATAGTTGGCTCCTCCATTTCTTTTCAACTTGTGTCCATCTGTGTCCGTCAAATGTGTTTTTGGGCGAAACGCTATTTTTGGAATCCTTCTCTTTAATTGAGCATGTATTTCATAACTCTTGCTTGCTGTGGCCATACCCATACAATTCCATGTGTGAAGTATAATCTTATCCATTGGACCCATTGTTAATTAGAAATGTGTAAATTTTTGTGTAACACAGCATCTGAAGGTAAGTACATCTTATTGGGAGGGGAACCATCTCATGGTTCTCTCTATAATTTCTCTCAAGAAGTATAATAACCCTTCCCTCAACTTCCATTCAGCTATGGAACTGTTGCCAGATCAAAAACTCTTATCCTTATAATAAAATGACATAGACTGTGGTGTGATTGAGTTCATAATATTACTAATGTGGAGCTTGAGTGTGGATGGTGGCACCACTCATCTCTGATGAACTGTTTGGGATGGTGTGCTGATATTTGTCCTGCTACTATGAGTTTGTATGTAATTTCAACCCATGCCCAGGGGTACTGACTAGATGAGTCACTGTATGATACTCGGGCCCAAAGGCTGATTGATGATTATGCTGTAGGAAAATTCCCTTTTTGACATGGTCTCCCAAACATTTTGCCCTAGTACTGATGCTTTTTGACTAAAAGTGCACGGGTGCTGGCTAACCAGACCCCCAGAGCCAATGTTATTTTCCTTAAAACAAGGTAAATGTCTAATTGTAACCCAATTGGTAAGGACGTTAGCACCCCTGTAAGTCCCTAGTAAATGGTACCCTGGTAACAAGGGCATGGGTACTAAAGAGTGCCCCCAAGGGCAGCAGCATGTATTATGCCTCTCTAAGGGACCCACACCCAAACAGCCTGCAGGCTGCCATTGCAAACAGGGTGAAATGGTGCAAACCATTCTGAAAACACAACATGGCACACTCACTGTGTGCCATGCCAAGGTGCATTGGATATACTATATGTAAGTCACCCCTACAGCAGGCCTTGGAGCTCTAAGGCAGGGTGCATTATATTATATGTGAGGGCCCATCTGCATGAGCAGATAGGCCCCTGTGATGATTAGTTCTATTGCTAGATATTGCAAGTGATCAGACAGCCATCTAAGGACATATACTGGGCATTGGTCATTACGAGTTAATGAGCTACATGATGGCTTCACTGAAACCAGTGCTGTGTGGTATCAAACACCTTGATTTAATAAATCTGTACTGTAGGAGAGTAGGATCTGCCTCTTATGGTTACCCCCACTTTTTTGCTGGTGTATCACTGTTTTTGACTTTAGTCTGGCTGCGGCCCTGCTATTCAGGACCCCAGCCTAGCTGCTTCCTCTCTAAATTGATTCCATGTACTTTAGGTACATCCCAGATTGGATTCTGGGGTGCCCTTATAAGTCCCTAGTATATGGTATACTATGTACCAAGGGCATAGACACCCCAGAGGCCTACCAGGGGCTGAAGCATGTATTATGCCACCCCTGGAAGGCCCTCCAAAATGACACCACAGGTCTGCTACTGCAGCCTGGGTAAGGTGGTGCATGCACCCCTTACTGTGGTATAGGCTACCTATATCACTACCATTGCACACACTTATAAACCTATAAGTCACTCCTATGGCAGGCCTTAACAATCCTGAAGGCAGAGTGCTTGGTTTTTATGTGAGAGGGTGCCCCTGCATAAGCAGAGCCCCTCTGTAGCGTTCGGAGCCAATCCTCTGATGCTGTTTGTGGTGCAGCCTGACCATATACTCTTAAGTGCATTATAACCTCGCATTAAATGCTAACTTTGGGATGGCTGCACGGAAACATGTTGTGTTTGATGTCAAACATCTTGGAATACTACCCCCCCGCCAGTTCTGGCGGCGGGGGTAGCATTCCACCCTTCTAGAGGGAGAGACATGTACACACCGGTATGCCCGGTAGTAACTTTTCAGAGCCCTGCCATCACAAAATGGATGCCGCTGCCACAGACACGGGTCTGGCCTCCTGCTGCTGACCGAAACTCCAGCAGGGGAGGCCTGGACAATAGGTTTCCTGTCGAAGGGAGGTGTAACCACCTCCCCAGACAGGATAGTGTGTATTGGGGCTGGGCGGGAGCACTCTCTGGTGCTTTGAAGTCCTGCACTGGGGGCACATTTGGTGTCCCTGTGCATAGCCCAGTTCAAACCGGTTGCAGGGGCTAACTGCCCCTGCTCTGGCGCGAAACTGGACAAAGGGTATGGGTGTAACCACCCCTCTTCCCTGACCCTCCCATAGGTGGGTCCCCAGAGTATGTCCAACCCCCTAACTTGGTATAAGTATGGGACCCCAGTGCTTAGGACTTTAGATATCCCTGGACGAAACTCGGAAGCTGAATCCTGGACCTTCGACACTCTACATTAAGATTAGAGGACTGAAGAATCTCCCTTGGGGTCAAGGAGTGACTCCCCTGCTTGGCAGGCACCTAAGAAGCAATTGTCCGGTCTGCATCGCTGAAGCTCCCGCCGGACGCCGAAGTCTTTGCAACACCAGAAGTGGATTTCCAGACGTCCCGAGGCTGCCCTGAGACCCCAGTGTGCTGAGGCACGTAGCTGTCGTGGGTAACGTGGAACCGTGACCCCTGGACACCAAGACCTTTTGTAAGTGCATCCTCTTCCTGGTCTTCCACGAAGTTGTGCTTTGGGCTCCGAGTAGCCCTTACCTCCAGCACCGACTGCACCGAAGATCACTGGCCTCCACTCCACGAGTGTCCTGTGAGCCAGCTCTAAGTGCGTCCACTTGAGGCTCCTTCGCGGTCGCTAGTCCGTTGGCTAGTGGGCCCACCCGAAGGCAACTCTTCTTCTGCTTTGGCTTTCCTGGTTGCTCCAGACGTGCCCTGACTTACCCTTGATGGGTGAGTCCCCCAGACCTTGCTGGTCTGCATCAACGTCCTTTCTTTGTTGCCACGTGACTTGCCATTGCCAAGGCTTGTTGGGTCCAATCCAGTCGCCAACACTGCAGCAATCGACAAACATTGTGGAAGAGCTCGAATCCAGCTCCTGATCATCGTCGACGCCTCCTGCACCTCGTGGCTGAAGAGTCACGACGACCGTCAACCTACCTGAAGCACCCGACATCGGTGGGCATCTGCTCATCGCATTCCTGGTCACTGGCTAGTGACCCAGATTCTGTCCCCTCTGCTTTCAGGTCCTTCAGATCTTCGATCCACCCTTGTATCCACCCGGACACTTTCGACTTGGTCGCCAGCAGCCTGCTGCAGCAGATCGCCATTGAAAACGACGACGAAACCCGACGCCAAAAGACACCTATGCACCCGGCTTCCCCGGGTGAGGTAACTCGAGTACTCCGGTGCTCCCGTGGGTATTGACTCTAGAACTGCCTAGTTCTAAAGGGGTTTGCTCCAAGTCCTCCTCTAAGTGTCCTTTCCTTTTAAAAATCCAACCGTGACTTTCCCCATAGAAGTCAATGGTGGCTCGTGGCTGTGGTCTCACTCTGCACGCGTCCCCCGTGGGTCCCCTGTATCACTACCTTGGGTGGTTCCTTGTGGTCCAAGCACCTCTACAGGCTCTAGGCCTTGTGTCTAGCTCAGTCGTGGTTCTTATACCACTTTATTGGTATATGGTTTGGTACGCCCCTAGGGCTCAAACGTGTATTTGTGCTATTACTGTTGATATTTGACTTGTAAACTATGTACTTCGAACTCTAGCCTCATGAAGAGACTAGAGGGGTGTGTTTAAGACTAAATACATATATTTTATATATATACCTGGTGTGGTCCTCTTTCATTTGGTCACTCAAGAGATTATAGACTGGTAAAACAAGCTGCTTTACATTCCTTCAAGACTTAGCCTGAAGGCTGCTCTCCATAGCTACCACTAGGATAGCTTTCAATAAAGGTTGTCTTTAACCTATCTCCATAAGGGGTTGTTTGGACTGGTGCAAGGTGCCCACTAGAACTAGTGGACAGCATATACCAGGCCAATTTCTCACATTGGTGGCAGCGATTGGATTCCAGCTTGCTATTGTTTTACCAGATAATCTCAATTTAATTGATCAACTGAAAACCACTAAGGGTACTTTAGGTACATATAAAACAAGCTTAGTATAC
Source organism: Calotriton arnoldi (assembly GCA_963921515.1). Lineage (NCBI taxonomy): Eukaryota > Metazoa > Chordata > Amphibia > Caudata > Salamandridae > Calotriton > Calotriton arnoldi. Next base: position 377,523 of record CAWUFW010013629.1, on the reverse strand, counting down.
AGTAAGTTCTACTGAACTTAGAGTTGTGTGTTAAGGGCTAGCACACCCTTTCTACAACTCAAGAGAGTTTAGTAGGCCACACTAGAGTAGGTAGTGCATACACCACACCTCACTAGTAATGTCTTCACCACCAGGAACCAGTGGGCTCCTGCCATCCAAATATGACAATCTCCCATTCTTGGAATTGAGAGAGTTGTGCAAGATTAGGAAGTTGAAGACAGGCAAAAGTGCCAACACCCAACGTCTCCTGGAGATGCTTCTGCTAGATGATCTTAGAAGACCCATAGGGTCTGCAAGGGTAGGCAGAGAGGGTGGGGCAGAAGATGAGGGAGGGGCCAGGGGTGAAAATACCCAGGACCTGACCTCTGAAACTGGCCAGGAGGATGACAATGATCCTACCCTGGACAATGCAGCTCCTCCTGAGGAGGAGGAGGAGGAGGAGGAGGATCAGAATGACCTCCCCTTTGTCCCCCCAGGAAGAGTTGTGAGTGTGCCCAGAAGGTCTAGATCTCCTTCTCAGGAGTCTAACCACTCTGACACCTCAGTAGGGACCTCTGTTTCCTCTCATAGGAGGGAATCCTCTCATGAGAGGAAAGAGAGACTGCTCAAGTATGAGGAAGCTCAGTTGAGAATCAGAAGAGAGCAGTTGGCTATAGACAGGGAGTCCCTAGAGCTTCAAAGACAAAGAATAAAGTTGGGACTAGAGTCCCATGGTGGCAGCAACTTCCCTAGTGGTAGGGAAAGGTCTTATGACCATAGAAACCTGAGCAAGATTGTCCCTCCCTACCAGAGTGGGGATGACATCTACAAATGGATTACTGCACTGTAGAGGGCCTGTAAAGTACAGAGGGTCCTTCAGGAGCAGTGGGCAGCAATCTTGTGGCTCTCCTTTTCAGACAAAGGTAGAGACAATCTCCTCACTGTAAGAGAAGAGGATGCTGATGATTATCAAGTCCTGAAGAGTGCCCTAATAGATGGGTTTGGCCTAACCACTGAGCAATACAGGTTAAAGTTCAGAGATACCCAAAAGGCACAGACACAGGACCGGGTGGACTTTGTAGATTGTGCTATCAAGGCTCTGGAAGGCTGGTTGCTAGGCAGTAAGATGTGTGACGTCAAAGGATTTTATAATTTAATCATGAGGGAGCAGATTCTTAATAACTGTCATAATCAGTTGCTACATCAGTACCTGGTTGACTCTGATCTGACCTAGTGGAGAGGTGTGGTGCAGCGGCCAGGGCAGCTGACTTCGGAGCACAGGGCTCACAGTTCGATCCCCGGCTCCGGCGGCAGCTCAGCTCAGCACCATGTGACTCTGGGCAATAGCTCACTTAATTTCCACGACGGCCCCCAGCGCCTTGAGACCCGTAAGGGTGAGTAGTTCGCGCTTTACAAATACGGATTTGACCTCTCCCCAAGAATTGGGAAAGAAGGCAGACAAATGGTTCAGAACCAGGGTGAAGCAGAAAGTACAGAACCAAGGTGGTGACCGGAAGAAGCAAGATTCAAAAAACTCTGATAAGGGTGGGGAGAAGGGTAAAGACCAGAAGTCTTCACAAGGCCCCCAAAAATCTTCTTCAGATGGGGATTCCCAATCTAATAAAGGAAAAGGCCAAAAGAAACCATGGTGCAAAGTCTGTAAGCAAAAGACTCACTGTACCAGTGATTGCACCAAGTCCAAAGACTCCACTCCAGCCACCATTGCCCCTAAGGCAACTGATCCCCCTAGTCCAGCTACAAGTGGTGGTGGAAACACTCAGAATAAGGGTTTAATAGGGTTGACCCTGGGTACTGAGATGGACTCTGGCCTAGTCAGAGTGCCAACTCAGGCTGTCCTATTCTGTGATGGGGGCATGGATATGTCCCCCTTTGTGAGTCCCACTAATTTGGGCAAATACAGACAGCAGCCTTTAATAAATGGAAGGGAGGCTTTGGCATTCAGGGACACAGGAGCAAGTGTCACCATGGTGATACAAGATCTTGTGGATCCTGGGCAGATTATACTTGGTGAAATGTACCAAGTGACCAATGCTAGCAATGTCAGAACAGACCATTCTCTGGCAGTTGTTAACTTCTCCTGGGGAGGGGTAACCGGCCTAAAGAAGGTTGTGGTGAGTGCAGACCTACCAGTTGAATGCTTGCTTGGCAATGATCTTGAAACCTCAGCTTGGGCAGAGGTGGAGCTCAGGAAACATGCAGAAATGCTAGGGATCCCTGCACATGTCTTTGCTGTGACCAGGTCACAGGCAAAAATGTCAAAAACTGAACAGGCCCTGGATTCTGGAATAATGGACCAGGTGCATCCCAAGAAAAGGAGCAGTAGGGTTAAGGCAGTGCCTTCCCCCTTGGCTCAGGAGGAAGATCAGACTTTTGAGGAAGCTGATCTCAGGCCTGAAGAAGGAACTGTCCCAGAGGAACTTGAACCTGATCAGGTTGAGTTCTTGGGAACAGGGGGCCCTTCCAGGGCAGATCTGAGCCAGGAGCAGATGAACTGCCCCTCTCTTGAACCCCTCAGACAGCAGGCTGCTGCTGAGGCTGCTGGGAATGCTAGTGGCACCCATAATATATATTGGGATGATGGACTCCTGTACTCAGAGGGTAGAGACCCCAAGCCTGGAGCAGCCAGGAGGTTGGTTATACCTCTGAAGTTCAGGGGCTTCCTGTTGACACTAGCCCATGATATTCCCTTAGCAGGTCACCTGGGCCAGAACAAGACTTGGGACAGAATTGTCCCTCACTTTCACTGGCCCCAAATGTCTGAGGACACCAAGGAGTTTTGTCGCTCCTGTGTAACCTGCCAAGCCAGTGGGAAGGCAAGTGGCACCACAAAGGCCCCCCTGATACCACTACCTGTGGTGGGGGTTACCTTTGAGAGGGTGGGGATTGACATAGTTGGTCCCATGGATCCCCAAACAGCATCTGGGCACAGGTTTATCCTGGTGGTGGTGGACCATGCCACCAGGTACCCAGAAGCCATTCCCCTTAGGACCACTACAGCTCCTGTGGTGGCAAGAGCCCTCCTGGGAATTTTCTCAAGAGTGTGCTTTCCTAAGGAGGTAGTATCTGACAGAGGTGCAAACTTTATGTCCAGTTACTTGACTGCAATGTGGAAGGAGTGTGGAGTGACTTATAAGTTCACCACACCCTATCACCCACAATGCAATGGTTTAGTTGAGAGATTCAACAAAACCTTGAAGGGCATGATTAAAGGGCTCCCAGAAAAGCTTAGGCAAAGATGGGACATACTCTTGCCCTGCCTTTTATTTGCATACAAAGAGGTGCCTCAGAAGGGGGTTGGCTACAGCCCAGTTGAACTTTTGTTTGGCCATCCTGTTAGGGGTCCATTGTGTCTGGTGAAGGAAGGCTGGGAGTTACCTCTCAAACCCCCTAAACAGGACATAGTGGACTATGTACTTGGTCTCCGCTCCCGGATGGCTGAGTATATGAAAAAGGCAACCAAAAACCTTGAGGCTAGCCAGGAATTACAGAAAGCCTGGCATGACCAAAAGGCTGTACTGACTGTTTACCAGCCAGGGCAGAAGGTGTGGGTGCTGGAGCCAGTGGCCCCAGCAGCCCTCCAAGACAAGTGGAGTGGCCCCCATACAATTGTTGAACAGAAGGGAGAGGTTACCTATCTGGTAGACCTAGGAACTCCCAGGAGCCCCCACAGGGTGCTCCATGTCAACAGGCTGAAGCCATATGTGGACAGGGCTGACATGGGCTTGCTCATGGCAACTGATGAGGGCCAGGAGGAGGAGAGTGACCCTCTCCCTGACCTGCTCTCTCAGGACCCTGATGATGGGTCAGTGGATGGTGTAGCCTTGGCAGGCAGCCTCACTGCCCAGCAGCAAACTGATTGTAGACAGGTGCTCAATCAGTTCAGACACATGTTCTCTCTGACGCCAAGTCAGACCACCTGGTGCACTCATGAAGTGGACACTGGGGACAGTCTGCCTGTTAAAAGTAAGATTTACAGGCAACCTGAACAAGTCAGGGACTGTATCAGGACAGAAGTCCAGAAAATGTTGGAACTGGGTGTCATTGAGCCTTCAAATAGCCCTTGGGCTAGTCCAGTGGTCCTGGTGCCAAAACCTCACACAAAAGATGGAAAGAGAGGGATGAGGTTTTGTGTGGACTACAGAGGCCTCAATGCAGTCACTAGGACTGATGCCCATCCAATCCCCAGGGCAGATGAGCTAATAGACACTTTGGCCTCAGCCAAGTATCTAAGCACATTTGACATAACAGCTGGCTACTGGCAGATCAGACTAGCTGATGATGCAAAGCCAAAAACTGCATTTTCTACCCCTGGTGGGCTTTACCAATTTGTGGTGATGCCCTTTGGTTTGAAAAATGCACCTGCCACTTTTCAGAGGTTGTTGAACACAGTCCTTACAGGTCTGGAAGCCTATAGTGCAGCATATCTTGATGATATTGCTGTCTTTAGCTCCACCTGGGAGGATCACCTGGTCCACCTCAGAAATGTTTTGGAGGCCCTGCAGAAGGCAGGCCTAACTATCAAGGCCACTAAGTGCCAGATAGGGCAGAGTCAGGTTGTGTACCTGGGCCACCTTGTGGGTGGAGGCCAGGTTCAACCATTGCAGAGCAAGATCCAGACCATCATGGACTGGGCTGCTCCAACTACCCAGACTCAGGTGAGAGCCTTTTAGGCCTGACTGGGTACTACAGAAGATTTGTCAAGGGGTATGGATCAATAGTGACACCCCTGAATGACTTAACCTCTAAGAAAATGCCCAAAAAGGTTCAGTGGACAGTTAGCTGTCAAAAGGCATTTGATGACCTCAAGCAGGCCATGCGCACTGCTCCCATTCTGCAAAGTCCTGATTACTCCAAAAAGTTCATTGTGCAGACAGATGCATCTGAGTTGGGGGTAGGGGCTGTACTGTCACAGTTGAATGAAGAAGGTCAGGATCAGCCAGTAGCTTTTATTAGCAGAAGGCTGACCCCCAGAGAGAAACGTTGGTCAGCCATAGAGAGGGAGGCCTTTGCTGTGGTTTGGGCTCTGAAGAAGCTGAGGCCATACTTGTTTGGCACTCACTTCCTTGTTCAAACAGACCACAAGCCCCTCTTATGGCTGAAACAGATGAAGGGTGAAAACCCCAAACTTTTGAGGTGCTCCATTTCCCTACAGGGGATGGACTATACAGTGGAACATAGACCTGGGAGTAACCATGCCAATGCAGATGGACTCTCCAGATATTTCCACTTAGAACATGAAGACTTAACTGGTCAAGGTTAGTTTAATGTCCCTGCGTTTGGGGGGGAGTTGTGTAGGAGAGTAGGATCTGCCTCTTATGGTTACCCCCACTTTTTTGCTGGTGTATCACTGTTTTCGACTTTAGTCTGGCTGGGGCCCTGCTATTCAGGACCCCAGCCTAGCTGCTTCCTCTCTAAATTGATTCCATGTACTTTAGGTACATCCCAGATTGGATTCTGGGGTGCCCTTATAAGTCCCTAGTATATGGTATACTATGTCCCAAGGGCATAGACACCCCAGAGGCCTACCAGGGGCTGAAGCATGTATTATGCCACCCCTGGAAGGCCCTCCAAAATGACACCACAGGTCTGCTACTGCAGCCTGGGTAAGGTGGTGCATGCACCCCTTACTGTGGTATAGGCTACCTATATCACTACCATTGCACACACATATAAACCTATAAGTCACTCCTATGGCAGGCCTTAACAATCCTGAAGGCAGAGTGCTTGGTTTTTATGTGAGAGGGTGCCACTGCATAAGCAGAGCCCCTCTGCAGCGTTCGGAGCCAATCCTCTGATGCTGTTTGTGGTGCAGCCTGACCATATACTCTTAAGTGCATTATAACCTCACGTTAAATGCTAACTTTGGGATGGCTGCACGGAAACATGTCGTGTTTGGTGTCAAACATCTTGGAATACTACCCCCCCGCCAGTTCTGGCAGCGGGGGTAGCATTCCACCCTTCTAGAGGGAGAGACATGTACACACCGGTATACCCGGTAGTAACTTTTTAGAGCCCTGGCATCACAAAATGGATGCCGCTGCCACAGACACGGGTCTGGCCTCCTGCTGCTGACTGAAACTCCAGCAGGGGAGTCCTGGACAATAGGTTTCCTGTCGAAGGGAGGTGTAACCACCTCCCCAGACAGGATAGTGTGTATTGGGGCTGGGGGGGAGCACTCTCTGGTGCTTTGAAGTCCTGCACTGGGGGCACATTTGGTGTCCCTGTGCATAGCCCAGTTCAAACCGGTTGTAGGGGCTACCTGCCCCTGCTCTGGCATGAAACTGGACAAAGGGAATGGGTGTAACCACCCTTCTTCCCTGACCCTCCCATAGGTGGGTCCCCAGAGTATGTCCAACCCCCTAACTTGGTATAAGTATGGGACCCCAGTCCTTAGGACTTTAGATATCCCTGGACGAAACTCGGAAGCTGAATCCTGGACCTTCGACGCTCTACATTAAGATTAGAGGACTGGAGAATCTCCCTTGGGGTCAAGGAGTGACTCCCCTGCTTAGCAGGCACCTAAGAAGCAATTGTCCGGTCTGCATCGCTGAAGCTCCCGCCGGACGCCGATGTCTTTGCAACACCAGACATAGATTTCCAGACTTCCCCAAGGCTGCCCTGAGACCCCAGTGAAGCTGAGGCACGTAGCTGTCGTGGGTAACGTGGAACCTTGACCCCTGGACACCAAGAACTTTTGTAAGTGCGTCCTCTTCCTAGTCTTCCACGAAGTTGTGCTTTGGACTCCCAGTAGCCCCCACTTCCAGCACCGAATGCACCGAAGATCACTGGCCTCCACTCCACGAGTGTCCTGTGAGCCAGCTCCAAGTGCGTCCACTCAAGGCTCCTTCGCGGTCGCTAGTCCATTGGCTAGGGGGCCCTCCCGATGGCAACTCTTCTTCTGCTTGGGCTTTCCTGGTTGCTCCAGATGCGCCCTGACTTACCCTCGCTGGGTGAGTCCCCCAGACCTTGCTGGTCTGCATCAACGTCCTTTCTTTGTTTCCACTTGACTTGCCGTTGCCAAGGCTTGTTGGGTCCAATCCAGTCGCCGACACAGCAGCAATCGACAGACATTGTGGGACAGCTCGAATCCAGCTCCTGATCATCGTCAATGCCTCCTGGACCTCGTGGCTGAAGAGTCAAGACGACTGTCAACCTACCTGAAGCCCCCGACATCGGTGGGCATCTGTTCATCGCCTTCCTGGTCACTGGCTAGTGACCCAGACTCTATCCCCTCTGCTTTCAGGTCCTTCAGATCTTCGATCCACCCTTGTATCCACCCGGACACTTTCGACTTGGTCACCAGCAGCCTGCTGCAGCAGATCGCCATTGAAAACGACGACGAAACCCAACGCCAAAAGACACCTATGCACCCGGCTTCCCTGGGTGAGGTAACTCGAGTACACTGGTGCTCCCGTGGGTATTGACTATAGAACTGCCTAGTTCTAAAGGGGTTTGCTCCAAGTCCTCCTCTAAGGGGCCGATTCCGATTCAGGCCGGAAATCTCCCCGACCGAGCCGGACCCGGAGAGATTTCCGACCGAATCGGACCCTAGCAGCCCGACCGAATGAGTACGATGCGCACGTATGCTATCGGACTCGATTCGGTCGGACTCCCATTGAAGTCAATGGGAGCCAGTCGTACGACACGTACACGGGCTCCCATTGACTCAATGGGCACGACGCGAACAAGGGCGCCCCCTACAGGGTGTTCGCGTCGATGCGGGTCGCGCCGTACATGCACGTGTAGGGGGGACCCATGGGTCCCCCCTGTGTGCGACTCGCGCGCCTACGCTTCCAGGTGGGTCCGACACGGACCCCCAAAGTGCGGCTCCGACAGCTCCTTGGAGCCGGACTGCACGAGTCGGTCGGAGCGGTCGAGGTGCGCATCGTACTTACCCGGCCGGGGAACGTCTCCATTGCGCGGTGCGAATCGTCCCCATGCGAGTCGGTCGGAGCGGTCGTTTCCTGCGAACGAGTCGGTCGGCGATTTCGCGAGCGCACGCATCGTACTCGCTCGCCCGGACGCACATACGAATCGGTCGGGAAATAGGGCTCCGAATCGGATCCGGTTAAGCCGAATCCGATTCGTTGCCCTACCGGCCGAGATCGGAATCGACCCCTAAGTGTCCTTTCCTTTTAAAAATCCAACCGCGACTTTCCCCATAGAAGTCAACGGTGGCTCACGGCTGTGTTCTCACTCTGCACGCGTCCCCCGTGGGTCCCCTGTGTCACTACCTTGGGTGGTTCCTTGTGGTCCAAGCACCTCTACAGGCTCTAGGTCTTGTGTCTAGCTCAGTCGTGGTTCTTATACCACTTTATTGGTATATGGTTTGGTACGCCCCTAGGGCTCAAACGTGTATTTGTGCTATTACTGTTGATATTTGACTTGTAAACTATGTACTTCGAACTCTAGCCACATGAAGAGACTAGAGGGGTGTGTTTAAGACTAAATACATATATTTTATATATATACCTGGTGTGGTCCTCTTTCATTTGGTCACTCAAGAGATTATAGACTGGTAAAACAAGCTGTTTTACATTCCTTCAAGACTTAGCCTGAAGGCTGCTCTCCATAGCTACCACTAGGATAGCTTTCAATAAAGGTTGTCTTTAACCTATCTCCATAAGGGGTTGTTTGGACTGGTGCAAGGTGCCCACTAGAACTAGTGGACAGCATATACCAGGCCAACTTCTCACATTGGTGGCAGCGATGGGATTCCAGCTTGCTATTGTTTTACCAGATAATCTCATTTGAATTGATCAACTGAAAACCACTAAGGGTACCTTAGGTACATATAAAACAAGCTTAGTATACAGTAAGTTCTACTGAACTTAGAGTTGTGTGTTAAGGGCTAGCACATCCTTTCTACAACTCAAGAGAGTTTAGTAGGCCACACTAGAGTAGGTAGTGCATACACCACACCTCACTAGTAATGTCTTCACTACCAGGAACCAGTGGGCTCCTGCCATCCAAATATGACAATCTCCCATTCTTGGAATTGAGAGAGTTGTGCAAGATTAGGAAGTTGAAGACAGGCAAAAGTGCCAACACCCAACGTCTCCTGGAGATGCTTCTGCTAGATGATCTTAGAAGACCCATAGGGTCTGCAAGGGTAGGCAGAGAGGGTGGGGCAGAAGATGAGGGAGGGGCCAGGGGTGAAAATACCCAGGACCTGACCTCTGAAACTGGCCAGGAGGATGACAATGATCCTACCCTGGACAATGCAGCTCCTCCTGAGGAGGAGGAGGAGGATCAGAATGACCTCCCCTTTGTCCCCCCAGGAAGAGTTGTGAGTGTGCCCAGAAGGTCTAGATCTCCTTCTCAGGAGTCTAACCACTCTGACACCTCAGTAGGGACCTCTGTTTCCTCTCATAGGAGGGAATCCTCTCATGAGAGGAAAGAGAGACTGCTCAAGTATGAGGAAGCTCAGTTGAGAATCAGAAGAGAGCAGTTGGCTATAGACAGGGAGTCCCTAGAGCTTCAAAGACAAAGAAGAAAGTTGGTGGCTAGCAATTTCCCTAGTGGTAGGGACTTCCCTAGTGGTAGGGAAAGGTCTTATGACCATAGAAACCTGAGCAAGATTGTCCCTCCCTACCAGAGTGGGGATGACATCCACAAATGGATTACTGCACTGGAGAGGGCCTGTAAAGTACAGAGGGTCCCTCAGGAGCAGTGGGCAGCAATCTTGTGGCTCTCCTTTGCAGACAAAGGTAGAGACAAGCTCCTCACTGTAAGAGAAGAGGATGCTGATGATTATCAAGTCCTGAAGAGTGCCCTAATAGATGGGTTTGGCCTAACCACTGAGCAATACAGGTTAAAGTTCAGAGATACCCAAAAGGCACAGACACAGGACTGGGTGGACTTTGTAGATTGTGCTACCAAGGCTCTGGAAGGCTGGTTGCTAGGCAGTAAGGTGTGGGACTTCAAAGGATTTTATAATTTAATCATGAGGGAGCAGATTCTTAATAACTGTCAGAATCAGTTGCTACATCAGTACCTGGTTGACTCTAATCTGACCTCTCCCCAAGAATTGGGAAAGAAGGCAGACAAATGGGTCAGAACCAGGGAGAAGCAGAAAGTACAGAACCAAGGTGGTGACCAGAAGAAGCAAGATTCCAAAAACTCTGATAAGGGTGGGGAGAAGGGTAAAGACCAGACGTCTTCACAAGGACCCCAAAAATCTTCTTCAGGTGGGGATTCCCAATCTAATAAAGGAAAAGGCCAAAAGAATCCATGGTGCAAAGTCTGTAAGCAAAAGACTCACTGGACCAGTGATTGCACCAAGTCCAAAGACTCCACTCCAGCCACCATTGCCCCTAAGGCAACTGTTCCCCCTAGTCCAGCTACAAGTGGTGGTGGAAACACTCAGAATAAGGGTTTAGTAGGGTTGACCCTGGGTACTGAGATGGACTCTGGCCTAGTCAGAGTGCCAACTCAGGCTGTCCTAGTCTGTGATGGGGGCATGGATATATCCCCCTTTGTGAGTCCCACTAATTTGGGCAAATACAGACAGCAGCCTTTAATAAATGGAAGGGAGGCTTTGGCATTCAGGAACACAGGAGCAAGTGTCACCATGGTGACACAAGATCTTGTGGATCCTGGGCAGATTATACTTGGTGAAATGTACCAAGTGACCAATGCTAGCAATGTCAGAACAGACCATTCTCTGGCAGTTGTTAACTTCTCCTGGGGAGGGGTAAATGGCCTAAAGAAGGTTGTGATGAGTGCAGACCTACCAGTTGAATGCTTGCTTGGCAATGATCTTGAAACCTCAGCTTGTGCAGAGGTGGAGCTCAGGAAACATGCAGAAATGCTAGGGATCCCTGCACATGTCTTTGCTGTGACCAGGTCACAGGCAAAAATGTCAAAAACTGAACAGGCCCTGGATTCTGGAATAATGGACCAGGTGCTTCCCAAGAAAAGGAGCAGTAGGGTTAAGGCAGTGCCTTCCCCTTGGCTCAGGAGGAAGATCAGACTTTTGAGGAAGCTGATCTCAGGCCTGAAGAAGGAACTGTCCCAGAGGAACTTGAACCTGATCAGGTTGAGTTCTTGGGGACAGGGGCCCTTCCAGGGCAGATCTGAGCCAGGAGCAGCTGAACTGCCCCTCTCTTGAACCCCTCAGACAGCAGGCTGCTGCTGAGGCTGCTGGGAATGCTAGTGGCACCCATAATATATATTGGGATGATGGACTCCTGTACTCAGAGGGTAGAGACCCCAAGCCTGGAGCAGCCAGGAGGTTGGTTATACCTCTGAAGTTCAGGGGCTTCCTGTTGACACTAGCCCATGATATTCCCTTAGCAGGTCACCTGGGCCAGAACAAGACTTGGGACAGAATTGTCCCTCACTTTCACTGGCCCCACATGTCTGAGGACACCAAGGAGTTTTGTCGCTCCTGTGTAACCTGCCAAGCCAGTGGGAAGGCAGGTGGCACCACGAAGGCCCCCCTGATACTACTACCTGCGGTGGGGGTTCCCTTTGAGAGGGTGGGGATTGACATAGTTGGTCCCATGGATCCCCAAACAGCATCTGGGCACAGGTTTATCCTGGTGGTGGTGGACCATGCCACCAAGTACCCAGAAGCCATTCCCCTTAGGACCACTACAGCTCCTGTGGTGGCAAGAGCCCTCCTGGGAATTTCCTCAAGAGTGGGCTTTCCTAAGGAGGTAGTATCTGACAGAGTGCAAACTTTATGTCCAGTTACTTGACTGCAATGTGGAAGGAGTGTGGAGTGACTTATAAGTTCACCACACCCTATCACCCACAATGCAATGGTTTAGTTGAGAGATTCAACAAAACCTTGAAGGGCATGATTAAAGGGCTCCCAGAAAAGCTTAGGCAAAGATGGGACATACTCTTGCCCTGCCTTTTACTTGCATACAGGGAGGTGCCTCAGAAGGGGGTTGGCTACAGCCCTTTTGAACTTTTGTTTGGCCATCCTGTTAGGGATCCATTGTGTCTGGTGAAGGAAGGCTGGGAGTTACCTCTCAAACCCCCTAAACAGGACATAGTGGACTATGTACTTGGTCTCCGCTCCCGGATGGCTGAGTATATGAAAAAGGCAACCAAAAACCTTGAGGCTAGCCAGGAATTACAGAAAGCCTGGCATGACCAAAAGGCTGTACTGACTGTTTACCAGCCAGGGCAGAAGGTGTGGGTGCTGGAGCCAGTGGCCCCAGCAGCCCTCCAAGACAAGTGGCGTGGCCCCCATACAATTGTTGAACAGAAGGGAGAGGTTACCTATCTGGTAGACCTAGGAACTCCAAGGAGCCCCCACAGGGTGCTCCATGTCAACAGGCTGAAGCTATATGTGGACAGGGCTGACATGGGCTTGCTCATGGCAACTGATGAGGGCCAGGAGGAGGAGAGTGACCCTCTCCCTGACCTGCTCTCTGAGAACCCTGATGATGGGTCAGTGGATGGTGTAGCCTTGGCAGGCAGCCTCACTGCCCAGCAGCAAACTGATTGTAGACAGGTGCTCAATCAGTTCAGACACATGTTCTCTCTGACTCCAAGTCAGACCACCTGGTGCACTCATGAAGTGGACACTGGGGACAGTCTGCCTGTTAAAAGTAAGATTTACAGGCAACCTGACCAAGTCAGGGACTGTATCAGGACAGAAGTCCAGAAAATGTTGGAACTGGGTGTCATTGAGCCTTCAGATAGCCCTTGGGCTAGTCCAGTGGTCCTGGTGCCAAAACCTCACACAAAAGATGGAAAGAGAGAGATGAGGTTTTGTGTGGACTACAGAGGCCTCAATGCAGTCACTAGGACTGATGCCCATCCAATCCCCAGGGCAGATGAGCTAATAGACACTTTGGCCTCAGCCAAGTATCTAAGCACATTTGACCTAACAGCTGGCTACTGGCAGGTCAGACTAGCTGATGATGCAAAGCCAAAAACTGCATTTTCTACCCCTGGTGGGCTTTACCAATTTGTGGTGATGCCCTTTGGTTTGAAAAATGCACCTGCCACTTTTCAGAGGTTGGTGAACACAGTCCTTACAGGTCTGGAAGCCTATAGTGCAGCATATCTTGTTGATATTGCTGTCTTTAGCTCCACCTGTGAGGATCACCTGGTCCACCTCAGAAATGTTTTGGAGGCCCTGCAGAAGGCAGGCCTAACTATCAAGGCCACTAAGTGCCAGATAGGGCAGAGTCAGGTTGTGTACCTGGGCCACCTTGTGGGTGGAGGCCAGGTTCAACCATTGCAGAGCAAGATCCAGACCATCATGGACTGGGCTGCTCCAACTACCCAGACTCAGGTGAGAGCCTTTTAGGCCTGACTGGGTACTACAGAAGATTTGTCAAGGGGTATGGATCAATAGTGACACCCCTGAATGACTTAACCTCTAAGAAAATGCCCAAAAAGGTTCAGTGGACAGTTAGCTGTCAAAAGGCATTTGATGACCTGAAGCAGGCCATGTGCACTGCTCCCATTCTGCAAAGTCCTGATTACTCCAAAAAGTTCATTGTGCAGACAGATGCATCTGAGATGGGGGTAGGGGCTGTACTGTCACAGTTGAATGAAGAAGGTCAGGATCAGCCAGTAGCTTTTATTAGCAGAAGGCTGACCCCCAGAGAGAAACGTTGGTCAGCCATAGAGAGGGAGGCCTTTGCTGTGGTTTGGGCTCTGAAGAAGCTGAGACCATACTTGTCTGGCACTCACTTCCTTGTTCAAACAGACCACAAGCCCCTCTTATGGCTGAAACAGATGAAGGGTGAAAACCCCAAACTTTTGAGGTGGTCCATTTCCCTACAGGGGATGGACTATATAGTGGAACATAGACCTGGGAGTAACCATGCCAATGCAGATGCACTCTCCAGATATTTCCACTTAGAACATGAAGACTTAACTGGTCAAGGTTAGTTTAATGTCCCTGCGTTTGGGGGGAGGGGGGGTTGTGTAGGAGAGTAGGATCTGCCTCTTATGGTTACCCCCACTTTTTTGCTGGTGTATCACTGTTTTCGACTTTAGTCTGGCTGGGGCACTGCTATTCAGGACCCCGGCCTAGCTGCTTCCTCTCTAAATTGATTCCATGTACTTTAGGTACATCCCAGATTGGATTCTGGGGTGCCCTTATAAGTCCCTAGTATATGGTATACTATGTACCAAGGGCATAGACACCCCAGAGGCCTACCAGGGGCTGAAGCATGTATTGTGCCACCCCTGGAAGGCCCTCCAAAATGACACCACAGGTCTGCTACTGCAGCCTGGGTAAGGTGGTGCATGCACCCCTTACTGTGGTATAGGCTACCTATATCACTACCATTGCACACACATATAAACCTATAAGTCACTCCTATGGCAGGCCTTAACAATCCTGAAGGCAGAGTGCTTGGTTTTTATGTGAGAGGGTGCCCCTGCATAAGCAGAGCCCCTCTGCAGCATTCAGAGCCAATCCTCTGATGCTGTTTGTGGTGCAGCCTGACCATATACTCTTAAGTGCATTATAACCTCGCGTTAAATGCTAACTTTGGGATGGCTGCACGGAAACATGTCGTGTTTGGTGTCAAACATCTTGGAATACTACCCCCCGCCAGTTCTGGCGGCGGGGGTAGCATTCCACCCTTCTAGAGGGAGAGACATGTACACACCGGTATACCCGGTAGTAACTTTTCAGAGCCCTGGCATCACAAAATGGATGCGGCTGCCACAGACACGGGTCTGGCCTCCTGCTGCTGACCGAAACTCCGGCAGGGGAGGCCTGGACAATAGGTTTCCTGTCGAAGGGAGGTGTAACCACCTCCCCTGACAGGATAGTGTGTATTGGGGCTGTTGTGGGAGCACTCTCTGGTGCTTTGAAGTCCTGCACTGGGGGCACATTTGGTGTCCCTAAGCATAGCCCAGTTCAAATCGGTTGCAGGGGCTACCTGCCCCTGCTCTGGCACGAAACTGGACAAAGGGAATGGGTGTAACCACCCCTCTTCCCTGAAACTCCCATAGGTGGGTCCCCAGAGTTTGTCCAACCCCCTAACTTGGTATAAGTATGGCACCCCAGTCCTTAGGATTTAGATATCCCTGGACGAAACTCGGAAGCTGAATCCTGGACCTTCGACGCTCTACATTAAGATTAGAGGACTGAAGAATCTCCCTTGGGGTCAAGGAGTGACTCCCCTGCTTGGCAGGCACCTAAGAAGCAATTGTCCGGTCTGCATCGCTGAAGCTCCCGCCGGACGCCGAAGTCTTTGCAACACCAGAGGTAGATTTCCAGACTTCCCAGAGGCTGCCCTGAGACCCCAGTGAAGCTGAGGCACATTTGCTGTCGTGGGTAACGTGGAACCATGACCCCTGGATACCGAGAATGTTTGTAAGTGCATCCTCTTCCTGGTCTTTCACGAAGTTGTGCTTTGGGCTCCTAATAGCCTCCGCCTCCAGCACCGAATGCACCGAAGATCACTGGCCTCCACTCTACGAGTGTCCTCTGAGCCAGCTCCAAGTGCATCCACTCGAGGCTCCTTTGCGGTCGCTAGTCCATTGGCTAGTGGGCCCTCCCGAAGGCAACTCTTCTTCTGCTTGGGCTTTCCTGGTTGCTCCAGACGTGCCCTGACTTACCCTTGCTGGGTGAGTCCCCCAGACTTTGCTGGTCTGCTTCAACGTCCTTTCTTTGTTTCCACGTGACTTGCCGTTGCCAAGGCTTGTTGGGTCCAATCTGGTCGCCGACACTGCAGCAATCAACAGACATTGTGGGACAGCTAGAATCCAGCTCCTGGTCATCGTCGACGCCTCCTGGACCTCGTGGCTGAAGAGTCAAGATGACCATCAACCTACCTGAAGCACCCAACATCGGTGGGCATCTGCTCATCGCCTTCCTGGTCACTGGCTAGTGACCTGGACTCTGTCCCCTCTGCTTTCAGGTCCTTCAGATCTTAGATACACCCTTGGATCCACCCGGACACTTTCGACTTGGTCGCCAGCAGCCTGCTGCAGCAGAACGCCATTGAAAACGACGACGAAACCCGATGCCAAAAGACACCTATGCACCCGGCTTCCCTGGGTGAGGTAACTCGAGTACTCCGGTGCTCCCGTGGGTATTGACTCTAGAACTGCCTAGTTCTAAAGGGGTTTGCTCCAAGTCCTCCTCTAAGTGTCCTTTCCTTTTAAAAATCCAACTGTGACTTTCCCCATAGAAGTCAACGGTGGCTCGCGGCTGTGGTCTCACTCTGCACGCGTCCCCCGTGGGTCCCCTGTGTCACTACCTTGAGTGGTTCCTTGTGGTCCAAGCACCTCTACAGGCTCTAGGCCTTGTGTCTAGCTCAGTCGTGGTTCTTATACCACTTTATTGGTATATGGTTTGGTACGCCCCTAGGGCTCAAACGTGTATTTGTGCTATTACTGTTGATATTTGACTTGTAAACTATGTACTTCGAACTCTAGCCTCATAAAGAGACTAGAGGGGTGTGTTTAAGACTAAATACATACATTTTATATATATACCTGGTGTGGTCCTCTTTCATTTGGTCACTCAAGAGATTATAGACTGGTAAAACAAGCTGCTTTACATTCCTACAAGACTTAGCTTGAAGGCTGCTCTCCATAGCTACCACTAGGATAGCTTTCAATAAAGGTTGTCTTTAACCTATCTCCATAAGGGGTTGTTTGGACTGGTGCAAGGTGCCCACTAGAACTAGTGGACAGCACATACCAGGCCAACTTCTCACATGTACTGCTGCCAGTCCTAGATTTATTATCACATTCACCCAGAGGGCACCTTAGAGGTGTCCCCTGAAAATGTACTAGTTCTCTTAAGTGCTGACTGACTGTCATTGTCCAATGTGACACCACAGACAAGTTTCTGACCCCCTGTACATGAGTGCAAAAACAACAGGTGATGGACAGAATGCAGAACAATGTCATACATTCACCCCAGTACAGAGATCTGGGCCTAAATCCATCGCTTTTTTGCTCACCATGCCATTCCAGTTTGAACCCAGCCATATGCAAATCAGTCTTGACCCTGTGCCCCATGGGAACAGTCCAGCCCGAACTGCCAAGCCAGGTCCTCCCTGGACAGGAAACAAGCATCCTGGGACCAGTTTCAGGGCATCACCCTTCATCAGCCAGGCTAGCTTGAATCCAGTGGTGTAGTGAGCACGCGACCCACGTCTGGGCATACCCTTCCCACTTAGGGCGACATACACAAAAGAAACAATTGATGGACGGAATGCTGGACAATGCAAACATTCACCCCCAGTCACAAGGATCTGGGTTAAATCCATCATTCTTTTGCTCACTACACCACCCCAGTTTGGACCCAGCCATATGCAAATCAGTCTTGACCCCTTGACTGGGGGTGAATGTTTGCCAATGTGCAGCATTCCGTCCATCATCTTGTGTGTTTTGCATTTCGCCCTAAGTGGGAAGGGTATGCCCAGACGTGGGTCCCGTGCTCACTACGCCACTGGAGTCAAGCTATCCTGGCTGATGAAGGCTGATAGCCTGAAACCGGTCCTAGGATGCTTGATTCCGGTCCAGGGAAGACGTGGCTTGGCAGTTCGGTCTGGACTGTTCCCATGAGGCACAGGGTCAAGACTGATTTGCATATGGCTATGTCTGAACTGGGGTGGCGTGGTGAAGCAAAATAACGATGGATTAAACCCAGATCTGTGACTGGGGGTGAATGTTTGCCAATGTGCAGCATTCCGTCCATCATCTTGTGTGTTTTGCATTTCGCCCCCTGTACATGAGAGCGCACTCTCTCAGAGGTCATAAACAATGCCTGCTCTGGTGGAAGGTGATCACACCTCCGTCAGCAGGATGGCTAGTGAATTAGCATGTTAAGGCCAGAGGCTTCAAAACCTCTGCCGCCTTTGACATGCAACAGCGGCTTCCCCCAGACCTGGGGATGCCATGCCCATCGGCCCATTTGGCACCACTGCAGGTGGGAAATTAGATAGTCAGTGGGTGTGTTGCACCTTCAGGCTAGCCACACACCGAAGGTGGGTCATCTGAAGTGGACAGCCAAGAAAGGGATTCACCATTTTGAATTTGGTTAAAGTAGGAACTCTGGGTCAGGATTATGCTTGCTCTCCATAGGGGGTGTAGTCATCCCAGGGGTAGGTAGCCCATTGGCTACTACCCAACACTCCCCTAAACACCCTTAAATTCATTATATCGGGGTCCCTCTGACAGCAGGAATTCAGATTTATGTACCTGGGAGCAGAAGAAGGATGAAGAAGAGCCGAAGATGTGCAAACAAAGGGCCTGCATTAAAACTGGCGCCAAACCGTGCCTGGCTGCTTGCCCTGCGACAATCACAGAGACCAACTCGTCCAGAAGCTGAACAACCTCCCCAAACCCTTGGAGGACTGACCAGTACTTCAACAACCAAGCAGCATCTCCCTTGTATCTGTAGGCACTGACCTCACTTGTCCAGTACCCTGTTTTGCTGACCACCGGGTCCACTGAGGGAGCATCACACCAGGAAGAGGTCACTATGATTCTAGGAGGTCAGCCCCAGCTCTCCAGTGATTTTGGAGATGCTAGACCCTCCATGAGCCTCACAGCATCAATAACCTGGGCACCGGAGCATTTCTCTTGATCAAGGCTTATTGAGTGTCCAGCCAAGACACCACCAATGCCAAAGCCTACCTGCCAACCTCAGGATCAATGAGACCTACACTGAGAGTGGCCCTGCTGTTCTGTTTTCTTTCCCTTTCCAGGTCACCCAAGTAAAGTGAGAGCCTCCAACGCAAGCGACCCATCGGACAAAACACCTCTGCACCCGAACCCCACAGCCCTAGTTCACGTAAACCAACGGTATCTACTTGTCCCAGAGACCCTCAAGATCTGAGCCCCCTTTTGGTTCTGCCGGACTTGTCCCCAGTTGAAGCCTTTCTTTTACAGGTACCCTGCCATTGACTTTAACGTGTAGCGTTTGAGGCTACCAACACCACCAGCACCTCTGAAGCTGGACTCACCAGGGCAGGTAAAACCAAACTGCTGGTTTGTTTCTTAGACCTTGGCCCCTAAGCACCTTAAGTCCCAAAAGGCACACTCAAGAAATTCTCACAAATATATGTATGCAGTGTATGTTTCTCCCATAGGATAATATTTCTGTGTTCGGGGCTCATGCCTCAAAAACAGTTATTTGAATATGTTACCATTTTACTGTGAAAATTCTATCTCCGATGATCTTGGTGTCTAAAAATATATAAAAAGCTGTGATATTTTTCGAAATTGGTCTTGAATTTTTTTTGAGTGAGTGTCTCATTTATTAACTCTGTGTGTACAACAAATGCTCAACACTCCCCTTTGATAAGCCTAAGCTGCTCAACAACGCTGCCACAAATAGAGCACTTGGAATTATTAAAGTAAGCCCCTGTAAACCAATAAGGGTCTTCCGGACTTTTTGCATAGTGTACCCCTACATTGGTACACTACATAAAAAGCCAGCTTCCTACATATGCGGGTGCCAGCGTGCAGGTGAGGGAAATGCTCACAGCTTCTACTACTGATCATCGTGTAAGTCTATGCATACAATGTCACATGGTGGTCATGGCTATACGTTGCCTAGTCATTATAGCGTATTTTCATAGGGATCACCATTAAAAGGGTCCAGTCAATTATGCAATCGTGCTATTGAAATTACAATCGGAGCTGAAATTTAATTTCTGGATATAATAGACAGCTGTAATTTTTAGCGGCTGTTCCGCAGAATGTAGTCACAGCCAGCAACATACTGAGGGAGCTTGATTCTTGTAGCTCATTCTAGTGATATAGTCTAGGAACTTGACACTCAGTAAATATTGACAACATCATTGTGATTATACAGTCATATATTTTTAAAGGATATAATCAGCAATTTGTGGTGTCACAATCGGTAGGATGCATGAGTCATCACTGGCACTATTATTTACAGAGTCCTCACCTGCATCATCCTCTAACAGGCAAGCAAGCATCTGTTGTATGTAATACTGCTGCTAGATTAATGGGCGATTGGTGATCTTTTTGCATTTGTGACAGAGAGGATATTGACGGTCTCAGCGATTGTCCAGGTCTTTACTTGCACTGTTGTCTCTTCGACATAGGCCGCCATCTTGCGGTTCCGTTGCCACTCTGCAGGTTCCTCCTTCTGTTTAGTGTTGTTCAATCATTAGCCATACGACCTCAGGTTCTATAAAGAAGTGGGTCTGTTGCCCCATTATGGATTTCAAACGCAGTGGCGGTCGGAACAGATCGGGAGTGGCAAGCGGGGGACAGCGGGGAAAGGGGGTGTACAAAAATAAACGTACTTTATCACCTAGGCTCTCCTCCGTCTCTCCTCTGCGTCGGGCCGGAACAGGAAGCACCCAGGCTCCCCACAGGCAATCACAACGCTTCAATGCAGCGTTGTGATTGGTCTAAGTGCTGTGGTTTGGCACTCAGATATGGACTGGAAGTCTTGGCATGTTCTCAGAGTACATGCAAAGTGCGCATTACAGTTTGGCCAGCCCGAGACGGCTGGTCAAACATTCATATGCACTTGCAGAGTGCCCACCACCCCTCCCCCTGCTCTGTGAGCAGAGCAGTCCCACCCCGCCCCCCCCCCCAAGCTGCCGCAGCAGGAAAAAATAAAATGATAATAACATCTAGTTATTATCATTATATTTGTCCTTTATTTACACTGCTGAAAAGCATTGGGGCGACGCTCCTCCACCAGAGTGGAGGGGCCGCCACTGTTCCAAAGGCCTGAGAACAGCATGACGTATTTGAGAACTAGTTCTCACATGCGCTTTTTCACTGCCAGGAAGATGCACTTCGACATGTAATTTCAATGTGTAGTCAGAAAAGCTCAACTAGTATGGGACAACCAGATTGTGCCTTTTGGAGTAGGATATGCCTTTCTCGATAATTCAATATTCTTGCAACAATAGACCTCAGTGGGTCCCGGGAGGCAGGGGCTTAACTGGTACACAATGCGCTAGCTTCACTGTGTAGTGGGCTGACAGGCCCTGTGGTGCAATTCCTTTCTGCTGCCATGTTTCTTTGTATAACTTTAAATCTGTGCCTGCATTATTATGGAGTGTTGACCCTCAGCATCTTCTGCTCATGATTCCAGTTGGCACACTCTCCTCCTGAGCTCATCCACCTGCTAGCAGTTGTCTGTGGTGCGCGGGAGCAGATCTTCCAATGTAGAGTCATTTTGTAGGACACCTACACTGAGTTTCCGTTGTTCTTGTTGCATCAAGTTAAGGATGATGGTTATTGCATCGATATTGGCTTCATGGGTTGTTCTTGTATCCCCTATCACTACCAGAATTTCTTCTTGTTTCTGAGCCATGTAGTCCGGCATGCCTGCAGAGGTTGTTTCGTCCGGGGTTTGTTGATGTTTGTCCTCTAGTGGCACGATGTCTCCTCAGACTGCCAATTCAGTGCCACTGCGTCTGTCCGTTTGATAGACTGGTGCATGCAACAGAGTGGGGCACTGCGCTGGCTATGTATTATTTATCCCTTGTAATAGCTGGTCTACTTCACTCCACCACAGCCCGTCTGGCTCCTATTAAGGGGTAGTTGTCCACACCTCCACATAGGTTGGCACAAGCATCTGTTTAGTCTCAGAAATAGTCATTTACCAACAGTAGATGCCCGGTATCAGCACTTGTTGCATGGTCAGAGTTATAAAGAGGAGCGCCCTGTGGGTGAACACTGAGGGAGCTGACTCTGTGCCAACCAGCCTGCATGGCCCATTACAAAGGGAGTGTACGGTCAGCAGTTATGGAGCACGTGGCAGGGGATAGGCTGGACTGGTCTATGCAATAGTGGACTCTCCAGGAGACACTTCTGGCTGGGTCTCTGGGGTCTTGTTAAGTCTGAGGTGCAGTAGTTACAGCCTACAATTGCCCTGTGGTGTGTGGTTCACGGCCGGTCACGAGGACTCAAGAATCTCGAGCAGTCCATTGTGTCGCCCTGTGCCCACAACAAGCCCAGTTCAGTCTCAGCTGCTCCCCTGGTAATGTGTGCGACTTCTGTGGCAATCAGGCAAGGCCCAGAGCCTCTAGTTAATCCTGACATTTTCCTCAACTTCAATCGGAGCACGACTATCCCCTGTGCCGCAATCACTCTACTTTGATGTCCACCAATGTCGAGTCACCGGCATCCAGTGTTGCCCATAAGGAGTCCTCATTCCAGGATCAGGCCGCCGCCTCCCAAGGGCACCGGGGCATAAGGTGCACATCAAACAATCCACTCCCACCTCAACGCTGTGCATAAAATTTCCCCGCAGGGCTGGTGGGTAGGGCTGGACTGGCCGTAGTGGGCACTGGGCGTTTCCCCGGTGGGCCGGAGAGGTGGGGGCTGGATTTGTACCCATGGGGGCCAGTTTTGTTACTGGGGGCCAGTTTTGCAGCAGTGCAGCAATATCGGCCCCCTGTAACAAAATCGGGAGCAGTGCTTCTCACTAGCCCCCCTCCTGGTGGAGCAGCAATCTGCCAGGGCTGGTTGCTGTTCATAGTCGGCTGTGCTGGTGGGGCATGACCTCAATGCTAAGCCCCTTTAAGGTGCGGCTCACTGTTGGATGTTACTGCAGGCTCCGGTAATTCTCGGTTCTTGCACTGTTACCTTGCTCGGGGCGCGGGGGAAATCAGCTGCACAGTAACAATATGTCTCTGTGCTGTTCATACTAGACCTGTTGTTGATGGCTGGTTTTCGCAGCTGTGGCAAGTCAAGCAGATCCCTTTGAGGTTGCAGTTAGCGTCCACATATAGTCACTTACCACAAGGTGGTCGACCCCCATACTGTGCAGGGCCCTCCTCTTCTGGCTGTACAGGTAGAATTCAAGGGCAGTATGATGGTGGTAGGCTAGCCTGTAGATTATAATATGATGATCTCACCTATCTCTGATGGACTCTAGGGGCTGATGCATTTAGATATTAAAGGCAGGCTGCACAACTGGTCTCAGACTGTTTCTGTCATGTTTGGTGGTTAGCCACACCCCCCTCATCCACATTCTACATTGTAAATGGTTGGAGAATTGCTTCAGCAAGGGACTGGAGTAAATCCCCTTTTAGGGTGGAAGGTGAAGGTTTTTGTTATGGTTTGATGTGGGTATAACTTCGCATTAGGGAAAGAGCAACTTGAAAAAATGTTACATAAAAAACCTGTGACTAGCAGAGCTTTCCAGGCACACTATTTGGAATGTATGCAAATTCCCAAAACTTGAAAATCTACACCTATATATGGGAGTACATGTACAGCTGCAGATTAATGTGTTTTTTGGTTAATCTTTCTCACTTCAGTGCTTTAAGTGGGCCGGATCCCTCCGGTTCTGAGACCCGGCGTAATTAATAATGGACATTGAAAAGGTCCCTATCGGGCTCTTTGTTCATGTCCATAACTTTATTGCCGCCAAAAGCAGTGATCCGTTTCTGAACAATGAATGTATGAAACATAAACATAAAGGTAATCCACATCAGCAATTAAGTTCCTGTTTTTATTTTACATGTTTCACTTCACCTTGCTTTCCATAAGAATGAATGATTATTTCCAGGATGTTGGGTTTCTGTATGATTTTTTGTGCAGCATATTAATCTTGTATAGTGCATACTTTTGTTGTAGTGCAAATTTTGCTCTTTCAATTGCAGGGGTGCATTATAATCATGGGTAGTCCACACCTACATATAATCCTTTGTTGTATTAACTTAGGACATTAGAATGTGGAGTGTAATAACATGTAAGGGGACATGTTAGGGATAATTCCAAAGTAGACATGAAGAAATTAATGTTGCAACTACTTCTGTTTAGCTGAAAACATTAACATGCAGCATTGTTACAAGTGGCTGACAAGCACTCACACAATTGATGTGCTTATGTAGAGTGTTAATTTAGTTATGCTCAGCAAATCAAGTCCACTTTATGTGTAATTTCTTAAGGCCTTTGTGCCTTTTCTTATGTTGGCGAATTTCTGTAGGCCTGAATTGGATTTGCTCTTTCTCACGTTTCTGTTGCAGGTGGAAAATTCATCCTTGTTAGCTGAAAAATCTCTTTGTTTTAGGAGTTAGGCTTAGGGAGAAGAGGATACATTGAACGTTGATACTGATAATAAAGAACTGTTGTACTTTCTCATCGGAGTAAGCCTGAGAATCAAGGTCATCTCGCCAAGGCCTGGGAGCACCTCTGCCTAATGGAAAATCACCTACGAGGAGGTGGCTTGACTGGATGGTGTGATGTGCAATGCATCTTGGGATACTATCTGTGAGATTGATGTATCGAAGTTAGGGATAGCGTCCAGGGACTTCTGCCTTGCCTTGAGAGAGAGAGAGCATCTTAGAACGAGCTCTGTAGCTTTATGCTACTTGACCCACCCAAACGTGAAGAGACTTCTTAGGAAGACTTCACACGCTGACACCTTAATGGATCTTGCCTTGGTAAATGTTATGTAGAGATGTCACGCTATTTGAATTGTAGGGACAGATTAATGCTTTATACCCACGAACCACCAATGAAGGGGAATCTCGATGTCTGCGCTGTCATTTTATGTCTTCTGGTACTCAAACTGATTATTCTGTGCATGTTGCACCGCCTTAACTTCACTCATAGGTTTGGCTTTTTATTAGTTCCAATCTATTTCTACGCCCTCATCATGAGGTGTCTATACGTCCAACTGTTCTTGGCAATAGTCTAGCTAAACTTAATTGGGAGTCTGTGGTTCTTTGGAGCCATAGTTCATTGGAATTGCACTGATTGATTGGCTAACGATTTCTCTCCCCGCGATGCTTGCATGCTGATAAAAAGAGCCATAGACCTGGGGTTCCAGAGTAGATCTAGAATGTGGAACCCAGCTCCTTCACTTTGAACGGAGTCACCTCCAGGTGTTTATAACAGGCCACGATTGAGAGCTTTTGAGTTGAGGCTGAAGACGAAAAGTTTCTCTCAGTGCCTGTCAGTTGTTCAGAAAGCGTTCAGAATTCATGGTCATCCAATCCTTGTCCTCTCTGCAGAGCGTACAGGACAATAGTCTTGTATTCCGGTTGCAATTGTGATTCTGTGCAAATGTGATGAAGGAGGTACACAGTTGCCAAAATATTGACAAGGCAAAAGTAAAAGAAAATGCAGTGCTTCCAGGTGAGTGGGTGCGTTGTGTGTTTGGAGGGTGGTGAAATGAAAGAGATGCAAGGAAGTGCATTCAGGAGAGAGTGGAAAGAGGTTGCTGAATAGGAAAGAAATGCGGTGTAAGATATGCAGATGAAGGCAATGTGGCGAGAAAGAGGGCGTAGGTGTCTAACAGAGTGAGCATAACAGGAGTGACTGAGACACTTTTAAGACCACTACCCCCGCTACAGGCCTCAGTAATGTTTAATTCACAGTCTCCCAATTTCAGAATTGAAACAATTTCAATATCATTTACAACAAAACTGTTTTTTTTACTCACCTGTCTTAAACAGCTAACACCCATTGACAAAGCTCGTAGTCCTAGGTGGTTTTAGATGTATTCACACACAAAAGCAACTGATATTCTTAGAGAATTTCAAAAAAGGGGGTGAGAGGAATATCCCCTTCTACTACAGGATATTAGTTCGCACCTCTGCAGCATCCAAAGATATTGGAGTAGACACCTCACTCACTTATTGTGACATGCTTCATCATTGGCGCCTATCCACACCCTGGTAAGATGGTACCACCATGGCGGACTCAACCATAGATGGAATGGGAGTTCTTAGACAAAGTCAAACTGGATAAGCAGGGATCCAGAAGGGTAGTTTAAAAATACCTCTAGGTATACCCAAAGATTCTTCTTTATTTCAAGGGTACCCGGGGTATGAATAAAAGGTTGTGGGGTTTTATTGAATATAATCATTCAATTGTACCCTCTGTGCCAACATGTTTCAGGCCACTCCAAGAGTCCAATCAGGTCTGGGGCCTTCGTCAGGGCTGAGTTTTATTTGTATGCCTGCTCGTATGTGCACGCACACCATGCACACCCTTGATGCCTACAGCTCTCACCTGTCTTGGTCTTTTGTCCAGAGGTGTTTCCTGCAAGACAGAAAGGTCATTCAAAAGACAAACACAAGGTGTAATTTTAACTGGGTGAACATCTTGAATTACGTTCAAGGTCTAGAACATATCTATTTGTTGAAATTCCTGTGACACTGTAAAACCCACCTGTTTATATATATCACTTTTGACACTAACTATATCCCTATAAAACGGTGACTGTGGTGCTCCCAAGTTAAGTGTGGAGTGGTTTTTAGGTCTCGCGTAGACAGCGCATGCGCTGTCGCAAGACCTATAGTAAACACAATAATCAGGGTAATTTCTCCTGTCGCTTGCCATTGGTTGATTCTGGCATTGCTCTTCTTATCTCGCTTACTGTTGGCTGTTGATCGGATACGTCACTTCCGTTTTTGTAGGAAGCAGCACCGACCAACTACAGTTTCCCTACACTGTGAGTGTTTATAAATTATTTTGGGGACTACTTCTTTTTAGCTCGAGCATCACACACACACACATGCATACATAATCAGCACGGCGCCCTTTTACGAGCGCCGTGCTGTTAATGGTTTCATTGTTTCCTCCACCATGCTCTCCGCTCTCACTCCCCCCTCCCTCCTTGTTTAAAGAGCTTGAGTGCTGTGCTTCATCTGAGCCATGCACTGCACTCACTGTATTGGGATTGCCACGCGCCTGACTGTGGGGCCCAAGCACTCCTGTTTCCACAACCATTTGCACAGCTCGTGATTTCCCCGATTCGTGTGCCCTAAGGCGCAGCTACGCCGAAGGAGGCCAGAGGGTATCACCACGGCGTTGCCCGGGTGATCTTGCAGCATAAGCAGCCAGCCCTTGTCACGTGACACTGCTTCTGAGGGCGCCACCGACATTGCTGAAGCCTCCTCCCATGTTGGAGTACACCAACAAGAGAGTATTCTGCATCCGGAATCGCCAAGGTGCCGCTGCAGCCATCAACCAGGGGGCAGATGTTGCCAGTCCGCCCCCCAGCACTAGAGACCACAGTAGTGTGAGATGTGCTCCTGCAGCTCTGGTCAAGGAACCAGATACGGTGTCTAGCGGGGCCACAATCACCATTTGGCACCGTTCTCGGGCCTCCCTGTCCAGTAACTGCATCAAGACATGCGCCACACTGCGGAGCCTGGGGGCACCCGAGTTCTCCTTGAAGTCACTCACTACCACCCACCGCTAGTCCGGGTACATTGTTCCGCTATGAGCAACAAGTACGGTGACAACCCCGCATCACATCTCACCTTTTTTGCTTAAATATACTTGGTCATCTCAAGTTACCTGAATCGGAACTGAGTGGCCCCAGCGTTGCCCCTAAAACAGAGAGGGCAGTTGGTGGGGGATTTACTTTGGCGACATTCCAGTCTCTTCCTTCTGAAGCGGAGGCGGCCGGTGTACAAATTACTGTATCTCTCTTAAAGGGAGCACCCACATTTTGTTTTCCTGAACACTACTAATTTTGGGAGCACATTGCTTTACTATCAGACACCACTCTAAGCACTAGCACTGCTAGCTTGCCCACAGATTACCTAATCACCCGCTCTCACTCCCCCCTCCCTCCTTGTTTAAAGAGCTTGCTGGAGCTCCGTTGTCATCAAACCTATCTCTGAGCGTCGAGCGCCTTCACAAATGCATTTTTTTAAGAGCGCTCAAACGTCGCGCTTTAAGTTTAAATATTTCTTTTATTCATCTTTTTTTTTCTTTTCAACATCGGTAAGATGCTGCACTTTAACTTTAACAATTTCTGCTGTTTAAGCAAAGAATAAATAAGAAAATAAAAAATCGGCGGGAATTTGTCATCACTGGCACAGAAAAAAGTTACTCGTCTGTCCTAATTTTAGGGCACAATCAACACCACTAAGTTGTTCAACAAAGCAATACAATGCAGGGAGAGATAAAATATTATTTATTTCCATGACTAGACTTACCAGTACTGCCGAAACCTGATCGATTACAATATTTTTTTTAATGTTGTGAAACCAGTTATACATTAAATACTTGAAGGGAGGATAAAAAAAACAGTGAGGGCGCATGTTTGGCACTTCGTACGCACTTGTCATACAACTTATGAGTATCCCCTCAATCCTCAATTATTTAAAGAACTCTGACTTGCAATGTTAACTCAACTTGGTCGGAACGATGGTGCTAGAAAGATCAGTGTTGTGGAGGGAGGTTGCATAAAACAATGAATAAATACATTGCAAGTTGTCTCGTTCAGTTCCAAAGTCGACTTCACAGGAACAAATCCAGCAAGAATTTCCCCTTTAGAGACCACCACTGGCAGGTAAAGCTCATTTTATAAAGCTATGTTTTCGAGTTAGTTCACTCTCCTAGAACGCGTTTAAATATCGGATGAGGAGGGACTGTCTGGAGAGAGGTAGGGTGATTACTCGTCGCTATCACACGTGGTGACTGACTGCTGTCTGGCCTAGGGGTGGAGATTGCTTGATTGAGGAATGAATTATGCTTGCTGCTCAAAACAGATTTAAGGTCAAAAGTGGCAAACACATCGGTTCCAGCTGCTTTTCTTGATTTCTCTGCTAAGAGTCAATCTTGGCTCCTATTAGCATAGGCGCTGGAAGTATTGGTGCGGGGGTGCTGCAAATTAAAACAAGCATTTGCAATGCAATAGGTCTCGCATTCGCGAGAGTTTAAGCGATTGTAATTGTAAATGACGATGCCTTTTATTCATGTTTGAAAAACCAATACGTAAATAAAAAGGCATCGTCATTTACAATGCCAATTGCTCAAATTCTCGCAAATGCGAGACCTATTGCATTGCAAATGCTTGTTATATTTGTTTTTATTCTAATTTCCTATAACACTTGGGGGCCGATTCCGATCTGGGTCGGAAAGCACTCCGACCGATCCGGATTGTTTTCCGACCGAGCCGGACCCCTGCAGTCCGACCGAACGAGTACGATGCGGCCGTATGCTGCCGGACTCGGTTCGGTCGGACTCCCATTGAAGTCAATGGGAGCTGGTCGTACGATGTGTACATGGGCTCCCATTGACTCAATGGGTACGTTGCGCACAAGGGGGCCCCCTATAGTGGGTACGCGTTGGTGCCATCCGCACCGTACACGCATGTATAGGGGGACCCATGGGTCCCCCCTGTGTCCGACTCGTATGGCTACAGGTGAAGGGGGTCCGGCACGGACCCCCGAAGTCCGCTTCCGAGAGCTTTTTCGTGTCGGAGGCTCCGACTCGATCCGGCTGTCCGGATCGTGCATCGTACTGGCTCGGTCGTAAAACGTCTCCATTGCACGCCACGAATCGAGTGCGAACGAGTCGGACGGAGCGGTTCGGACCCGGAAACGAGTCGGTCGGCGATTTCGCGTTCAATCGCATCGTACTTGCTCGCTCGGACGAATGTACGAATCGGTCGGAAACAAAGCCTCTGACTCGGATCCGGTAAAGCCGAATCCGATTCGGAGCCCTACCGACCGAGATCGGAATCGACCCCTTGGTTGTTACCCGGTTGTTTGGATGTAGGTCCAAATCGGGATAGGTTTCTTGTACTATGTGTGATGACTAATTCAGGAAACTTATATAGAGTCTCACATATGCTTCTTTAAAAAAATTAATTTGATGAAGCATGTCACGATAAGTGATTGAGGCGTCTACTCCAATATCTTTGGATGCTGCAGAGGTACAAACTAATATCCTGAAGTAGAGGGGGATTTTCCTCCCCCCCGTTTTTTGAAATTCTCTAAGAATATCAGTTGCTGTTGTGTGTAAGTATTGTCAGCGGGAGAGTGCAACTGGTTGAATTGTCTCTCGCTCTCCGTTGTGGTAATGGTTTTAGATGTATGTGAGTTGTTATAGTTCTGGATGCAATAACAAAGCACAGACGAACCAAAATACTGGTAGTCCGACACACTATGGGGATCACAGAAATTAAGTTTATGTGATTAAGTATGCCGTTAATTACAAAGCCCACACCCCGTTTAGAGACCCCCCCCCACACACACTTTTTCATCTCACTTAAAGCCCTGGTTCACTCTATACGGGAACTTATTCACTTAGCAGCTAATGTCATGATGCATGACAGCAAGCATATATAAGTACATGTGTATGTATTGCATAGCAAACACACTTTTTCTACCCATGACCAATTTGCAACTAACATGGATAGAATAGGGATCAAAATTCACCCTAAAAGGCGCCGAATTTGGTCCAAATTGATTAAACATTTCAAACATTTTGAGGAAAGTTTTAAAACCTGGCATTATTTAATTTAGCAATGATGTATATTACATTTTTTCCTTACGATATCTGGGTACAAATTAGAAAATTCACTATGAGAAGCACATTTTACAAAAATGTGTACTCTCTTCGCTCCCTAAGGGGTAACCAAAAAAGTAAGTAAAAAAATAAAGCAGTACAGTTGGAAAGATGATGGGGCATATTAGCAAGACCCACGTTAAAATTATCGCCGTTTTAGCGGCAGGAAACTGCCGCTAAAACGGCGATAATGGGCTTGCTAATATGCGTTATAAATTCAATAGAAGCCCAGGTTAGATGTGCAGGACATCTAACCTGGGCTTCTATTGGAATTCTATAACGCATATTAGCAAGCCCATTATCGCCGTTTTAGCTGCAGTTTCCTGCCGCTAAAACGGCGATAATTGTAACGTAGGTCTTGCTAATATGCCCCGATGTTTTAATATTCAGAAGTGGTGTGTTAACAAAAGCTTTTAACGCCTTCTCCATTTGCCACAGTAGAGGATGAAACTTAAAATAACTCCGGGGCATATTATCAAGGGCTTTATCGCCGCTTTAGCGGCACTTTTTGCCGCTAAAGCGGCGATATTTTTAACGCCCTATTAGCAAGCTGTCGCTAACAGGCGTTAGCGACAGCTTTCCGGCGATAGCGGCCGGGTTTTACATCGCCTTGCATGTCAGCGATAATTATCGCTAATGACATGTAAGGTAGGCGTTCCCAACTAAAAGCGACAGAAAACAGTTGCTTACATACCTATCGCCTATTAGCAATACCCGCGAAGCGATAAAAAAACGCACGCTAACCCCGATTAGCGCTTGTTTTTTAGAACTGATAAAAACATGACTTAGCAATGAAAGTCAATGGGAGGTGGATTGTAAGGTTAAGTCCCCAGAATTAGCGATAGGATTTTATCGCTGGATTTCTCGCGTTAAAGCTGGGTTTCGCCGCTATCGCTGGATATTTTATCGCAATGGAGATAAACCTTGCTAATAGCATGTTATTTCCGCGGTAATATCCAGCGATAGCCGGCGATAAAAAAAGGCGCGCTAAGCAAGGTTTGCGATATTTATCGCATGTTCTTGCTAATATGCCCCTCCATCTTTTTGTAGTACTTTCCTGGTTCTTGCAAATATTTCCCAATATATTTAAAACCCTATTATGACCCGTACGCACAAGCGAAGATGGCATAGGACACCACTAAGTCCATTTTGAATACGCATTTGGAATTTTGATGAAAATAGACCATTTTACTTCCCCCATCCCCTCACCCCCAACTTCCACAAGGCAATGCATGGTGCAGAGGAGGCTAAAAGTTGTAACCTGTTGTCTTCTTGCCTATGGGAAAGGGAGTTACAAAACAATGCGTGGGCATCTCACAGCTGCCTTTTTACCTTCAACTCCCACCATCTTGTCCAATTGTGATTTGTGTTTAACTTCCCCAGCCGTCCAGAAAGGTGATGATTGGAAATGTGCACGCTTCTGCCTAAGGGAGCGGCACGATTACTTATTTTGTAACCCTCACACTGAATTTTGAGAGCGGAATTCCACCAGCCTCCGCAATGCCCAAGGGAAAGTCATTTACATTTTATTCCAAGCCCCCACCTTTCCAACAGTCAGGGGTCCGCATTCCATATCCACTGTGCAGCTGACAGCGGCCCCTCTGTCTCTTCACATTAAAAATGAGGGTGCAGGAGAGCAGTGACAGCTCACTGCTATTCCGCTGATATGTTAAAAACTGCACAGACTAGCTGGCACCTGTTAGATGACTCACACTTGTGATGTGAGACCCGCTTCACACTTGTGATGTGAGTCCCGCTTCACACTTGTGATGTGAGTCCCGCTTCACAATTGTGTAAGGTGATGATGGAAGTTTTCGAATAGTTCAATCGGCAGTCCTAGGGAAAGGTGAGCTTGTTGATGTAAATTGCCCACTCCAGCTTTGGGCAAGGCGGGTTTGAGGACATTTATACAACCCTCTGCCCCTGAGCACAATGAGAGTTGTTACTTTATATAATATAAATTATATTTCACCTCCTGCCCTTAGACAAGGCTGAGGGGTTAGTGCACTTAATAACACACCTGTCAATCAGCAAGACAGGAAGTATGTAAATCCCACCATGCACATTTTTTAGAAAATGCTCACAATGTTGACAAACATCAGGAGAGATAAAGAAAATGAAAGTACTCCTGACCTTTGGAAGGCTGAGAAAGACAGAAGCACCTCCAATTCCTCTGGAAAGGTCAAGGTTGGAGGGTAGTAAAATTTACCCACCCTACTATTTCGGCAAGTCAGATGGGCTGTTGTGCAATATTCTACCCCTACCCTCGCGTATGCTAAAGGAGGGACAAAAGTACATGCCAGTCCTAGGGCCAGGTAGGAGGTGTTGTGCAATATTAGAACCGTGCCTTTTGTATTGCCAAAATTCGTGTGGCTGAATAGCTGGATGGATGCGAATGAGGTTGGATGATGAATGTCTGATTGGTGGTTCATGGATGAATACTTGAGTGTGGGTCGATGAATACATGCTTGGATGAGGGTGAATGATGGATGAATGGGGGGTGTAAGTAAGAGTAAGTAAGTAGGAGTGGGTAGGCGTAAGTAGAACAAAGTAGAAACTAGAGGGGAAGTAAGGATGAGTAAAAGTGGGCTTACATAGGTGTAAGATAAGGAGTACGTGGGTATAGAAGTACATAGAAGCAACGGTAGGGTGAGTAGGAGCATGCATAACTAAGGGGAGGATTAGTAGTAAGCAGAGATGAATAAGTAGCTAAAATAGTAAGCATAATTAGGAGTAAATGTAGGAGTAAGTAGGTGTGAGAGTACGTGCCAATAGCATTACAAGTGGCATGATGAGGAATAAGTAGGAGTAGGAGTAAATATATATATGCAGAAATAAGAATAGGAGTAAGATGGAGAAAGAGAAGTACGACTAAGGAAGAGTAATTAAAATTAAGAGTTGGAGAATGATAAGGTGTGCATAGGAGTAGCAGTAGGTTTAAATTGATGTAAGACAGGAGTAGCAGTAAGAGCAAGAGTATGAGTAATTGTAAGGGAAACACTAGGAACAAGTAGGATCAAGAGTAAAAGTAGGAGTATGTAGAAGAGTAGAGGTAAAAGTAGATGCAGTTAGGAGTAACAAGAGGCATAAGTAGAAGTAAGTGTTGGTATAAGTAGGAGTAAATGTGAAAGTAAATAGTATGAGTATGAGGCAGAACTAGCAGGCCTATTTATGAGTAGGAATAAATAGGAATTAAAAGAATAAAGGAGGTCTAGTTATAATATTTCACTTATTCTTGTTATTTTTTTTAGTTCAAAGTATTTTATTAAACTTTACAACCAGAGATAGACAGTGGTAAACGAAATAAATATACAGTAGGAAAGGTAGAAAACACCAAGGGGATGGGGTGGAGACTGTGCATAAAATGATACAGTAAACACTCTACAGTAGGAGTTGATTGGTACTTTGCATAAGGGATAATACATAGACATGTAGGTATGAATACCACAGGGTTACGTAGCATGTCATTACATTTCGTATGGTGTGAGCTACAATACAGAACATACATGTTATACAACACCTTTTATATGACCATGAGGGTTAGAAGTAGGCAGGCTAAAAACAGGCAGAGTTATTTACCTTGACATCTATAACATATCGGAATGCACAGGAGTGAATAAAATGATTTTGTCTCACATGAATGTGGGAAGACGGTGGCGCGGATGGCTGTAGGGCCTAGTGTAGAAGAAGTTGAAGTTACATGGGCGAGTCATATACAGCATGAAAGGAGAGATCATTCTTGTTATTTTTAAATTCATGCAGATCTGTAGAGTGTGCACGCTTAAAAATAGGGATTGAAAAAATGTTTGTTTGCTAATACCTGTGGTGACATCTGGCGAATCCACATGCAATTTGACAGACTTTTAGCTATATTTAGTTTTCTGTGGGTGTGGGAAGTTTCATGCAGATCCATCAACGGAAATCAAAGCTGAAAAGGGAGGGGGGTATTTTCATGTGCTAATAGCTTGCATGAAATTCTCAGGCAGTTATCAGGTTAAGCCAAATATTAAAATCTAAGGTTCATACAAATCCGACAAGGAAGGTGGTAAGTTAAAGAGGGTAAAAGAATCACTGATTTGCTTATAGCTCTGGGGCAATTTAACAGAATTGCATTATTCTTGGTAGACACTGTCCATGTATGACTCCCTCTTAAATATTTCGAGCCACTTTTATGGGGTGGAGCTCAAAAAACCAGCTTTACAATTTTAATGGGAATTTTTACTCTTCGGTACAAAAAAAGGGTGAATAGAATTATATCAAACTTGACCTAAGCTTGCAAGCTACTCAAGCAAATGCCTTTGCTTAATTTGGTCTAAACCCATTCAAAATGTGTTGATAAATTTACATTAGGAAAATATGATGGGTGTGCTTGAGAGGGTTAGAAATTACTGATATTTTGACCTGTGGATATTTGTGGACAGTCTTTCAACCCACGGGGCCTGATTCACAGAACTAACTTACGTCAAAAACGTAAAGTTAGTACTTTTTGGTATTCACAGAATACACTTACTCATTTTGGTATTCACAGAATGAACTTACTCATTTCGGTATTCACAAAAGTTAGGAGTCCTAACTTTACTACTCCTAAACTGAGAAAAATCCTAACTTTAAGACTTTCGGTTTTCACAGAAGGCATTTAGGAGTCCTAAAGTTAGGACTACTAACTTCTGTGAATACCGAAATGAGTAAGTTCATTCTGTGAATACCAAAATGAGTAAGTGTATTCTGTGAATACCAAAAAGTACTAACTTTACGTTTTTGACGTAAGTTAGTTCTGTGAATCAGGCCCACGGTTGCGAACTGTCTTAGGATCCAAATTTAAAAAATAAAACGTGGAATTGGACGAGGGATATTTTTGCTTCTGTCACTAACTTTGGATTTGCGGCCTCAAGATTGGGTCTGTAGACCCAAAGGCTCTGATTGGCTGAACACAACATAATGTTTAGGCTGCCTTTAGAGAATGTAGAGCTAAGTCCCTGCGTCCTGTAAAAAAATGAGAAGAGCCACAGAGGACTGACAGCATCTCTAGCTCATTGGAATGTTATTGATTTTTTTTTTTTTAAAGGACATCTTGCCAAAGGGTTTGAGGACCCCTTGCCACGTTTGTTGGCAGTAGGCTTCAAGGTTCACAAACTTTTCTACTGGGACATGAGAGGCCCAACAAGGTCCCACAAGGCTATCAGGAATCCAGCTCAGTATCATAAACCTATGCTTGGCCACCTGCAGTATGTTTAACCGTGGCTGTGCAGCAGGCATTAACTCCCAGGGGTGATTTGTATACAGTGCCTTGCTATGTATGGGCCATGCCCTGCGGCCATCACATACTGTGCACAGTTGAAGACCACACTCAGGGGCATATTTACAAGGACTCAACGTCGCCGTAGTGTCAATTTTTTGATGTTACAACAGCTTTTTTTTATTGCCTTATTTACAAGTTGCTGCTAACTGCAGTTAGCGGCACTTTTCCAGCGTAAACATGAATTTTCAAGCTCGCTACTTCTGTTAGCGGGACTCAACGAAAATTAGATGCAAGGTGGGCGTTCCCTTGCAAAAACTGCCGCTAACCCCACTTCGCGATATTTACAATGAAATTTCTGTCCGGCGATAAGCCCCCAAAACTGCCGCTAAGTCCAATTAGAGGCAGTTTTTTAAGACCAGAAAATAGCGGGTCTTAAAATTGGTGCAAACACTTGGGGCCTCATTTCCGAGGTTTTGGTGCTGAACAGCACTGCAAGGAATATTGCTGTGCTACCCTGCGACAAAACAAAAGGGCAGGAATGCGCACTATCAGTAAGATAGGGTGCATTCCTGGGCCCCATTCATGAAAAGTGTTGCATCGCTGCGACAAAATGCGTTGCAACACTTTTCTCTGCGCTCTTCTTGCGACACCATGGATGTGCCGTATTCACTGTACAGCGCTCCATGTCGCAATTAATGTCAGATACGTCTGGAATCCTGACGTATCTGTCAGCGCTAAAGTCATGCATTACTGCAGTTGTGTCACAAGCATGATGCAACTCCAGCAATGCATGGGGCCAGCCTATCCCTATGGCACTGCGTCACCCTTACGCCTGCCATGAGGCAGGCGGAACGTTCTGAAGCAGTGGCATCCTAGAATGGTCGCAGTGAAATCTGATAGATTTCACTGCGACACTCCTACGAGGCTTTGTTGCGTGTGACCACACCCCCGGCATACATCATACCTGACGTAGGTATAATGTGGCACAGGGCTTCACAAGGTCACACATATGCCTAGATGCTTCACTTTGTAAATACGGCGCAACGTGGTGCAAGATTCACGCTGCAAGTACGTCAAGAAAATGACGCACTGGTGGGGTTAAAATGTCAGAAGGGGCTCATGAATAAGCCCCCCTTTCTTTTTCCCCTACCTTGGCGCACAATGGTTGCCATGCTCCAACGCAGGCACCCTTGCCCCATGGTGCAAGGGTGACTGTGTTGCAGAGTTGATTGATGTTGTGGCTCCATCTCTTCTCAAGACATCTGCAGGTGCATCTGGACTAGTGGAGGGCAGGAGTGAACCACTTGGCCTTCTTTGAGTGTTGTTTGCCTGGATTTTCTTGAAGGGTGCCAGGGTGTCTGAGCAGTTAGAGATCCATCGGTGGAGCTTGTGTGCTGCGGCATTGGTGTCTATAAGCGTTGGCAGAGTGGTGGTGCTGAGGGAGGTGACGAGAAGTTCTTCTCTGGGCTTGGTCCAGCTGCGACGGGGCAATGATGGCGGTGGTGTACGGTGGGCGTGGTGAAGGCATGATGCATACAATGATGGATGGTTCAGGAGAGTTTTGTGGTGAGGCTGTAGTTGAATGTTCCTGCTGGTGGAGAAGACAGGGTCGAGTGTGTGTCTGGCTATGTGGGTTGGTTGCGGTGACTAGCTGCTTGAGTCTGATGTTGCAAGGTTCTCCAGGAGGGAGGTGGTGTTCTGGTCACTGGGGTTGTCCAGGTGGAAGTTGAAGTCCCTGAGTAGGATGTAGTCGGTGGATGCGAGAGCCTGGGGTGTAATGAGGTCTACAATAGCATCAGTGAATTGTAGGTCATGGACCAGGGGGCCTGTAGACGAGGGTGACTGCTGAGGGTGGTGTTGGGCTTGGTCCGGATCTGGAAGTGGAGGTGTTCCATGGTCGCCGTTGGGTCATTAGACAGCATGGTCATTCGAAGTGTGGTTTTGTAGACAATGGCAATGCCTCCTCCTGGGGGGTTGGTGTGGTCCTTGCGGGTGATGTTGTAGCCATCGGGGATGGCGATGTACGGTCTGGAGCAGAGGTTGGTCCAGGTTTACGTGAAGAAGGCG
Source organism: Calotriton arnoldi (assembly GCA_963921515.1). Taxonomy (NCBI): domain Eukaryota; kingdom Metazoa; phylum Chordata; class Amphibia; order Caudata; family Salamandridae; genus Calotriton; species Calotriton arnoldi. The sequence goes on along the minus strand of CAWUFW010013629.1, from coordinate 340,001 downwards.
ATGTCTGAAGAGTTGACGTCGAGAAGGTCACAGATTTCTGTGGTGTGTTTGTGGAGGGACCACACATTGAGGAGGATGCAGTTGAGCCAGTCGGGTGCGCTGCTGGTTGGCTGGGCGGCAAGAGGCGCAGGTGTGTTGATGTGGCAGAAGGTGTTTTTTCAGTTTTGGCAGGCGAAGGGTGCAAGGGTAATCTTTGGTGATGCTAGATGGCAGGCGGCGTGGGGTACAGGGTTGAGGGTGAGGAGGGTGCTGGCATCATATCGGTGTAGTGTCTGGGAGGCAGGGTCCCTGGCACTGGACACAGTCCATGTGCGGACAGCACAGACGGGCTTGCCTTTGGCGTGAATTCGGTGCACCAGTGGCACACCTGCTGCGCATGGCCTCACAGCAGCCACCATTAAGTAGTGCTGTGGGGGGCTGGACAGCCGGGAGGTGTGAAAAGCAGGAAAGGACACTGGAAGGGACGGGGCTGCAGGGTATCACAGCGTCAATGAGGGAGAGGACAGGGGAAAAGGAACTGTACAAAAACAAATGAAAGACAAAGCCAAACAAAGCAAAGAAAAAAGAATAACAAAGCCAAAGGTAGAAAGCAACGGAGAAGAGCAGAGAGAGGGACAGGAACAGCAGAAAAGAGGGACAGGAGGGCAGTCAAGCGGCACAACAGTGACGCTCTACCACTGGACCACCAACGATGAGACACAGGCAGGAGCCTGCGGGGGGAGCAGGGCCTCAAACACCTGACCTCCGGGTCAGAGGAACCAGCAGCAGCAGATGGGGACAGCAGCAGCAGCTACCAGACGGTGCTGCGCTGTGGGAAGAGCAAGTCCACTAAGTCGGTAGCCCCCCGTACACCCAAAAGCTCACTACCAGGGGGAGAGGAAAGGCAGCACCACCCGGTTGCCTCTTCTGATCTAACAGTGGCAACCAGATTCTGTGCTCCCCAGTTCACTAGTGAGTAACAGCAGATCAAGCTGCATACCCAAGTGCCTAGGCCCGAACCCCGCACCTGTGCCCCTGGCACCCGCTGCCAACAATGACCGATCTCAGCAACTTGAGCCACCAGTCTTGTGCGGTGTCCTCGGCAATGTGCGTCCTCCGCAGCGCAGGGATTGCTCAGGGCACAGTGCATGCATTTCTGGAGCCGCTTGGGAAATAATTCCGCCACACGGCGATTGTCAGAATTTGACCGGAACTCCGCTTTTCAAGAGTATCGCGGAGTCACCAAATTCCGCCAATTCAGCAGGCAGAATGAAACATTCCACCTACCCCTAGTTTTAATAGTGAATTTTTATTACACTGTGCTAAAGCTTGTAATCATGTATTTTGTTACATGGAATCTCGCAGGTTACCTTAGAAGACAGGTTTTAGTGTTGGTGACTCACCCAGACAAACCATGGGGATAGATGATTTGCACTATGGCAATCCCTATTAGGCTCTATAAATGGGGATTTTATATTTTTTGACAACTGCATTGTGTACATATATGTCATTTTATAAGGGTATACCTGATAGTTGCCCAGTGGGAAGGCTTAGAGCCAACGTAGTACGTTTGAGTGAGTTATGTTGACAAGCCAATGATACCAGCTGGAGCCCTAATTGCTTCAGCAGGAAAAAAATATTTCTGATGCCATGGGTCTGATCTGTTTAATATGAACAGTTAGTATATACGCAGTAGCCTAACATATTGATTGTAAAAAGCATTTGTTAATGTCAATTGGCACTTAAGAGTGTATTATTTTTTCTCTGTATTAAAGCCTGCAGATATGTATTTTGTTCAGTGAAATGCCACAGACTACCTTTGTAGGGAAAGATTTTGCTGTTAGTTATAGCTTCTGACAAACACTAGGGGAAAAAGATTTAAACTTTAATCATTCTTGCTAGAAGTTGGATCTTTGTAGCAAAGAAAATCATTAAATAATACATCCATCCACACATATAAATATATATCACTCTAGGTACACAAAGGGCCTTTGGTTCAGCTCTATTCTGTAATTGGTCTCTTTGAGTGTCATTTACTTTCTAATTCTATCTATAACAGGGCACTGCATGAGGTAATGGTTCAGTCCACATCCGTCATTGGCTCTCTTATCCAGTGAATGATGGCATTTTCAGATCACATGTTTACATTCATGTGAAAATGAGTATGCTTCAGTGTCGGGGCTGGTTGGCCAGTCTTTTCGTTTTCAATTTTTCCCCTTTCATTTCTTAGCTTCTCCTTGTTAGAAATGGGGGTCTCTAGTTGGCAATGGTTTGCACCTTTGTCCAAGTAGGGACCCTTCTTCCTAGTCAGGATAAGGGGGATACACTCCTGAAATACCCCTGCTTACCCCCTTGGTAGCTTGGCATGAGCAGTCAGGCTATCTCAGAGGGAGTGTGTAAAGCATGTGCACATAACCAACAGTAATACAGTGAAAACACCACAAAAGGACACAACACCAGTCTAGAAAAATATCCAGTACTTTATATATTCAAAACAAGACCAAAACGATAAAAATCCACCATAAAGTACTTAAAAATATGCACTTTGCAAGAATAACCTTAAAATGCTGGGGCATATTATCAAGAACGGCGTTAAAATTATCGCCGGTTTAGCGGCAGAAAACTGCCGCTAAAGCGGCGATAATGGGCTTGATAATATGCCCTAGAGAATTCCAATAGAAACCCATGTTCACACCAGAACATGGACTTCTATTGGAATTCTCAAGGGCATATTATCAAGCCCATTATCGCCGCTTTAGCGGCAGTTTTCTGCCGCTAAACCGGCGAGAATTTTTAACGCCGTTCTTGATAATATGCCCCGCAGTTCCTCGAAGTCGGTAGCTTTGTCTGGTGCTACTGAGGTGCTGAAAGCTACAGAATCCAACAGTTATGTCCGACCGCGTCAGTCGTGGTGTCGGCAAACTGGTAAAAAGTACCTTTTCGTTGCGGCCGATCACGTTGGTGCGGGCCGGTCGTGGCAACCATCGCGGTATCGATGTGAAGCATAGCGATGCAGCATGTGGTGCCCTAAAGGCGCAGTGTAGGCAGCACCTCGATGACAGTCGTCCAGGGGCATTGGTGAGACCAGGGCTGCGGTGAGGAGTGAAGGCGGTGCTCGTTGCTGTGCTGACAGATCATGGTGCCGGCGACAGAGCTGCTTGTGGGGAGCTGGAGTCGGTCGGTCCAGACTACGGTGTGGGACGGGGCGGTGCGTCGTGAGACTTCCAAATGGTTTCCCCAAGCCACCGTGCGGTCATGGGTGTCGTAGTCAGCGGGCAGCGACGGCGTCGGTGAGACCAGGGCAGAGAAGTGAAGCGAGGCGGTGCGGAATGCGGTGCCCACAGGTCACGGTGCAGGCAGTGGATTGGTGGCGGCGGTCGTCGTCGTCAACGGTGAGACCAGGGATGCAGTGTAAGATGCAGCGGTGCCCTCTGTGGTGCCTTCAGGACACAGAGCCAGCGACAGAGTTGCTTCCCACCTCCCCTCCCCCCGTGGCAACTGAAACCACGGATCCAGAGTGGTTCCCAGAGGTCGGTGAAGTCTTTGCGGTTCCTGGGACTTCAGAACAGGAGGCAAGCTCTACTTCAAGCCTTAGAGATACTCAGCAACAAGTTTAGCAAGTTCAGTCCAGTCCTTTCACTGCCCAAGGCAGAAGCAGCAACTGCAAGCCAACCCAGCAAAGCAACAACACAGCAAAGGGGCAGTACTCCTCCTGGCAGTTCTTCCAGCTCTTCTTCTTGGCAGGTTCCTTGATTCCAGCGAGTTCTAAAATTCTGGGGTCTGGGCCCCAATATTTATACTCAGTTTATCTTTGTTCTTTTGGGCAGAGAGTGCCTGTGCCCAGCCCAAACCAGTTCTGTCCTCTCTGGCCCGGCTTCCTGGCAGGAGGTAGAGAGAGCATTGTCCAAGGCAGACCAGGCCCATTCAGGTGCAAGGATATCTCCTCCCACTACTCTAAATGCAGCCCAGGTCTATTCAGCACAGCCCTGACTCATCCAGGAAAGGCAGGACACACCTCGACCCCCCCCAGTGGCTGTCTGAAGAGAATGCATATCCCCAGCCCCTGTCACTCCAAAGCCAGACACAAACCCAGCAGAAGCACACAGGATGGCTAAACAAGAAAATACCTACTCTCTAAAAGTGGTATTTTCAAACACAGAACACAAAAATCAACTTTACTAAAAGATGCATTTTTATATTCTGAGTTCAGGCATACTAAACCCCATTTCCCTATCGTGTCCCAAAGGGAAGATATGCTTACAAGATGTTATAAGTAAACTCCTGTTCTATCCTATGGGACAGATAGACTTTCCATAGTGAAAAACTAAATACACTGTAATTCACTACCAGGACATCTCACACACACCAGTACAAGTCCTACCTTTAATATACAGGGCACCCTGCCCACAGGGGTACCTTGGGCCTACCTAGGGGTGATTTACATGTGAGAAAAGGGAAGGTTAGGGCCTGGCAAGTGGGTGCACTTACCAGGTCGACATGGCAGTTACAAACTGTGCGCAGACACTGCAGTAGCAGGTCTGAGAACCCTTTACAGGGCAGCTTGTGTGGGTGGCACAACCAGTGCTGCAGACCCAGTATCAGCATTTGATTTACAGGCCCTGGCACCCTCAGTGCACTTTACGAGGGACTTACTAGTAAATAAAATATGCCAATCATGGAAACACCAATCCATAATACAATTTACGATATGAGCACCTGCACTTTTTTAACACTGAACAGCAGTGAGAAAGTGCGCAGAGACACTAAACCAGTCAAAACCAGGAGGTCAGAACGCAAGAAGACAGGGAAAACACACCAAAAGATGCCAGGTCTAACACATGCCCCCTCCAGCTGAAAGTAGGGAGAACGACCTGACTACCTGGGAGTTCTCTTCACTAAGGTGGAACCATCAGTGTTGGCGTGTTCTGTTCCAGGGCGGTGTTCCACCATAAAGTCCATTCCCTGTAGGGAGATGGACCACCTGAACAATTTTGGGTTCTCACCTCTCATCTGCATTAACCATCTGAGGGGCCTGTAGTCTGTCTGAACTCAGAAGTGAGTCCTAAACAGGTAGGGTCTTAGCTTCTTCAGTTACCAGACCACAGCAAAAGCTTCCCTTTCTATGGCACTTCACCTCTGTTCCCTGGGGAGAAGTCTCCTTCTAAGGAAGACTACAGGCTGTTCTAGGCCCTCATTGTTCAGTTGTGAGAGCACCGCTCCCACACCATGCTCTGAAGAGTCAGTGTGCACTGAGAATTACTTGGAGACGTCGGGTGCCTTGAGCATGGGCGCTGTGCACATGGCTGCCTTCAGGGCGTTAAAAGCTTTCTGGCAGGCATCAGTCCAGATCACTTTCCTGGGCTGCTTCCTTGAAGTCAGCTCTGTCAAGGGGGCAGCAATGGTGCCATAGTCCTTGACAAATCTCCTGTAGGAGCTGGTGAGACCTAAGAAGGCTCTCACCTCTGTCTGGGTCTTTGGGGGGCTCCCAAACCAGAATGGTGTCAATCTTAGGCTCTAGGGGCGCAACCTGTCCACTTCCTACTTGGTGTCCTAAGTACACCACAGAGTCCTGCCCGGTCTGGCACTTACTGGCCTTGACCGTGAGTTCTGCCCTCTGCAGATCCTTCAACGTTTCCCAGAGGTGCTACAAGTGTTCTTCCCAGCTGGAATTGAACACTGCAATGTCATCCAGGTAGGCTGCACTGAAATCCTCCACCCCAGCCAACACCTGGTTGACCAACCTCTGAAAGGAGCAGGGGCATTCTTCAACCCAAAGGGCTTCACCCAAAACTGGTAGTGCCCCTCTGGGGTTGAAAATGGTGATCTCTCCTTTGCCCTCTTGGTTAAGGCAAAATGCCAGTACCCAGACGTCAAGTCAAATGTGCTCAGGAACTTGGCAGCTCCCAACCGATCAATGAGCTCATCAGCTCTGGGGATGGGGTGCCCGTAAGTCCTGGTGATGGCATTGAGCCCACGGTCGTCCACACAGAACCGCAATTCAGGAGTGGCACCGGGTGTAGCAGTCTTTGGGACCAAGGACACAGTGCTGGCCCAAGGATTGCCGCAGGGCTCGATCACCCGTAACGCCAACATCTTAGAAACTTCCTCTTTGATCCTGGTTCTGACCCGGTCAGTCAACCAGTAAATCTTGTGTTTCATAGGAGGGCTGTCACCAGTGTCCATGTCATGGGTACACCACTACGTACCACCAGGGATCAGGGAGAACCACTTGGCAAACTGCCCCAACAAATGGTGACAGTCACTCTGCTGCTCTGGGGTCAGTGTAGGGGAGAGGATCACACCTTCCATTGACCCATCGTGCTCCTTGGCAGACAGGAGGTCAGGGAGAGGTTTACTCTCCTCTTCCACCCCATTATCTGTCGCCAAGAGCATGCTCACTTCGGACCTCCCAAAGTGAGGCTTGAGGCAGCGTTCACATGATGGACCCTCAAAGGGTTCCTGGGAGTCTGCAAATTCACCAGGTAGGTGACATTACTTTTGCACTCCACCACCTCAAAAGGCCCAGTCAACTTGTACTGCATGACCCACACTTTCTGGCCAGGCTGAAACTCTACCAGAGTGGCATTCTGGTCATACCAGCATTTCATCTCCTCCTGGCTTGCTTCCAGGTTCACCTGAGTGAGTTTCCTGAAGCATGAAGTTTGGTTCCTGAAGGCCTGCTTGCGGCTATATACATCCTGGGGCATATTCCTGGGAGCTGTCTCCCAGCCTTCCTTGACCAAACTGAGGGGTCCTCTCACAGGGTGCCCATACAGAAGCTCAAAGGGACTGAACCCTAAGACCTTTTTGTGGTACCTCCCTGTATGCAAAGAGAAGGCATGGCAAGAGGACGTCCCACTTACACCTCATGGGTTCTGTTAGACCCTTAATCATGCCCTTCAACGTTTGGTTGAATTTCTCCACCAAACCATTACCTTGTGGGTGGTAAGGATTGGTGAACTTGTAAGTCACACTGCACTCCTCCCACAGGGATGTCATATACTTGGATATGATATTGGTCCCACGGTCAGAAACCACATCTCTGGGGAAACTCACTCGGGAAAAGATCCCCATTAATGCCCGGCCCACCACTGGTGCTGTCGTTGTCCTGAGAGGGATTGCCTCCGCGTACCAGTGGCATGGTCCTCCAAGACCAGGATGTACCTGTTGCCCATGGCTGTCTTGCGATCCAGTGGCCCCACAATGTCCATCCCAACCCATTCAAAAGGGGTTCCTACAACTGGAAAAGGTTGGAGAGGAGCTTTATACTTCCTCCCACTCTTACCACTTGCCTGGCAAGTTTGGCAAGACCAGCAATGTCCATCAGACTGCCTTCGCATTTGGGGCCAAAAGAAGTGGGTGACAAGCCTGTCAAAGATCTTGTTCTGCCCCAAATGTCCTGCCTAAAGCACATCATGAGCCAGACACAGTAGGAAGGTCCTGAAGCCATGGGGTACCACCAGCACACACGCTGATCCAGGCTCAGCGACCTTAGGCTCGCTATATAGGAAACCATTCTTCCAGTAAATCCAGTGTGATCCAGACTGATCACCAGCTGCCTGGTTTGCAGCCTGCTGCCGCAAACCCTCTAGAGAAGGCATTCCTTCTTTTCCATGCAAAATTCCTCCCTGGTGGGACCACCTTCTTGCAGCCAATGCGTCAGCTCAGATAAGTCCCCCAGTTCAGCTACCTGCTCCCCTGTAGGTACCGGGGCGTCCACCTCGAGTTCAGCCTCCTCCCGGACCATGGGAACCTCAGGGGTGGGTTTGCCGTGCCCCTGCCCTTTCTCTTGGCAGGAACCTGGGCCACTGTTTCAGGCTCCAGGTCCTTCTGATCACTCTTTCCGGCTGCCATCGACTGAGTGGTCACGCATGCCCACTCTGGCAACCCAAGCATCTCCAAGTGAGACTTGAGCTCAACGTCCTTCCACAAGGACTGCTCCAGGTTGTTTCCTAGCAGACAATCTACAGGCATGGTATGGCTCACAACCACCCTCAAGGGACCTGTGACCCCCCCATTCAAAGGGAACCTGCACCATCATATACTGGTGCTCTGAGTTGTCCACAGCAACTACTGGGTGAAATGCCCCAGGGACTACTTGCTCCTCAGAGACCAGGTGACACCAGACTGAGGTCACTCTGGCTCCAGTATCTCGGAGAGCCTCTACCCTTCTCCCTTTGATGGTTACCCAGGCACTGTATTTCTTAGTGTTAGCATGCACCTGGTTTCCCGGGACCATCTCACTGTCCCCTAGTGAGATGAGGGTAATTTCTGTGGGATCCCCACCCTCCTGTGGGCAGCACTCCTCCCCACAAGCTACACTAGCCAACACATTGGTCTGCCCACTGGTGGGTGGCTGTACCCTCTTGGGACACATGGGGTCCCCCTTCAAGTGACCCATCTGCTCACAGGCATAGCACTTGCACCTGAAGAGACCCCTTGTTTCTTATCTCATGGGGGATGGGAACCTTTACACCAGTATTAGTTTGGCGCCCTTTAGAGAACAACTGTACTTTACCCTTGTCCCCCCACTCTTCTGCTGGGGACCCTGCATACCTTTGGCTGAGTCCCCACCATACACCTTCTTGTGGACCCTGGTACTAACCCAGCAGTCTGCCTCCATAGCAAGCTTCCTGGGATCAGTCAGCTTACTATCAGTTAAGTGCTGGCGCAGTTCTGCAAAACATAGACTAGACAAGTGCTCCCACACAATCAAATTGTACAACCCCTGAAAATCTGTTACATTGCTGCCCTTCACCCAACCATCCAGTGCCCTGCAGAAAGAAACCACACATTCCAACCATGTCTGGGAATCAGTTTTCTTACTAGACCTAAACTGATCCCGGTATTTAACAGGAGTGAGACCATACCTAGTGAGAAGGGCCTCCTTCATGTCAGTATAGGTGAGGTTTTACCCATTACCCAAAGTCAACAAAGTAGCCGTCGCTTTGTCTGAGAAATGAGGCCACAATCCTGCCCCCCAATGCTTTTCAGGGAACCCATTCATGTGTATCGCTGCCTCATAGCCCAGAAACCACCTTTGTATGTCCTCACCCTTTTTAAATTCCTTGCCTACATTCTTGGGAATGTGCACAATCCTGCCTGAGTGCACTGTGGAATTGCTGCCACCATCTGTGCTGGATTTATTTTTTAACTCCAGCTCTTTGAGCCCACACTCATGGTCTAAAACCACCTTCTGTGATTCCATCTTGAGGCTCTCAAGCTCTATCTGATGCCTCCTAGCTTCCCTTCTGTCCTCCAGCTCCTCTGGGGACAAACCACTGCTGCCTGGCCTGAAGGGACCCCTTCTCCCAACAGCACATCTACCCTAGTAATAGGCTCCTCCGCCTCCACACTAAGATCTCCATACTGCCCACTGGCATGTCTGGCTGCTACCCAGGCTGTCAGCATCTTTTGTAGCTCCTCCTTCCTGGTGAGGCCTCTGACTTGGACCTTTAGGTTTTTACAAATAGCCTTCAACTCCTTCACGTTGTAGGTTTCCAACCTTTCCTCCTCAAAGGCCACTTCAAGGGATGCAGTTAATGATGCTGCTGTATCAGGCATGATGCAGTACGAAGTTCAAGTTCCAAAACGATGGGATCACAAAAATACATAAAAAAACAATATGTGGTACGTAATGGTCTGCGATATGGTAGTAGTGTACACCAATCACTGTAGGTCAAGTGCAAATGCAAGTCATATCCTCACCGCTGACAACCAATGTTAGAAATGGGGGCCTATATTTGGCAATGATTTGCACCTTTGTCCAAGTAGGGATACTTCTCCCTAGTCAGGATAAGGGGGATACACTGCTGAAATACCCCTGCTCACCCCCTTGGTAGCTTGGCACGAGCAGTCAGGCTATCTCAGAGGCAGTGTGTAAATCATTTGCACATAACCAACAGTAATACAGTGAAAACACTACAAAAGGACACCACACCAGTTTAGAAAAATATCCAATACGTTATATTTTCAAAACAAGACCAAAACGATAAAAATCCACCATAGAGTACTTAAAAATATGCACTTTGCAAGAATAACCTTAAAAATGCAGTTCCTTGAAGTTGGGAGCTCCGTCCGGTGCTGAAAACAACAGAATCCAACAGTTCTATCTAACCGCGTCGGTCGTGGTGCCGGGAGACTCGTAAACAGTACATTTTCGTTGTGGCCGATCACGTTGGTGCAGGCCGGTCATGGCAACTGTCGCGGTTGCGATGTGAAGCGTAGCAGTGCGGCGTGCGGTGCCCTCAAGGTGCGGTACAGGCAGTGGCTCAGTGACGGTCGTCCAGCGGCGTCGGTGAGACAAGGGCTGTGGTGCAGAGTGAAGGCGGTGCTCGTTGCGGTGCTAGCAGATCACAGTGCAGGCGACAGAGCTGGTTGTGGGGAGCAGGGGTCTGTCGGTCCGGACTGCAGTGTGGGATGGGGTGGTGTGTCATGAGACTTAGGAGCGGTGCCCCCAAGCCACGGTGCGGTCACGGGTGTTGAAGTCAGTAGGCAGCGACGGCGTTGGTGAGACCAGGGCAGCGAAGTGAAGCGAGGCGGTGCGGAGTGCGTTGCCCATAGGTCATGGTGCAAGCAGCGGCTCAGTGGCGGCAGTAGTCGTCGTCGGTGAGACCAGGGTTGTGGTGCGAGATGCGGCGGTGCCCTCTGCAGTGCCTTCAGGAAACAGAGCCAGAGACGGAGTCGGTTGCCCCCCCCCCTCTGTGGCAACTGAAACCACGGTTCCAGAGGCGGTTCCCAGAGGTCGGTGAAGTATTTGCGGTCCCTGAGACTTCAGAACAGGAGGCAAGTTCTACTTCAAGCCCTTGGAGATACTCAGCAAGAAGTTGAGCAAGTTCAGTCCAGTCCTTTCACTGCCCAAGGCAGAAGCAGCAACTGCAAGCCAACCCAGCAAAGCAACAACACAGCAAAGGGGCAGTAATCCTCCTGGCAGTTCTTCCAGCTCTTCTTCTTGGCAGGTTCCTTGATTCCAGCGAGTTCTAAAATTCTGGCCCCAATATTTATAGTCAGTTTCTCTTTGTTCCTTTAGGCAGAGAGTGTCTGTGCCCAGTCCAAACTAGTTCTGTCCTCTCTGGTCCGGCTTCCTGGCAGGAGGTGGAGACAGCATTGTACAGGGCAGACCAGGCCCATTCAGCTGCAAGGAAATCTCCTCCCACTACACTAAATGCAGCCATGGTCTATTCAGCCCAGACCCGATTCATCCAGGAAAGGCAGGACACACCTCAACCCCCCCAGTGGCTGCCTGAAGAGAATACACATTCACCTCCCCTGTCACTCCAAAGCCAGACAGTCAATCCACAAACCCAGCAGAGGCACACAGGTTGGCTAAGCAAGAAAATACCTACTTTCGAAAAAATTGTATTTTCAAACACAGAACACAAAAATCAACTTTACTAAAAGATGCCCTTTTATATTCTGAGTTCAGGCATACTAAACCTCATTTCCCTATCTTGTCCCAATGGGAAGATATGCTTATAAAATGTTATAAGTAAACTCCTGTTCTATCCTTAGGGACAGATAGCCTTTCCATAGTGAAAAATGAAATACACTATAATTCACTACCAGGACATGTCACACACACACCAGTACAAGTCCTACCTTTAATATACAGGGCACCCTACCCACAGGGGTACCGTGGGCCTACCTACGGGTGATTTACATGTGAGAAAAGGGAAGGTTAGGGCCTGGCAAGTGGGTGCCTTTTACCAGGTCGACATGGCAGTTACAAACTGTGCGCAGACACTGCAGTAGCAGGTCTGAGAACCCTTTACAGGGCTGCTTGTGTGGGTGGCACAACCAGTGCTGCAGACCCAGTATCAGCATTTGATTTACAGGCCCTGGCACCCTCAGTGCACTTTACGAGTGACTTACTAGTAAATCAAATATGCCAATCATGGAAACACCAATCCATAATACAATTTACGATATGAGCACCTGCACTTTTTTAACACTGAACAGCAGTGAGAAAGTGCGCAGAGACACTAAACCAGTCAAAACCAGGAGGTCAGAACGCAAGAAGACAGGGAAAACACACCAAAAGATGCCAGGTCTAACACATGCCCCCTCCAGCTGAAAGTAGGGAGAACTACCTGACTACCTGGGAGTTCTCTTCACTAAGGCGGAACCATCAGTGTTGGCGTGTTCTGTTCCAGGGCGGTGTTCCACCATAAAGTCCATTCCCTGTAGGGAGATGGACCACCTGAACAATTTTGGGTTCTCACCTCTCATCTGCATTATCCATCTGAGGGGCCTGTAGTCTGTCTGAACTCAGAAGTGAGTCCTAAACAGGTAGGGTCTTAGCTTCTTCAGTTACCAGACCACAGCAAAAGCTTCCCTTTCTATGGCACTTCACCTCTGTTCCCCTGGGAGAAGTCTCCTTCTAAGGAAGACTACAGGCTGTTCTAGGCCCTCATTGTTCAGTTGTGAGAGCACCGCTCCCACACCATGCTCTAAAGAGTTAGTGTGCACTGAGAATTACTTGGAGACGTCGGGTGCCTTGAGCATGGGCGCTGTGCACATGGCTGCCTTCGGGGCATTAAAAGCTTTCTGGCAGGCATCAGTCCAGATCACTTTCCTGGGCTGCTTCCTTGAAGTCAGCTCTGTCAAGGGGGCAACAATGGTGCCATAGTCCTTGACAAATCTCCTGTAGGAGCTGGTGAGACCTAAGAAGGCTCTCACCTCTGTCTGGGTCTTGGGGGGCTCCCAAACCAGAATGGTGTCAATCTTAGGCTCTAGGGGCGCCACCTGTCCACTTCCTACCTGGTGCCCTAAGTACACCACAGAGTCCTGCCCGGTCTGGCACTTACTGGCCTTGACCGTGAGTTCTGCCCTCTTCAGAGCCTTCAACGTTTCCCAGAGGTGCTGCAAGTGTTCTTCCCAGCTGGAATTGAACACTGCAATGTCGTCCAGGTAGGCTGCACTGAAATCCTCCAGCCAAGCCAACACCTGGTTGACCAACCTCTGAAAGGAGCAGGGGCATTCTTCAACCCAAAGGGCTTCACCCAAAACTGGTAGTGCCCCTCTGGGGTTGAAAATGGTGATGTCTCCTTTGCCCTCTCGGTTAAGGCAAAATGCCAGTACCCAGACATCAAGTCAAATGTGCTCAGGAACTTGGCAGCTCCCAACCGATCAATGAGCTCATCAGCTCTGGGGATGGGGTGCCCATCAGTCCTGGTGACGACATTGAGCCCACGGTCGTCCACACAGAACCGCAGTTCAGGAGTGGCACCGGGTGTAGCAGTCTTTGGGACCAAGGACACAGGGCTGGCCCAAGGACTGGTGCAGGGCTCGATCACCCGTAACGCCAACATCTTAGAAACTTCCTCTTTGATCCTGGTTCTGACCCGGTCAGTCAACCAGTAAATCTTGTGTTTCATAGGAGGGCTGTCACCAGTGTCCATGTCATGGGTACACCACTACGTACCACCAGGGGTCAGGGAGAACCACGTGGCAAACTGCCCCAACAAATGGTGACAGTCACTCTGCTGCTCTGGGGTCAGTGTAGGGGAGAGGATCACACCTTCCATTGACCCATCGTGCTCCTTGGCAGACAGGAGGTCAGGGAGAGGTTTACTCTCCTCTTCCACCCCATTATCTGTCGCCAAGAGCATGCTCACTTCGGACCTCCCAAAGTGAGGCTTGAGGCAGCGTTCACATGATGGACCCTCAAAGGGTTCCTGGGAGTCTGCAAATTCACCAGGTAGGTGACATTACTTTTGCACTCCACCACCTCAAAAGGCCCAGTCAACTTGTACTGCATGACCCACACTTTCTGGCCAGGCTGAAACTCTACCAGAGTGGCATTCTGGTCATACCAGCATTTCATCTCCTCCTGGCTTGCTTCCAGGTTCACCTGAGTGAGTTTCCTGAAGCATGAAGTTTGGTTCCTGAAGGCCTGCTTGCGGCTATATACATCCTGGGGCATTTTCCTGGGAGATGTCTCCCAGCCTTCCTTGACCAAACTGAGGGGTCCTCTCACAGGGTGCCCATACAGAAGCTCAAAGGGACTGAACCCTAAGAACTTCTGTGGTACCTCCCTGTATGCAAAGAGAAGGCATGGCAAGAGGACGTCCCACTTACGCCTCATGGGTTCTGTTAGACCCTTAATCATGCCCTTCAACGTTTGGTTGAATTTCTCCACCAAACCATTACCTTGTGGGTGGTAAGGATTGGTGAACTTGTAAGTCACACTGCACTCCTCCCACAGGGATGTCATATACTTGGATATGATATTGGTCCCACGGTCAGAAACCACATCTCTGGGGAAACTCACTCGGGAAAAGATCCCCGTTAATGCCCGGCCCACCACTGGTGCCGTCGTTGTCCTGAGAGGGATTGCCTCCGCGTACCAGTGGCATGGTCCTCCAAGACCAGGATGTACCTGTTGCCCATGGCTGTCTTGCGATCCAGTGGCCCCACAATGTCCATCCCAACCCATTCAAAAGGGGTTCCTACAACTGGAAAAGGTTGGAGAGGAGCTTTATACTTCCTCCCACTCTTACCACTTGCCTGGCAAGTTTGGCAAGACCAGCAATGTCCATCTGACTGCCTTCGCATTTGGGGCCAAAAGAAGTGGGTGACAAGCCTGTCAAAGATCTTGTTCTGCCCCAAATGTCCTGCCTAAAGCACATCATGAGCCAGACACAGTAGGAAGGTCCTGAAGCCATGGGGTACCACCAGCACACACGCTGATCCAGGCTCAGCGACCTTAGGCTCGCTATATAGGAAACCATTCTTCCAGTAAATCCAGTGTGATCCAGACTGATCACCAGCTGCCTGGTTTGCAGCCTGCTGCCGCAAACCCTCTAGAGAAGGCATTCCTTCTTTTCCATGCAAAATTCCTCCCTGGTGGGACCACCTTCTTGCAGCCAATGGGTCAGCTCAGATAAGTCCCCCAGTTCAGCTACCTGCTCCCCTGTAGGTACCGGGGCGTCCACCTTGAGGTCAGCCTCCTCCCGGACCATGGGAACCTCAGGGGTGGGTTTGCCGTGCCCCTGCTCTTTCTCTTGGCAGGAACCTGGGCCACTGTTTCAGGCTCCAGGTCCTTCTGATCACTCTTTCCGGCTGCCATCGACTGAGTGGTCACGCATGCCCACTCTGGCAACACAAGCATCTCCAAGTGAGACTTGAGCTCAACGTCCTTCCACAAGGACTGCTCCAGGTTGTTTCCTAGCAGACAATCTACAGGCATGGTATGGCTCACAACCACCCTCAAGGGACCTGTGACCCCCATTCAAAGGGAACCTGCACCACCATATACTGGTGCTCTGAGTTGTCCACAGCAACTACTGGGTGAAATGCCCCAGGGACTACTTGCTCCTCAGAGACCAGGTGACACCAGACTGAGGTCACTCTGGCTCCAGTATCTCAGAGAGCCTCTACCCTTCTCCCTTTGATGGTTACCCAGGCACTGTATTTCTTAGTGTTAGCAGGCACCTGGTTTCCCGGGACCATCTCACTGTCCCCTAGTGAGATGAGGGTAATTTCTGCGGGATCCCCACCCTCCTGTGGGCAGCGCTCCTCCCCACAAGCTACACTAGCCAACACATTGGTCTGCCCACTGGTGGGTGGCTGTACCCTCTTGGGACACATGGGGTCCCCCTTCAAGTGACCCATCTGCTCACAGGCATAGCACTTGCACCTGAAGAGACCCCTTGTTTCTTATCTCATGGGGGATGGGAACCTTTACACCAGTATTAGTTTGGCCCCCTTTAGAGAACACCTGTACTTTACCCTTGTCCCCCCCACTCTTCTGCTGGGGACCCTGCATACCTTTGGCTGAGTCTCCACCATACACCTTCTTGTGGACCCTGGTACTAACCCAGCAGTCTGCCTCTATAGCAAGCTTCCTGCGATCAGTCCGCTTACTATCAGTTAAGTGCTGGCGCAGTTCTGCAAAACATAGACTAGACAAGTGCTCCCACACAATCAAATTGTACAACCCCTGAAAATCTGTTACATTGCTGCCCTTCACCCAACCATCCAGTGCCCTGCAGAAAGAAACCACACATTCCAACCATGTCTGGGAATCAGTTTTCTTACTAGACCTAAACTGATCCCGGTATTTAACAGGAGTGAGACCATACCTAGTGAGAAGGGCCTCCTTCATGTCAGTATAGGTGAGGTTTTACCCATTACCCAAAGTCAACAAAGTATCCGTCCCTTTTTCTGAGAAATGAGGCCACAAACCTGTCCCCCAATGCTTTTCAGAGACCCCATTCATGTGTATCTCTGCCTCATAGCCCAGAAACCACCTTTGTATGTCCTCACCCTTTTTAAATTCCTTGCCTACATTCTTGGGAATGTGCACAATCCTGCCTGAGTGCACTGTGGAATTGCTGCCACCATCTGTGCTGGATTTATTTTTTAACTCCAGCTCTTTGAGCCCACACTCATGGTCTAAAACCACCTTCTGTGATTCCATCTTGAGGCTCTCAAGCTCTATCTGATGCCTCCTAGCTTCCCTTCTGTCCTCCAGCTCCTCTGGGGACAAACCACTGCTTCCTGGCCTGAAGGGACCCCCTCTCCCAACAGCACATCCACCCTAGTAATAGGCTCCTCCGCCTCCACACTAAGATCTCCATACTGCCCACTGGCATGTCTGGCTGCTACCCAGGCTGTCAGCACCTTTTGTAGCTCCTCCTTCCTGGTGAGGCCTCTGACTTGGACCTTTAGGTTTTTACAAATAGCCTTCAACTCCTTCACGTTGTAGGTTTCCAACCTTTCCTCCTCAAAGGCCACTTCAAGGGATGCAGTTAATGATGCTGCTGTATCAGGCATGATGCAGTACGAAGTTCAAGTTCCAAAACGATGGGATCACAAAAATACATCAAACAAAACAGTATGTGGTACGTAATGGTCTGCGATATGGTAGTAGTGTACACCAATCATTGTAGGTCAAGTGCAAATGCAAGTCCTATCCTCACCGCTGACAACCAATCTTAGAAATGGGGGCCTATAGTTGGCAATGGTTTGCACCTTTGTCCAAGTAGGGATACTTCTCCCTAGTCAGGATAAGGGGGATACACTGCTGAAATACCCCTGCTCACCCCCTTGGTAGCTTGGCACGAGCAGTCAGGCTATCTCAGAGGCAGTGTGTAAATCATTTGCACATAACCAACAGTAATACAGTGAAAACACTACAAAAGGACACCACACCCGTTTAGAAAAATATCCAAACGTTATATTTTTAAAACAAGACCAAAACGATAAAAATCCACCATAGAGTACTTAAAAATTTGCACTTTGCAAGAATAACCTTAAAAATGCAGTTCCTTGAAGTTGGGAGCGCCGTCCGGTGCTGAAAACAACAGAATCCAACAGTTTCATCTGACCGCGTCGGTCGTGGTGCCGGGAGACTCGTAAACAGTACATTTTCGTTGTGGCCGATCACGGTGGTGCAGGCCGGTCGTGGCAACTGTCGCGGTTGCGATGTGAAGCGTAGCAGTGCGGCGTGCGGTGCCCTCAAGGTGCGGTACAGGCAGTGGCTCAGTGACGGTCGTCCAGCGGCGTCGGTGAGACAAGGGCTGTGGTGCAGAGTGAAGGCGGTGCTCGTTGCGATGCTAGCAGATCACAGTGCAGGCGACAGAGCTGGTTGTGGGGAGCAGGGGTCTGTTGGTCCGGACTGCATTGTGGGATGGGGTGGTGTGTCGTGAGACTTAGGAGCGGTGCCCCCAAGCCACAGTGCGGTCACGGGTGTTGAAGTCAGTAGGCAGCGACGGCGTTGGTGAGACCAGGGCATCGAAGTGAAGCGAGGCGGTGCGGAGTGCGTTGTCCATAGGTCATGGTGCAAGCAGCGGCTCGGTGGCGGCAGTAGTCGTCGTCGGTGAGAGAAGGGTTGTGGTGCGAGATGCGGCGGTGCCCTCTGCGGTGCCTTCAGGAAACAGAGCCAGAGACGGAGTCGGTTGCCCCCTCCCCTCTGTGGCAACTGAAACCACGGTTCCAGAGGCAGTTTCCAGAGGTCGGTGAAGTATTTGCGGTCCCTGAGACTTCAGAACAGGAGGCAAGTTCTACTTCAAGCCCTTGGAGATACTCAGCAAGAAGTTGAGCAAGTTCAGTCCAGTCCTTTCACTGCCCAAGGCAGAAGCAGCAACTGCAAGCCAACCCAGCAAAGCAACAACACAGCAAAGGGGCAGTAATCCTCCTGGCAGTTCTTCCAGCTCTTCTTCTTGGCAGGTTCCTTGATTCCAGCGAGTTCTAAAATTCTGGCCCCAATATTTATAGTCAGTTTCTCTTTGTTCTTTTAGGCAGAGAGTGTCTGTACCCAGTCCAAACTAGTTCTGTCCTCTCTGGCCCGGCTTCCTGGCAGGAGGTGGAGACAGCATTGTACAGGGCAGACCAGGCCCATTCAGGTGCAAGGAAATCTCCTCCCACTACTCTAAATGCAGCCATGGTCTATTCAGCCCAGACCCGACTCATCCAGGAAAGGCAGGACACACCTCGACCCCCCCAGTGGCTGCCTGAAGAGAATACACATTCACAGCCCCTGTCACTCCAAAGCCAGACAGTCAATCCACAAACCCAGCAGAGGCACACAGGTTGGCTAAGCAAGAAAATACCTACTTTCGAAAAAATGGTATTTTCAAACACAGAACACAAAAATCATCTTTACTAAAAGATGCATTTTTATATTCTGAGTTCAGGCATACTAAACCTAATTTCTCTATCTTGTCCCAATCGGAAGATATGCTTATAATATGTTATAAGTAAACTCCCGTTCTATCCTTAGGGACAGATAGCCTTTCCATAGTGAAAAACGAAATAAACTGTAATTCACTACCAGGACATGTCACATACACCAGTACAAGTCCTACCTTTAATATACAGGGCACCCTGCCCACAGGGGTACCCTGGGCCTACCTAGGGGTGATTTACATGTGGAAAAAGGGAAGGTTAGGGCCTGGCAAGTGGGTGCACTTACCAGGTCGACATGGCAGTTACAAACTGCTTGCAGATACTGCAGTGGCTTGTCTGAGAATCCTTTACAGGGCTGCTTGTGTGGGTGGCACAACCATTGCTGCAGGTCCACTAGCAGCATTTGATTTATAGACCCTGGCACCCTCAGTGCACTTTACTAGGAACTTACTAGTAAATCAAATATGCCAATCATGGAAACACCAATCCATAACACAATTTACAACAGGAGCACCTGCACTTTTTTAACACTGAACAGCAGTGAGAAAGTGCGCAGAGACACTAAACCAGCAAAAACAGAGTGAAAACTGGGAAGTCAGAAAGCAAAACCACAGGGGAAACACGCCAAAAGATGCCAGGTCTAACACTCCTCCTTTTATTTTATTTTTCTTAAGACGATAATACAGTTGTCCAGGCAGTGCTCATGGGGCGCTTGCTTGCTGCTCATTTCATCTGCAGTAAGCCACATCTCACGTGCCCACTTCCTCTAAACCAGACCATCATGGAATGCTATTGTCTATAGTGCATCATTGTTTTACTATCTCAAGATAGCCAACACGTTGGTTCTAAATGTGGAAGCCATGCTGGAACTTTAAAACTATGATACATTATTTACAATACCTCAGCAAGATGGACACCTGCTGCTATGTTTAGTTTTGTTATTGCAAGCCTATGCCTGCCATGTTTAGACGACAGCATGTTATCTTTTCTATGCTGGTATTCTTTTAATTTATCATGCTTATGTTTTAGAGTTTGCATGGGTGTTTTGAGGTTGTATGAGAGGGTGGATGCAAGAATGAGTTAGTGGATGGATGAATGGATGCATGAGTGCAAAGAAGAGAGACAGAATACATGTATGATGACCGATTGAGTGTCTAAACCCAGCAGAGACACAGAAGGCACTTTCACCATAAGCCAGACCTATTGACGTTGCCCATACTTGTTTCATCTGCAGAGTAGAAGAAGGGTTGCTTGTAGGAGCACTGTGAGCAGTCAGGAAATGTAATTATCTTAACGATAATTGCATTAAGATTAATACAATGCAGTGACTCATGACAGTGCTCTTGAAAGCAACATCCACTAGGGAGGCCTGTGTGTGTGTCGCCTGCCTGCAGAGTCCTCTTGGCACTTATCCAGGCAGGCTCCATACACAGGCTACCCTACTGGGCAACTTACTTTCATGCACTGACGGGGACCAGGCACTGTATTAGAAATGAATATGTCACATATTAGAATCAATGCTATACATCACAGGTCAAAGGTCAAGGAGGCCTCATGCATTAGAAATAGGTTGCATACATGGAAGACCTCAGAGCAGTAATGAGACTCTTGCAAAGACATGGCGGATGCACACATATGCCTCCAGGCCTCTCCTGTTCCCTGCTCTTCTATTCCCCCATTACGTTTCCCGCTTTCTCCATCCTTAGCTGTGATCTGATGCCCGAGGCGCCACACTAGCAGTGCTTTGAGGCAAACCACTACATCCACATAGCTCTGTCCTCATTGTCTCCATCTTGTCTCCACCTTTAATCTCTCTTTCCCTTTGGATTTAGACCCCACCTGCATCTGCACTTTGGGCAGCCTAAAGCTCTTCACAAATTATATCCATACCATAACATCATTAAATGTCCTTCCTGTGCGCATTGACGTAATGAGACCCAGCACAATAATTGCATAACATTTTTAGTCAGCAATCTTTGAGAGCTTTCCGAAAGCAGCTGGCAGATTAGTGGACTGGCGCTGCCGTTTCACCATCTCAACACGAATCAAGAAACGCACTGTAGGTTCTGCCTCTCTCTCATTCCAATCCATTCTAACTTCCTTCCACGCCCATTTTGTGCGCATGTTAGTGGGCTAAAGTCAACTCCTTTTTCTTTGCACCCGGAGGACTTACAGCTCCGGTTCCGCATGTAGAGTACACTATAATATCTATTTTCAAACCACATTGTGCTGCCTAGGCAGAGCTGAGCTTATTGACGTCAAAGCATTGCAAACCTTCGCAGCAGTCTGCAAATGAAAAGGTTACATTTCCCTTTATTTTTTTATGGGATAAAAAAAACGATTACGTCGTGACCTGAATCAATTACTTCTTTTATAATTTTATACTGAGTTTATCCATGGTGAAAGGTTCACGAACAGATAATTAGAATTTCCTGCCCGAAAAGCTGCTACTCACGGTAAAGCAACCAAGGAACAGCGGGGCATATTAGCAAGACCCACGTTAAAATTATCGCCGTTTTAGCGGCAGGAAACTGCCGCTAAAACGGCGATAATGGGCTTGCTTATATGCGTTATGGAATTCCAATAGAAGCCCAGGTTAGATGTCCTGCACATCTAACCTGGGCTTCTATTGGAATTCTATAACGCATATTAGCAAGCCCATTATCGCCCTTTTAGCGGCAGTTTCCTGCCGCTAAAACGGCGATAATTTTAACGTGGGTCTTGCTAATATGCCCCATCATTTTAAACAGGAACATTTGTCTATGATTTGGCGATCATTTAAAAAAAGTTACAATTTTACATCGTCGATAAATAATGCAAGTGTCAGCCGTGAAAAAACGACGAAAAAGATATCCCTTGTTCTTTTCTAAATAATGATAGTATACTTTTTTGTAAAGGCTGAAAAGGTAAATATTCAAATGAGCCCTCCCAAAATAGTTCGACAGAGTAATAGACTGAATAGCAACAATTGAATAAACTCTGTTACTCACCAGCTAGGTTTGCGGTAATATGCCCCTTAATTCTTTTAGAAACACCCCATCCACCAAGAGACAGGTTCACCCTCCCACTGCCGCATCTTATCTGTTCCCAACGTTCCTCAAGAACATTATGCAATGCAGATCGGTTTCCTCAAGGCTCTGCAACACATCGACAGCACTGTTCTTGCATAGCCCACCCCACTTCTTGATGTCATTTTCTGAAATGGTATCTGCTTTGGAGAGGTAGTGGAGGTCTTGTGTCTTTATGCAAAATTCTACAGATTTCGCCGCCAAGTGCTCAAAAACTTCCTGACCTTCCAGCCCCAAACAGTACAACAATAGAAAGATCTTTCTTTTAACATTCAGGTTCGTGCCCGAAACTTTAGAGTAAAGTGTGAAACATTTTTAAATACACCTCATTTTATGGTAGTTTCATCTAGTGATCTGAGAAAAAAATGTTGTAACATTAGTAACATTTTTCATGCTGGAAATTAAAACTGCATCAGAAACAGACCAAAACTACCAGAAAATCTCAACAGTTTACACAAGACCCACAGCACAAAATAATAACAAACATAAATAATACAATGCAAATGGAAAGATTTTGGACCTCTTTTTTCCCCAGCTGCCCCAGAGAAGAGTGAACAGTAAGAAAACATATCTTAAATGATAGTGCTTTCGAATAAAGGTAAGAACTAATCCCTCACTGTCGGAATAGATATCCCAGTCCTTAGCTTCATCTGCTAGCTGCCAACTAATGATGAAATGAACGTGAACAAACTCCCTTCATAGCTTTAGCATTTACTCCTGATTCTCTTCCTTAGGAGTTTCTAGGCTGTTCCTTCAATGCATCAATGCTCAGAACTCAAACATCTACTTCAAGTCTCACTCTCAATCAGCTTTCTGGTTGCCTCCCCACATGCGCGAGGTAGGCATGATCACCAGAGAGCTAAATGTGTAACATCACCACACAGAAGGATGAAACATGCACGACAGGGGGGATCTAATAAAGTAAAAGTAAAAGAGTCTCCTGAGTGGCAATGGTTGGCATGTGCACTCACAGATGAGGTTTGCATTCACCATGAAGGGGGCAAGGCTGAGAAAGCCTACTGGAGGGAGCCTGAGTCATTAGGAATGTGTCCTTGGTAACTCAAGCCTGCGAACCATCTCACAAGATATGGGAGAAGACAGCCAGAAAACTGAAATAAAAGCACAGTACCTGATAAATATTCAGTCACCAATCCAGCTTGGATGTTGCAGGGACAAGCTCCTTGAGTATGCTGTTGGTGCTTCTATGTTGTTTGGTGATAGACTGTGTGTGGTGTTTGTAGTGGCATCGTCCAGGAAAAGGGGTAATTCAATGTTGCTTTGGGCAGTGTGGTTGCGTGTTTATAAAGCAGAGGGTCTATTTCCAAGTTGTCACTAGTGTAATAAAGTATCAATCAGCAGGTAGAAGAGATCCAATATCAAATAAAGTGTATTCTTTATTGCAGTGATGCCAATGTCACTATGAAGCAGGTTCACCTTTCAGGTGCCTCATCCATTCTCATCTCAACATTCCACAAGAACATACCTTTATACAGACCAGGTGCCACAAGGCACTGCCACATCTGCTGCTCAGAAGACTCATTTACCACACACATTAAAGTAGCTATGATATATTCTCCTTCAGTGGAACTACATGTGCCGAATTTGTATTACACAACCATAAATTTGCACAGGCTTTGATTATTGGGATAATCATGGGTCACTTGACTCCTTGTTTTCCTCCTTCCTTGGTGGGGTGTGTAGCTTTCGTCTTTATGGAAATCTAGCGTAAAAAACGTTTTTCAGGAACGGCACAGGGGACAACCAAGAGCGAGAGATCATTTATACTAGTGATAAGACAGTGGAAATTGGGTACTTCATAAGAAGGACATTGAAAAAGTCACGATTTTCATGAGGGTTCCCATCATCGTGTTGCATGCTGGAAACCTCTAACTCTCGCGAGAATCACATGTGTACAATGAGACAAAAAATGTGTGCCTTCACTCACCGCCAACACTACATCAATCCACTGCCATTCCCACACTCTTTAACCTTATAGTTCTAAGACTTTTTATCCATAAAATGAATAATTAAAATGTAATAATATTCCTGAATTTAGAGTTTCATTTTCTTGCTCATAAAGGGTCAGCATTTCTTTCTCAATGGGGAAGTGTGCAGGCTCCACTTTTAATTTTCCAAAGAGACCACTTTGTCATGCTTTTGTGCAACCAAGATCACACAGAATCTTCAATATGGTGGCTTTGGAAAAATGAGCTTCTTGGACTTGGCCCTTTTTGCAGGGTCATCCCAGAACTCTTTGCCTTCCTCCTGTATTTTTTCTGACCTGTTGTTGTTGGTTTTATGACTCTGGGCACTTTACCACTGCTGATAAGTGCTAAAGTGCATGTGCTCTCTCTTGTAAACTTGGATAGATTGCTCTACACCTGTTTGGCATATTTAATTTACCTGTAAGTCTCTTGTACAGTGGTATCGCATATACCCAGGGCCTGTAAATTAAATGCTACTTGTGGGCTTGCAGCGCTGCTTGAGCCACCCACCGAAGTAGCCTTTCAAACCTGTCTCAGACCTCTGCTGCTGCAGGGCCTGCGGGCGCAGTTTACTGCCGCAGTGACATGGCTTGTAAAGTGGTTGCCACGTCTGCAACTCCCCTTTTACTGCATATAGGTCACCCCTAAGTTAGGCCCTAGCTAGCCCTATGGGCAGGGTGCTGTGTAGGTATAAGGTAGGACATGTGCCTTAACTGTGTGGCATGTCCTGGTAGTGATAAACAGCCTATTTGGTTTCTCACTGCTGTGAGGCTGCCCTCTCATAGGTTTGCATTGGGGATTCCCTGATATGTGCTTCAGTGGTAATTTCTAACATAAGAGGGGAAGCTTGATCATGTTTGGTATGTTTGGAATAATAGTGATAAATCCTGCTTATTGGTGAAAGCGGATTTGTCATTAATATTTTAGAAATGCCACTTTTAGAAGTGGGAATTTCTGTGTGCTTCACTGCTTATGTGTCTTTGTGCCCTGCCTGGATGTGTATTCACCGTCTGGTTTTGACTGACAGGAGAGAGGGGATGTGCATTCACTCTAGACAGTCACAAGTGGGGGTTGAGGTGTGTCCTGCCTTTCCTGGGTGACTCAGCGCTAGGCTGAATAGACCTTGCCTGCATTTAGAGTAGCGGGAGGAGTTTCCCTTGCACCTGAAAGGACCTTGGCTGCATTTAGATTGGTGGGAGGAGTTTCCCTTGCATTTGAAGAGGCCTGGTCTGCATTTAGAGTGGTGGGAGGAGTTGCACCTGCACCTGAATAGGGCTGTGCCTGCCTTCTACAATGCTGTCTCCGCCCCCCTGTTCTGTGTCTGGGGCCAGGGCTTGAAATGTGAATGGGGGTGTTGTACACTTCGATACAGTGTTTGAAGTGCCCCCCAGAACAAAGACATCCAAACTATAAGTACAGGGGCTGTGACCCCATGTTTTTAGAGACTGCGTGGGACTTGTAGCCAGATGCTGCTGACTCTGCATACTACCAGAGGGCTGCTGGTTTGCCAGGAGGAACCGCCTTGGGACTTGACTCCTCTGGGGTGCTGACCTGCTGCCTGTTGGGATGAAAGAAGGACTGCCACTCTTCCCTGAGGATCCTTGTGCTGGCCTGACAACCTGCACCTTGCTAATGCACCCCCAGTGCTCTCCCAGGGGTACTGTTATGCCCCTTGCCTTGGTAAACTAGTGAGCATAGTGAGCGCTTTATCTCCCTTTCACATTGGTGCCAAAAAGCGTGTGATGCACGCTATGACTGGTTCTCTGGCAGGAGAGTGTGTGGAGGGCTGCTCCCTGCCTTTTCTTAGACCCAGCGCTAAGGGGGGGGGGGCGCTTTTTGCCCTGCCATACCAGGTTTGCGAGGTCATGCCAAGGCGCCAATTGATCTCACCGTGCTGTAGAAGCCAGCCGGGTTGTCCTCGGCCATTCCGTGGAGTGTTTCCTCTACAGTACCCCCAGGGCACCAGCAGGGACCTACTGGAGTGCTTTCATCCTGGCATGCACTCAGTAGTCCCCCGGGGCACAAGTTGGCATCTACTCTGGGACTCCTCCGTGTGCACTGGAGACCAGCACGCCTCGTCCTACAGACCTGCTGAGTTCCTAACGGGGAGCTGTCCTCACTCCCCGCACTAGGAACAAGGCCGAGCGAGGACGCCGCAGTCGTCGGTGGCGCTCCGAGGCAGAGGAATTGTCCTCTGGAGCTTGCGTGCCCTGAACAGTGCAGGTGCTTTTGTTGGGGACATCTTCCCTCCCGAGTGCTCACCGGTCCCGAGAAGGGGGGCCAGGGTAAGGGGGAATGCTGAGATTTCCCTGCTGGACTTTAGTTGTTGGGTTGCTGGCCGGACCGCATCACGCTTAGTGCAGCCGGGCGCCGGGTTTCTGCCCTCATTGTGCTTCGTGCAGCTGGCCCTGGCCTACTGCATTCCTGGCTGTTTTTGGGGATGATTTGGAGGCCTCGTGCTGGGGGTCAAGTGGATCGCCGCAATTCCTACGGTGGGTGCCAATTACTGTCTGCACCGGTAAGGGAAGCGCAAGTGTGCCATACCTGGGGAATACTGACATGACCAGGAGGGTTCCTGGTAATTTGTGACTATTGTATTTTCTTATGCCCTGAGGTGGTGCTATGAGTCATTTCCTGCCCTGAAATATAAATGTATCTAGTGGTATGTCCCATGTGGGAATAACCAGTACCATGGTAGCAGGAACTTCTGATTATGTACAGTGATGATATTTTTTTTTAATAATGTGCACAATCTACAAGCATTTACTTGATTGCACTACCTTGTGATGTTATGACAATTGGCCGAGTGGCAAAGTGATTTGTGTAATCTATGTGATGTCATGACAAGTGCCTAGTGGCACAGTGGTTTATGCGATTGTGGTTCAATGTGTTTTTACGAATAATACAAAGGATATTTTTATATAACCTTGTGTGTGGTCTCTTTTTGTGGTGTGCCTAGTGTGTCACTGGTGTGTATGTTGCACAAACTCTTAACACATTGCCTCTGCGATAAGTCTGACTGCTCTGCCAAGCTAGCATGGGGGTGAGCAGGGGTTATCTTAGGTGTGTAACACCCTTGTCCTGACTAGAGTGGTGGGTTCTGCTGAGCTTAGGTGCATACCCTAGCCAACCAGAAACCCCATTTCTAACAGAGCTCTTGCAGCTTATTAGTCTGTATGTCTTATTAACAAGACTGACATTAGGAAGTCAAGGAGTTCGTGCACATTGTAGGATGGTGTATATAGTTTCATGGCTTTCCATATGAATGGGTCATTTCTGGAAAATGCAAAAACTCGCTTGCCCCTTTTTAATCCATGATCTTCAGACAAAAAAGGCCCTTCGGCCCCGTGGTTCTCTGTAGAACTCCAAGATATTAAGAAAAGTTGCAAATATTAAGAACATAAATGGTGACTCTTTTGCACTCTGGATGATAAATTGGCCCACAAACTAGCTTTAAAAACTATCATAAAGTAATTAAGATTGCTCGATCTACCAATTTTGCAGAAAAGATGTAATTGGTTAAAACATGCATAGTGAGATATTTAAAATTACTAAATCATTCTTAAACCTTGCAATCCGGATGTTCCAGCGTCAGGGGGAACTCTGTGAAAAAGCTTTAGTTTTCTTTGAGGAAAAAATACTATCAATACAAACAGGCTTTGCTGGGCCAGCAGCCATCAGAGTCTTTCACTGTCAGTTGCCAATCCCCGTGCCTTCATGCTCTTTACTAAGCTTCAACCATACTTCTTTGAAGCAAACTAGACTGTCCTAACCTCACTGTAAATCAGGATCACCCAGCGATCCACACCCCTGCAAATTTGGTCATTGCTCCATAATGATAAAACTCTTTAAAAAACTTTTGGGATTCAGCTGTGGTGCCTTCACTTTGAAAAAGTAAAAGTGTTTCTGCTGCTGAAAGAAAACACTGCAGATCCTTTTATCCTGTCAAATTTTAGGCCTATCTTCTTTCGGCCTGCTGCAGCCAAAATGCTAGAAAGACAGATTAATATTCCGATATCTGTCTATCTGGAGCACAATAAGCTATAACATTTCACTCAGTCTCACATTCGCCCTTGTCACAGTACAGAAAAAGCTCTACCTGAGCTGTCAAAGGTCATTAAACTTCAACCATAAGAACGCTGCCCTGATCCTCCAGACAAGCTTGCGTTGGAGGCACTGCATTAAGATAGATTAAGTTCTTTCTTGAAGGGAGTGAACAGAAGGTTTGGATGACCCCCTTCCCTCGTTTATCAAACATCTGAATTATGACGTACCTCAGGGTTTGGAATGCCCTATTTGAGTTCCACACAATACCTGATTTCGCCTTATTTAATATTATATCATTCACAGGGCCTATCTTACACCACAAAATATAATTTGTTATTTTATTTGCACAGATGCCACTTGTCCTAGATATTGTCTCCCAGATGTTGATATTTTACAGATGCTGTGGTCCTGTCCCTTACTTGACCAGTATTGGCACGGTGTCACTTCTCACTTGGCCACACATTCAGAGCAACCTTCTTGACACACCTGGGGAATATGTATATTGGGTCTACAACGCCACAATAAAAAACACAGGGCTACCAAGAGGTTCCTTGACCTAGGTCATTTACTTGCCAAGTGCATCATTACACACAAATGGAAGTCCCCCACCTCTCCTCTACTTACTGCTTGGGAACACTCCATGATCGCTTAGGTGCAGATGGAAAGTGTTGCCCTTCATAGGGAGGATACCCAGGGACTGCACAAATTTCCCCTGGCAACCTACTGGGACTCCACCTTAGCGGACCTCCAGGCTGCTCTGCGTGCAGTTGTAGATTCCCCAGGCTGATCCTATGTAGCTGTTGTGGTTATTGGCTCCCTCGCTATGCGCCTATTATGAGACCCCCTGCTGGTCCCAAACTCACCACATCCCAATCATAATGGGTTTTTTCACTTCCTGCTGGGTTAACTACACATTTTTTGTGTACTACATGGATGGGTGCGGGTCTGTTTCTTGTTTATATGAGATATATTGTTTATCTTTTTTGATTCGTCTATGTTTTGTCACAAATATGTACTGGTCATCCTGATTTGCACCTGGACATAAGAATTGTATGCCACACTGTTTCTTTAGACCAACTGTCCTGTGCTTCCCAGATTTCATCCGCTAACACATTATCACACTGTTTCTATTGTTATTTGCTTTTTTTTTTTACTGCTGGCTGTTAATGACGATGTATGCCTGATTTGACTACTATGAACAATGTATGTAAGGAACAAAATTATAAAATGTTTAATAAACAGATTTAAACAAAAATGATGTACCTCAGGATTCTTCCCTGATCGCTACTTTCTTTAATGTCTAACTGGATCCTCCTGCCTTGTTGATAGAAACCCATGGCTTCAAGGTTATATCCTATGCTGATTATACACAGTTGATCTATACCATTTATCCTGCATAAGCATCTTCCCTGGAAGCATTTGAAAATTATCTACCCGAGGTATTTGAATGGATGCGGGAGAGGCAATGTAATTTTGATAAAACCAAAATTTGTCTTGTTAAACCTGTTAGCCTCAGGGTGGTCTTCTCTCAAACTTTTTGCCTTCCTCCTCCCTATATTTCTGATCTCGTTTTTGTTGGCCTTTGGAGTTTGTACACTTTACCGTTGCTAACCAGTGCTCAAGTGTGTGTGCTCACTCCTTAAAACATGGTAACATTTGCTTATCCCCAATCGGTATATTTAATTTACTTCTACATCCCTAGTAAAGTGGTACTACATGTACACAGAGCCTAAATTAAATGCTACTAGTGTGCCTGCCACACTTGATGTGCCACCCACTTAAGTAACCTTGCAAACCTGTTTCAGGCCTGCCATTGCAGCCTGTGTGTGCAGTTTTAAACTGACATTTTGACATCACAAATTCAACTTTTTAAATATTTATATGTCACCCCTAGGATAACCCTTAAGCAGCTCATAGGGCTGGGTGCAATGTATTTAAAAAGTAGGGCATGTGCTTTTAAATTTTACGTGTCCTGATAGTGAAAAACTCTTAAATGAGTTTTTCACTATTGCAAGGTCTACCTCTCCCATAGGATACTTTGGGGTTACCTTATTACATTTAATAAGGATAACTTCAAAATGGAAACAGGTAAACAGATCATGTTTTGTGTCTTTGGAATTGTAATGAAAAATCTTCTTTAATGGTAAAGTTGGATTTCAAATTACAATTTTGAAAATGACACTTTTAGGAAGTGGACATTTTCCTTCCTTAGCCATTTAGTGCCTGCAGCCTGTCTCTGGGTCACATAACTAGGTGTAGTTTGTAGTTGGTCTTTGTGTATTCTTCCAAGACAGCCACACACAGTAGAGAGCTTAAGTGCACCTGGATGGGCCATCATGGGCAGGAAGGAGGGTGAGCCTGGGCACAGCCACACTTAAATCTGAATAGACTGTGTCCTGCCTTCACAAAAAGGTTTGCATACCCCTGTAGTGAGTCTGGAGCTAGGGCAGGGGAGGCAGGAAACCTGAGCACTTCAAAGAAAACCCTCTAGAAGTTCGTGCCACTTCAAAGAAGGCACCAGGTATAAATACTGGACCTCAGGCGCCAACTTCAAGTTTTTCAAAATTTGGCAGCATGCCTCATCTTAGACATGCACCACTATGCCTATTGCATTGCCCATGAACCTAGTATTCGGTTAGAAGAAGGAACCCCTGACCTCCAGGACAAGATGCAGAAGACCTATTCGCACTTAAACAATTGTCCTCCCTAGACTTTATTTTTGCTTACCACCTTCCTGATTTGTCCAAATTGACATCCAACAAGCCTGTAATTGGTGCCCCAAATACCAAAATGCCTAAAATGCTGTTCCTGGACTCTTTGGAGGTGGATGGAAATCAAAAGCAAATTTTTGAAGCTGATGGTTGTCTGGTCAAAGTTCTGTTTTTAATGCTCATGGGATGTGGTACCAGAAAATCAGTGTCACCATGCGATCTGACATAATTATCATACTCTAAATATAATTTAAAAAAATGTCACCATTGGAATTAATAACAGAATATATATAACAAATGAGATGATATTTTATAAATTATTTTTAGTGCACAATGTTTATGCCAGATGATATTTATGTATACAATACTTCGACATACGTCTGTCACAGGAAGAATAAGAAGGAAAAACCTAACCTAAGGGTTGATATTTCTACACTGTACTTTGTAGAAATCAGATGTGCAGGCCTCTATCC
The DNA here is from genome assembly GCA_963921515.1 of Calotriton arnoldi. Taxonomy (NCBI): domain Eukaryota; kingdom Metazoa; phylum Chordata; class Amphibia; order Caudata; family Salamandridae; genus Calotriton; species Calotriton arnoldi. The sequence goes on along the minus strand of CAWUFW010013629.1, from coordinate 309,105 downwards.
CTATTAGATACAAAATCTGCAGAAACCTTAAGTGCAGTGCTTAATTTGAGGAAGTGGTTGCCTTTGGGGGCCACTGGCACTCGTTTTTGGGGAAAGGCACTTATTTTTCCTTTCAAAGATTTCTCAAGAGCAAGAGAGGGAAAGCACGCAAATGTTAAAGCAGCAGAAAGAGAAAAACAGTAAAACCATCACAAAGGGGGACCGCAGGAACTTTCAAGAGTGAGATAAAGGGGCTTGGACTGTATAGTAGTGGATTAAGGAGTCCTGGGTGGATTCAAGACTATGCAGCTTTGGTATTCAACGTGTTGCCTAGTCGCAGGTCTCTGAACAGAGCTGTGGGCACCAGCACTCATTATGTTACACATTAAGCACTACTAAAGTGTAACATTTTAGTTCTGTAAAACTGGGCTGGGCAAAGATCCAGATTGATGGTTTTGAAAATGTAGCTTTGTAAAGTGTGTACAACGTCCCTTTGTGTTCAGGGATTTTTCATCTCTAGACTGTATTACCCTTAATGATGTTCGGACTCTACAAAATTGCAACATGTGAACCAACAAAAGGAACTGTTTGGGCTTGTGATTACTTAGGATTCTGACTCCACTGTTGAAGATGCTTCACATCTGCTCAGAGCTGTTTCTTGTTATAGAAAGCAACATAGGGATCAAACATTGTAATGTTTCAATATTGTATTCTATATACAATAGTTTAGTGCGCAGTTTAGTGTAGCAAATCAGCCTTTTCTGTTTGGTCACCCCAATTTTCGCCTTTTTTCTGGATTCTATTTTTACTAGTATTAGGACTCTGCTCTTTTCCACAACAAAACAACAATAACATTTCTGTGCTTCCCATCTACATCATGCATTGGACCTGCCTGTTTGGCTTGTTTAATTTAGCTGAATGTCTGTAGGAAATAGTGTCAAAGTGCACCCATGGCATGAAAAGTTAAATGTCATATCTGGGAAGTGAATATCTACACCACCCACCTATGTGAAATCATATTTCTGCCTTGAGAACCACAGTGCTCTGGCTACGCAGTTTAAATGCACTACACTGACACATGACAGGGGAAAAATGCCTTTGCCATGGAGGAGAATCTTATTTCAATAGAAATACTCCTATGGACCACTGCCTACTCTTCATTAAACCTTTTTTTATTTACACTGAAATATTCCCTTTTGTGAATGCATTGCCACCTCAATTGAGGTATCAGTAAAATATCAAAGTTTTGCGATAGGAGTTTGGTTGCAAAACATTGATACATTAAATACCAATTCGGTATTTGGAAGGGACACCACACATAAAGCATCCCTTCCAGATACCGAATTATTATGATTTCACAATCCCATTTTAGGAGTCAGAAAATCTTTTCTGACTCCTAAAAAGAGATTAGCACATAAGAAAAATCATTTTATCAGTTGCAAATGTCAAATTCAAATGATTGCAACCCTTAAAATGCTTACATCTGGCAGCAGATGTAAAAAATTAATAAATCAAACAGGCAACAATAAGTTTGAGAATTATAGAGGGACAGGTTTGAGATGGCTTCTTAGAACATGGGCTCTTCCGACTTAATGCATACTTGATATTAATGCCACCAAGACTGTTCTTCCCAATCTGACCAACATTAAAAATGAGTTGCTGATCTAGGTAACGTGGGGAAGTACAACAAAATAGTTTATATATAGCCTGATAGCTCAAATGTTTGCAAACTCTATAACAACAGTTACACGGTTATTACAAACACAAGACTGTGGCAGTTTAATAGGAGTGGATACTTAAGAAATTAATATGCTTTTATATTCGTGTGTACAGGGACATTGTGCATTCTAGCCTTTTCCTGATATGAAAATGTATCCTTTGGAAAGAAGAGTGGCAACATTTGTTAAAGTGCTGGCTCATTTATTTTCTATAGTTAATTCTAAGGGAGGCTGTTTTTAAACATTTCACAGTTTAAGGGTGTCATCTGTTTGTTAATGGCCAAACCAAGCTAGTTGTTATAATACTTAAGTACTACTTATAGATTGTGTAGAGGACGATTTAGCAGACAGACTGCTTAATAGAAATGGTACAAGTGAAGATGTGAAGATGCCATCCAAGATCTAGAAGTGCTGGCAACAATGATATCAAGTTCAGTATATTTGGGGGGCGTAGACAAGCACTGCAAGATGGTGGACACACTGTGCTAGAGCTCCAGGGAGAGGGCCTGTAATCCGGAGCCATCAGGTGGCCTAGGGGAGAGGAGTGACTCCTGAAACTGCCACTCCATTGAGCAAAGCCCTGGGACTGACTAAATTGGACGTGCAGCGCGGGGTCTCACCATGCACACGGAGGCGAAGGAGTGCGTGGACCAGAACTACGGCCGCTGAGACCTACCTGTGAATTGAAGGTGATCCGCCGCTGCTACCCTGACACCCTCTGCCCTACTGCAGCTGGATACGGTAGGCCCGAGGAAGCCAACGGGGCTGAGAGGGTGAGCGGCCCTGCTGAGAGTGGAGACGAGTGAGAGGCTGGCAGTCAGGGCCTGTGAACTGGAGCTCCCCTTCCCAGGGATTGGAGAGTGATAGGGGTGAGGGAGGTATATTCATGAGGCGCGGTGTGCTGTTACTGTGGGGGTACCCCCACCTTCTCATCTGCATGTTTCTCCTCTTCTTCTAGGGACAGAAACTGGAGGTTCAATGCTTGCCTCCCCCCGTCAGTCAGTGCTGGATATATGTGGTACGTAGCGATCCTTTCCAGCTGATCAATGACTTCCTTGGATCCCCCCCACAGTTGGGTGAAGGTTCTGCACCCAACAAAGAGGCATTGCTGCCTATGAAGCCGGGGCTGCTTGTGCCTCCCCATTACCAATGGGTGTGTAGTGTGACCCTGGGGATGGTGGGCCTCGGCCGTGGCAGCAAGGGAGCTGACACATCGCTTTTGCCCTAGTCAGTGAGGAGGTTGAGTGCATGGGTGCTGGTGAGAGACAGTATGGTGCGGCCTAAGACAGGGAGACCTTCAATTGCATCCTCGTTGTCTGGGAAAACACCCGCTGTAGCTATGATGGAGCCCGTTAGTGATGGCTCACCTGCATTGTTACCCCCGACCGGGGCCAGCCCGACGGCAGCGAAACTGGCTTTCATCTTGCACGCCACAACATAGACCAAGGAGGATCTTGGGAGAAGGGTGAACGCAGTGGCATTAGAGCTGGGACTTTTACAAGATGATCAGCTAAAGCTCTCAGACAGAGTCAAGAACACAGAGGCAGCCAGCTCCGACCTCCAACCACAAACGCACTCCCTCAATAAGAAGGTTGAAGATCTCACTCACAAGGTTAAGCTACTGGAGGGGAAGCTTGATGATCTTGAGGGCAATTCCATGGGGAATAACATTTGCGTTATTGGCTTTACAGAGGGAGTGGAAGGTGGCGACCTCACTGCCTTTTTTTAAAATTGACTCTCCACCAAGGTTGCTCTTGAGGGGCAAGAGCTCCATTTCACTGTGGAATGCACACACAGGGTGCCTGTGTGCAGCTCCCTGCCTCGTGATCCCCTGAGACCAGTGGTGGCCAAACTACTCAATTTCCAGCACAGAGACGGAGTGCTACAGTCTGTCAGGCGCTTGGGCCAGATCACTTACAAAAATGCACCGATCTACCTTTTTCCAGACTACACCATTACGGTCGAGCACAGGTAGGTGTCCTTAGCATGAGTGAAACGTAAACTACAAAATGTAGGCATCAAGTACTCGCTACTATTCCCGTCGAAACGGAAAGTGATAGTGAAAGGAAAAAAATATTTTTTTCACTGAGCCCGATGCATGGAACTGGGTTGAATGGCAGAGGCAGGACTTTCTGGAGGCCAGTGATGCCGTAGTATGCAGGGAAAAGCCTCAATCTTCTTGTTTTCAGTGCAAGTGGTGTGATCAACAGCGTCAACCATCATTGTGCATAAGGGCCTCTAGCACCTCTGGTGGTCATCACCAGCTCAGGCACAAGGAGGGAGACTTTTGGCCCTTGCAGTGGCAGTGCATATTCACAACTCTGACAGGACCTGTTAGCCCAATAGTTTGGATGACTCATCCTCTGATAGAGACTCTGACTCCTATTGGCTTAGCACTCTGTCCACTCCACTTAAGTTACTCCACAGACAGCTGAAGAAGTCATCTGATTGCAATTCATGATGGTGTATTACACTAGGTTGGTATAACATCACAGACATGCTGAAGATCAGGAAGGGAACTACTCCTTTCCTCCTTTCTCCTATTTACGCAAGCTGTGATTTCTGGCCGCACTCACATGACTGCGGGTGGGGCTCCAGTTTCCATAGGACGCTCTTTTTGTTCATCATGGGCTCTTTCTACCTGCTGATCCTTGTCCCTAGAGGGCTGTGGACCACCGTTAATACTTTGTTCATGAAACCCTCTCCATCGACATTTTGCCGGATGCGTATGCCACTGGCTGAAACCTGGTTGTGGCTTCCATGCCCTCCCTGCTTCCCTGCAGTGTTGCCTCAGAGGCCTGCGGGGCATCCTTTGGACCACTTCAGATTGTATAGTTTTTGTTGTTAGCTAAATATGACAACTTGGAATATCCATGGCATGACCACAATCAAAAAACAGCACTTGATATACCAATATATAAAATTGAGGGGGACCCGCAAAGCCTTTTTGCAAAAAACACACCTTGCTAAGGGGGAGAACTCCCAGCTTTAGAGGTGTTGGTGTGGCCAGGGTTTTAGGTCCGACTATTCAGGGTATGCAAGGGGGGCTCTTGTATGGATCCGTCCATCTATTCCTTTTCGACCTATAACCTTCAAATCCGATCCTGAAGGGCGATCTGTCCTGGTGGAAGGGGTGCTGGATGGCATACCTGTATTGCTGGGGGGGTGTACATGCACCAAATGCTAGGCAATTTACTTTTCCTGCCACCCTTTCTGCCCAATTAGTATGGTGGGACCACATAGCCTGGATAGTCGGGGGAGATTTCAATTGTCTCCTTTTCTCTGCACTAGACTGCTCATACCCACCTCTTCCCAACTCCCCCATTGCCTGTGCTCCTGTCTCTCTTTCTCACTGGGCCACACAATGATCCCGACTTGACTGTTGGAGAACCCGGCACCACATTACTAGAGAATATTTATTCAACTCCTTCCCCCCACATGACTTGCATGCTGGGTTGGATAGATTTTTCTGACCCCGACCACCCAATTGCTTGTCACAGCTGCTGAGTACCTGGGTAAGACAATGTCAGATTATAACTCCCTGATGCTACAACTTACATGGTGGGTTATAGGCCTCCTGTGCCCACATGAAAATTGCAACCCGAAGCTTTGGAGGATCAGATCATCTGGCGACCACTCAGGATGCCCTAACATACTATTACACAGAGAATACTAACACCACTGCCACACAGCTCCTTCAATGGGATGCAATGAAATGGTGGTACAAGGGCAGTGTATAAACACTGTCATAGGCACAAGGGCCACAGTAACACCAGAATTGGAAAAAGCTGAGGGTTCCTTGACCGACCTCGACCACGCTGTTAGGGAGTCTGAAGAGGGATGACATGTGCTATTTGTATTGCAGGACCCTCATGCCCCTCTCCTTGACTCCCTCCGCTGCCCAGATTACAAAGCATACCAGGCCAGAACCCCTGTGGAAGGGGATGTTAGATCTGGCATCCCTGGTGTGGTTTTCCCCTGTCTTTTTGCCTCTGCCTCCTGTATTTTTGCTGTGTGCTGGATTTTGTTTTTGCTTTTCTGGATGCTTTGGGCACTTTGCCACTGCTGATCAGTGCAAAAGTGCAAGTGCTCCCTCTGTAAATTGTGCATATGGATTGGTTTTTTCATGATTGGCTTGTGTGAATTACTACTAAGGGGCCGATTCCGATCTCGGCCGGTAGGGCTCCGAATCGGATCCGGCATTACCGGATCCGATTCGGACCCCTGTTTCCCGACCGAGTCGGACGTGCGTCCGGGCGAGCGAGTACGATGCGAGCGGACGCGAAATCGCCGATTGACTCGTTCGCGGGACCCAACCGCACCGACCGACTCAGACGGACTCGACTCGCACCGCGCAATGGAGACGTTCCCAGGCCGGGTAAGTATGATGCGCACCTCGAGCAGTCCGACCAACTCGCGCCGTCCGGCTCGAAAGAGCAGTCGGAGCCGCACTTTGGGGGTCCGTGTCGGACCCCCCTGTATGCCTAGCCGCGCGAGTCGCACACAGGGGGGACCCATGGGCCACCCCTACCTGTGCATGTACGGCGCGACCCGCTTCGACGCGTACCCGCTGTAGGGGGCGCCCTTGTTCGCCTCGCACCCATTGAGTCAATGGGAGCCCGCGTACGCGTTGTACGACCGGCTCCCATTGACTTCAATGGGAGTCTGACCGACTCGAGTCCGATAGCATGCGAACGCATCGTACTCGTTCGGTCGGACTGCTAGGGTCCGATTCGGTCGGAAATCTCTCCGGGTCTGGCTCGGTCGGAGAGATTTCCGGCCTGAATCGGAATCGGCCCCTAAGTCCCTAGTACAATGTACAGTGTCTGCCCATGGCCTGTAAGTTAAATGCTGCTAGTGTGCCTAAAGCACTGATTGTGCCACCCACACAAGCAGCCTTTCAAAGGGGTCTCAGACCTGCACTGCAGTGTCTGCGTGCAGTCTCTACTGCCATGTCGACCTGGGAAGTGCACCCACTTGCCAGGCCCTAACCTTCCCTTTTATTACATGTGAGTCACCCTTAAGGTAGGCCCTAGGTACCCCTGTGGGCATGGTGCAGTGTATCTGAAAGGTAGGACATGTACTGATGTGTATGACATGTCCTGATAGTGAAATACAGTGTATTTCGTTTTTCACTATTGAAAGGCTATCTGTCTCATAGGATAGAATGGGAGTTTATTTATAACATCTTATGAGTATAACTTCCCATTGGGACAAGATAGCAAGATGGAGTTTAGTTTGCCTGAACTCAGAATATAAAAATGCATCTTTTAGTAAAGATGATTTTTATATTGTGTGTTTGAAAATACCACTTTTAGAAAGTGGGTATGTTCTTGCTTAGCCAGCCTGCGTGCCTCTGCTGGTTTGTGGATTGACTGGCTTTGGAGTGACAGGCGCTGGGGATGTGCATTCACTGTAGACAGCCACTGGGGGGGTTGAGGTTTGTCCTGCCTTTCCCGGATGAGTCAGGGCTAGGCTGAATAGACCTGGGCTGCATTTAGAGTAGGGGGAGGTGATTTCCTTGCACCTGAATGGGCCTGGTCTGCCTTACACAATGCTGTCCCCACCTCCTGCATGGAAGCTGGACCAGAGAGGACAGAACTGGTTTTGACTGAGCACAGAGCCTCTCTGCCACAATAGAACAAAGAGAAATTGAACATAAATAGTGGGGCCCAGACCCAAGCACTTTAGAATACTTCTGGACTCAAGAGGAACCTCTGCCAAGGAGAAGAGCTAGGACAGCTGAAGGAGAAGTACTGCCCCGTTGCTGTGTGCCATCTGGGGTTGGCCTGCAGTGGCTGTTTCTGCCAAGGAGACGACAAAGACTTTGATGTGTGCTGTGTATCCTGCTTGAAGAAGATCTCCAAGGGCTTGAAGTAGAGCTTGCCTCCTGCTCTGAAATCCCAGGGACACAAAGACTTCACCACCAGATCCCCTGAACTTCCTTGCTGGGAGTTCTGACCTGCCAAGAGGTGCCTGTTCCTGTGTTGGACCTCTGGAGGTTGTTCCTGCTTCTGGGAGCTGGGAAGAGAGAAGCAACTAAAGAAGTGTGATTCACCCATACCCGTTTCCAACACATCGTGGCTGTGCTGCTGAAGAAACTGACGCAGCACCTGACCGCGGCTGGAGAAATCGCTGCACGCTAAATCTCGTGCACCGATCTCCGAAGTCCGAGATCACCGCACAGATTCCGACGCAGGCCCTGCTGTGCGCCTGCAAGAACCAATGCATTGTGGGACCGCGTCTGGAGAGATCAACGCAGCGGCGTTGCTGCCAGATCCGCATCAAGAACCGACGCATCCCCGAATCCCCACGCATCGCACCGGGGTGCCAAGTCTACAACAACGCTGGGGCCACAGTAAGAAACCAACGCATCACCTCCCTGCACAGTAAGAGACTAACATAACCTCCTCCCCAGTAAGGAACCGATGCATCACCTCCCCTGTGTGGCAGTAAGAAACCAACGCATCCCCTCCCCTGGAGTAAGGAACCAACGCATCACCTTCCCTGGGTGTAACGAACCGACGCATCATTTACCCTGCAACTGTTTTTATTTATGATTTTGATGCATTCAAGGTACTTTGTGTTGAAAGTGGATCACTGACATAATATTGACACTCATAATATCGACATACAAAATTATTGAGACACAAATATCGATAACAGAAATATCGATATGCTATACTTAGTTAAAAAAAAGCACAAATATTGAAACACAAATATCGTCAAACACAAACATCGATATAACTAATATCGAAATTAATAATATTGTTAATATTAATATCGCTAACATTAAATAAACATACAAAATAACACAAATATTGAAATCAAAAATATAGACCACACAATGATCGTCAAAACAAAAATATCGACACCTTAAAAATATTTCAAATAACACAATACATAACAAATAAAATATAAGCAATATCACAAACACACAAACATATTAAATATACACAATTAAAATTGAATAAATTATAAATAAATAAATTAACTTTAACATAAGTAAAACCACCAAATTAATTCCTCTTTACAAACAGAATATATAAAATAAATAATTATTTTCATACCTTAAATACAATACAAATTACAAATTATATACTATCATACTTTTAAATTAACAAAGAATAAAAAAACGGTTAACTGAAAATTAATTAGCATTTCCCAAATAAGGAAACAATTGCCAAAATAATTAACAAAAATTAGTAACAACCAATAAAAAACACCTACAACTTAAATAACCCAATTAGATTTGCAGAACAATTAGACAAACACTATATAAACTAAACTAAAATTAACATTATTTTATGCTACAACAGCAAACACAAGAATAAGGGAAATCTCTGCCAGTTTGCTTCTACAACATCAAACTTCCACATTGAAAACTCAGATTTCAACTTTACAAAGTAAGTAAAATATAAATCTAATGTTATAACTTAATAAAAGATAATCAAAGTACTTTTAAAATAATTAAATAAGTAATGTAATATTTATTTTAATTATATCTCCTCTACAGAAACTCCAAATGACACTCAACTACAAACATCAAAAACCACGTTGCCAAAAAGTAAGTATAAATTAAAATGACACTAATGCAACAACTATTAATCCCAAACCAAAGGCCCCACTAACCACCCAAACCCCAAAATACAGAAAATGGTGTTAAACAAATGAATTAAAATTATATATTTTTTCAACAAAAATAAAAGGAAACACTAAAGCCAAGCACCAACAGAAAAATCTCAACATCAAAAAGTTCTACAGATTAAAACATATAAATATAATTTTATTTATAAAAATCTGTAATACAATAAAACCATTTATAAAATATGTAACATTTTTTATATAAATTTCTCATAGCAGTTCAAACATCAAAATGACTGAAGGTGCAAAATTCATTACTTCACAGAAAGGAAAACTTTTATTATGCTATATGGGATATGTCTACACCCAAGAAAAACAAACAGGCGACAAAATTAATTGGAAATGCAGCAAATATTATGCTACTGCATGTTATGGGAGGGCTACAACCAAATAAACTATTGTATTAAATGTTAAAGAACATAACCACCCCCTAACATAGCAGAAATAGAAGTAAAAGATACTTTAGAGACTCTTAAGGAAGCTAGCACTAGCTCTCAAAAACCTATTACTGAAATACTAAAGGACATACTACCCCAAGTTCCAGAATACGTAACTGGCCAATTAGCCTCCATCCCAACGTTAAAAAGATTAATAGCTAGAACAAAAAAATCAACAATGAACACCCCATCTGCCCCCAAAAATTTCAGTGAAGTTCAAATACCACCTGACCTCACTTTAACTCATAATGAAGAGCAATTCCTTCTTTATGATAACAAATCTAATGAAAACATGATTATATTTGCTACTCCTACAAACATACTTAGACTACAAAATTGTAAAACATGGATGATGGAAGGAACATTCGAAATATGTCCCAAACCATTTTACTAGTTATACACAATCCATGGACAGTATCACAATAGCAACATCCCCTTTATATATGCCCTGTTACCAAACAAACAAACAACTACTTATTTAGAACTCCTAACAAAAGTAAAGCAAGAAACTAATAACTACTACCCTCAAAAAATTATCATAGACTTCGAACAGTCAATGATACAAGCTATTCTGAAAAACTACCCTTACACAGCAATACAAGGTTGCTATTACCACTTTAATCAATGCATATGGAGACACCTTCAAAAATCTACCCTTAGTGTAGAATATGCAACTAATAGCAATTTTGCATATGAAATTAAAAAGCTAATTGGATTGCACTAGCCTACGTCCCAACAACTGATGTAGCAGAACTCTACAATTTATTAATAGAAAGCCCCTACTACCAAACAAATGAACATAAGCTAAGTCCCCTACTCGACTATTTCGAGGATACCTGGGTGGGAAGCCTACACAGATCTGGACACAGAAGACAACCAAAATTCCACATTCCATGGTGGAATGTATACAACAGTACCCTAAACAAATAAGCAATAACTAATAACGCTGTCGAAGGATGGCATAATGCTTTCCAGGCCACAACAGGCAGAACACAACCAACCCTACATAAATTATTAGAATCAATTCAAAAAGAACAAAGCTATCAACAACTAAGACTAGAACAATCTATAACACAGCTATGTCCAAAACTAACTAAACAAGCTAAAACAATGTACGAGCACTTACAATACAAAGTAAGACTCTACCCAAACACTAAAGGGCTAGAATATTTAGAAACAATAGCAAAATCCCTACTTTAAAACATGAACACATAAACATAGAAAAATTGAAAATATAAACTGAGTTCTTAACTAAACATTTTCATTCTAACATCTAAAATATATATATGATGTCAATTAATTTTAAAGTTTAAAAAAATTATTTGACATAACAAATATATTTTATAACATAAAAAATATCAATAACAATTATATAAATAATATTTCCCTCCCACTGTAAATAATTTAAAATAACTCATGTTTTTGTAGTTGAAGAATGTAATCCAGTCAGCCAAAATAAATCCAAACGTATAGGTATTCCAATACTTAGTTAAAAATCCCAAAACAAAATGGAAAAATACAACTGTGCAAAAAACGCCGCCAACAAAATATACATAGTGTAAAACCATAAAAACCAGGACAAATCAATTTAAAAAAAGAAAAGCTCCAAGAAAACCCCAAAAATAAAGGAACTGTAAAATAAATATGAGTTTACTCGAAACTAATGCACATTTCCTTTAGAAAAAAAAACGGCATCCTTCTCCCAACGCCAATTTGGAAACGTAGAATACCTGTGGAAAAATAAACACAATCCCTCCCACACAAACTTAATGTAATATTATTCAAAAACACACATAAATATACTGATAACACCGTCCTCTAAATATAATTAAATATATATAACAAACCATAACACCTAACTATCAACGCACTAACTGCATTTCACATATGCTAAACTACAAACAAAACCTCACAACAAACATAAAATTCAAACCTTACATACACTATATAGTATCGAACTGCCTTCGCCCTACCCCTAAATTAAGTCTAAAATCAATTAAATGAAACTTACCTTAACCGATGCGACGCAGCTTCTCCTCTCAGAAATGACCTAAAACAACACGATAGCCTAGAAAATAGTACTTACTTTAAAAAATGGCCGCCTAATTAAAATAACAAAAATACTTTTCCACATTAAACTCAATATAAATTAGAAATGTTTTACAAAAAAAGTTTCAAAAATACGTATTAATATTACTAATGTAAAAAATGTTTTTCTGTTATGTAAAAATTGTAAAATGTATAATAATAAATATTACAACACAAATAATACTTATCATACATTAAAAAAATTATAAAAACTTATTTTAAGAAAAAATCTTGTACTGCTTACTTCAAATGTGAAAAATTATATTAATGTTAAAAATATTTTTCTTTTACATAATGCTTACTTAGGGCCCGATTCCGATCTCGTACGGAAGGCCTCCAAACGGGATTTGTAAAGAGCAAATCCGATTCGGAGCTTATCTTTCCGCCCAAATCGTCCTCCGTTCCGAACGACCAAGTACGATGCGAGTATCCTGTGAGTGCCGTGCGAAATGTTTACGAACCCGAACCTGTCCGTCCGACACGTTCGTAGCTGAATCGTGCCGCGCAATGGAGCCGTTTTCCGACCGAGCGACTGCGATGCACGAATCGGACAGCTGTATCGCCTCGGTCTCATCGAGACAAAACGGCTGTCGGATTCGGACTTCGGGGGGCCATAGCAGGCCCCTCTTTACCCGGAGCCCTCCGATTCGGTCACGGGGGTGCGCATGGGTCCCCACGATCCAAGCATGCACAGTGTGGTGGGCAACATGGGGTGCCCCCCACAGGGTGTACGCTTTTCCCCTCCCACCCCTTTTTTGCTATGGGAGCCTGTATACGCATCTGTACACGGGCTCCCATAGAGTTCAATGGGAGTCCGAGCGAACCGAGTCCGTAAGCATACTGCAGCATCGTACTCGCTCGTTCGAACTCCTTGAGCACGTCTCGCTCAGAAAGTCCTCCAGATCCGAGTCGTATGGAGGGCTTTCCTTACGAGATCAGAATCGGGCCCTTGGTTGTATGATATGAATTTTTGATACAAATTAAATAATATTGTACAAAATATAATATTATTTAGTATCAATTATGCAAATAAAGAAAAAATAATACAATTAAAAAATTGTTACAAAATGTATATTATGAATAATGTTAACTGCATATAATTATCTAATGTATATTTACAATACAAACAAATTGTAAAACTGTCCAAAAAAAAAATGTTATAAATTGTATTCAAAACAGTGAATAACTGCATCTTCTGTTTGTAAAAAATGTACATATTTACCAACTTCTACATTATATAAAACATAAAATTGTTTCATAATTACTATACTTAAAAATTATATATTTATATTTAAATATGTACTAAATATGTGACATCAAAAAATTAAAAATGTATTTTTTTGGGTTTATCACAATATATATAAAACATTGCAAATAAAATAAAAAGCACTATATTTCTTTGCTTGAGTCTTTGAATGAAAATAAAGAAATTAATAAAACATAAATATTGTTATGTACTTAATTCCTATATTTGCATTAAAATAATTGTCTTACATTTAATTGATGGTATAACTAAATATTTTTAAAAACATATATTACATACTATTACCACTTAAACATACATTATTTTCATTAATCTTGCTCCAAAATAAAGAACTATGGGGGATATGTACAAGACCCAGAGAAAAATATTGCTAACGTTAGTTAGCAGCAACATTTTTATCGCTGCGCATCGCCACAAACTATCGCCACGTTAGCGACGTATGTACAAGCCGACGCTACGTGGCGATAGTTTCTCATCTCAGCGGAAAATGTCAACGTTAACAACAGCGTCACGGCGATAAAAATCTTGCCGCTAACGTGAAAAAGTGGAGGCAGGCCAGTCAGCAGCCAGAAACTGCACGCAAATTAGCGTGACGCCACTTTTTTTCACGTTAGGCCTGAAAAGCGACTACAAAACGCCCGCAAAGTATCACGAACTGAGGAAAAAAAAAGTGAAGAACCATGGATGAAGCTGGACCCAGTACTGCAGGAGAAAACAACCCCCCAAATAGCCAGGAGGACCAGCCATAGAGCCAGGAGAAGGGCAAGGGGAAGAGGAAGAGGAAAACCAGGTTCAGCCAGCAAGAAAACCAGGTCCTGATTGCGGAGGTGACAGAAAAACAACAGCAGCTGTTTGTCAGCTCCACTGTGTCATTGGGGACCAGGAATGCAATATGGCAGTCCATCGCAGCCAAGGTGAATGCTGTCGGAGAGGTGAGGAGGACAGTGAACGACTGTAAGAAGCGTTGCCATGATGCTAAGCGCAAGACCAAGGAGAAACTGGCGGCCAATCGCAATGCAGCACTGCAGATCGGAGGTGGGAGTCCAGCGCCACAGGAGGAGCTGGATGCGTTGGAGGAACAGGTGTCCGCAGTCATCTGCGAGGAGTCGGTGGTTGGAGTCCAGGGACAGGATACTGCTGAACATGACCAGCAACATCAGCAACACGGTGAGTAACAACCAGGGACTGGGGGGACGGGGTGGATGGGCCCAATGTCACTCATGCACAATTAAATATCTACCAGTGCACATCCACAATGACTGCAGATCTTGTCACAGATACTCTTGTCCCTGGGTGTAGAGACACATATCACCCTAGTCAACAAATATATTGCAAGACACATATTGGTGCGGTCATACACTTGGAAATATGCACAGAAAAGTAATTCTAAAAATAGCCAAAGATTCATATCAGACCACAATATAAGAGCAACATGAAAGAGCTAAGTGGTACATTGCCTGGAGATGCGGCAGGCTGGCAAAATGTCCCCCTTGCCTCAACACCACACACATACAATTGTCTGCACAGGGCTGCATCTCTTTGACGTCAAAATGAGGATGCACTGTGAATGCGACAGATGATGTGCACAAGTGAGCATGCCCCCACCGATGTCAGCACACATGCACCATGGTGCACGTCTGTCTGAGTTGTGTGCAAGAATGTGTATGTGCAGTAAGGTCCCCCTTCATGCACATAGACAATCTGAAAATCAAGTCAGACACTCTTGCACAATGGTGCATGTGTGCTGACATCGGTGGGCGCATGCTCACTGTATCACCATTTCAAGTGTGGCATCACTATGAGGCAATTACAAAAGTAACAGTGTGGAAAAGTGGGTTTGACTCTGGCACTACAGGGAGCAATGCTACATTTCCTCTCATGTATGCTGCAGAACTGTGTTCTGCCTTGTGCCATGCACATTTGATCAGCAAATTTACAACATTGTGCATGGGCAGGAGGGTGAGCCACTAGACACAGGAACAACCAATTTCCATAATAATGACACACTTGCACTACGCAGCAAGTGTGCCTATGTCTGTGCATGTTAGATGGACTTAGCGCCAGGCTCTTGTGATATGAAGGGTGTGGACGTAATCTGTGGAACACAGTGCAGACATCCATCATCATGATGGACAAGAGTTGCAATGTCAATGTCTGTTCAAGGCCATGTTCCAACATTGGGGTCGATTCCGATTCGGCCCGGAAAAAGCACCGACCGACTCGGATCCGGAAAAAATACCGACCGACACGTACCCGTGGCGCACGACACGCCAAGTATGATGCAAGGCGCGAAAAATCCGACCGACACGTACCGAAACAAAGTCGACCGACCGAGCCGCATGGAAAACAGCAATCCGGACGGAAAAACACGCGAATCCAACCGACCGACACGCACCCGGAACAAATCCGACCGAAACGTACACGCGAACTCCAAACCGGAAAGTACGATGCAAGGCGCGAAAACCACGACCGAGTCGGACGGAGGACAAGCCGTACGACCGACACGCATACAAAACCGAGCCGAAGCAACACAATACACCGCGACCGACGTGTACGCAGCATAGAAAACTGCACAAACACAGCGTGAACGAAACGGAGAACACCGTACGAGACCAATGCAGGGTCCGACTCGGTCACAAGAACGTTTCCAACATACACAAACAGCACAAAGGAAAAATCACACAAAAAAAGGCCAAACAAGCAATCACCAAGCCAATAAATACTGGGGGGGACAGAGAACAAAGACACACCCACAACTCCACCTATATAAAGGACACAAATCACTACCATGAGCCTTTGCAAATGCCATTCCACTGCCAGCACCCAAGAGAAAGCAACCACACACCCACAGCTCATCCCTCACACAAGCCACACACCATCAGCACACCAACAAATACCTACCTCACATACACCCAGCAAAACACACACTCACACACCCTCACCTGCACACCAACACACACATCACCCACCATCACCACCCATCACCATGCCCCCCAAGAAGAATCCCAAGTTCCTAGATAGTGAATTGGAAGTCATGGTAGACGAGATCCTCAGGGTGGAGCCACAGCTGTTTGGCACACTGGTCCAACAGACCCCCATGTCGCAGAAAACCAAGATGCGGGAGAGGATCATCAACAGGGTGAACGCCCAATCACCATGTCGGCGCACAAAGACCGACATCCAGAACAGGTGGTATGACGTGCGCAGGAGGGTACGGGACATGCTGAAGAAAGACTACATCAACAGCCAATACACCGGCAGTGGCCCTCCTGCCAAGCCAATATACCTCAGGCCCTGGGAGGAGAAGGTGCGGGCCATCCTTCCGCCAGTGACCGTATATGGACTAGAGGACATCCCAGAGCCTGGTGAGTACACAACAAATGTACACAATATACTGCCACAAAACACACACATCACTGTCAAGGGGAGAGTCAAACCATGCACTCATAGCAATTACACAGCAACCAGAACAGAATCATCCCAAAATGTGTATGTCAGTCAGATAAACACAACACATGCCATCAAAAAAGTCACATCCAACTGTGCCAACACATGTACAAACACAACCACAACTACAGCTAGGCAGTGGCACAAATAGAACTAACAAACACATCCACACATGTAGCCACCACAACAACACCAACACACAGTGAAGACCACTCAAAGGAAGGAATTCTGTGTATGCTGGCCAAGTCAGTGTAGCCAATAGCATCATGGGAGTCGCAGTCACACATATTGCCCCCCCACAACTGTCCCATCAACACCACCATGAACCATGCGCACATCACAGGGAGTGGAGAAGGACTCACAAGATGGCTGACACTGGCTACTGCTGTGGGGAGCACAAGGCCCTGCTGGCAACTGTGCACCAACAAACAGCAGGACACCACTGACTGACATACTGAGAGACAACTTACACTCCCTGCAATGCAAGCACGTTCCATGGTGGGAAATCTGGCTAGCTGGGTGGGAAGGGGGACTTGCAGCACTGACCATAGTCACAAGCACCTCCCCTCACACACACCCCAAACCAAACTCCACAGAACCCACCTGGTAGAATGCAATGCCCCCCATCCTAACACAAGATCCCACAAAGAACCACCACCCTGGGTTATGTTGTGTGAAGCACAGGGACACTCTTGGGACTCTTAGCCAAACAACTGCCAGGACAACACTCCCAGCCATCCTGTCAGCACAGCCAGCCCACCCCACAGGGAAGCAGAGTCAAAAGGAAGGAAGCATGGGCATGCTGGGAAGGGGGGTGGAGGCAATGGCATGATGGGAGTCGTAGTCACTGATATTGGTCACCCCCACAACTGGCCCATCAACACCACCCTGAACCATGCTCACATCACAGGAAGTGGAGAAGGACTCACAAGATGGCTGACACTGGCTACTGCTGTGGGGAGCACAAGGCCCTGCTGGCAACTGTGCACCAACAAACAGCAGGACACCACTGACTGACATCCTGAGAGACAACTTACACTCCCTGCAATGCAAGCACGTTCCATGGTGGGATAACTGGCTGGCTGGCTGGGTGGGAAGGAGGACTTGCAGCACTAACCATAGTCACAAGCACCTCCCCTCACACCCCCCAACACAAACTCCACAGTACCCACCTGGTAGAATGCAATGCCCCCCATCCTAACACAAGATCCCACAAAGAACCACCACCCTGGGTTATGTTGTGTGAAGCACAGGGACACTCTTGGGACTCTTAGCCAAACAACTGCCAGGACAACACTCCCAGCCATCCTGTTAGCACAGCCAGCCCACCCCACAGGGAAGCAGAGTCAAAAGGAAGGAAGCATGGGCATGCTGGGAAGGGGGTGGAGGCAATGGCATGATGGGAGTCGTAGTCACAGACATAGCTCACCCCCACAACTGTCCCATCAACACCACCCTGAACCATGCTCACATCACAGGAAGTGGAGAAGGACTCACAAGATGGCTGACACTGGCTACTGCTGTGGGGAGCACAAGGCCCTGCTGGCAACTGTGCACCAACAAACAGCAGGACACCACTGACTGACATCCTGAGAGACAACTTACACTCCCTGCAACGCAAGCACGTTCCATGGTGGGATAACTGACTGGCTGGGTGGGTGGGAAGGAGGGCCGGCTGTCAACCAAACACAACCAATGCAGACCATGTTCACACCCCAGAAAATACATAGAAATGCCCAAATAATGCAGGACAATGTGCCACACCAATATCAACCCCTGACTGTGACGACTTAGGACAATGCAATGTACAGGCCCGCACCCAGAGGCACAGTCACAACTGTCATGTGTATCAACCATTGATGCCTGCAGAAACATAACATACATTGTTTGTGTCTCCCAAAAACAGGTGATGATGGGGACACAGCAGCAGACGCTGAGGAGTCCCAGTCCCAGGCTCAAGAGGATGCCGAGCTCACTGGCGTCGTACAGCCTCTGTCCTCCTCGGACGATGAAGAACAACCTGGCACATCCGGTGCAAGTCAACATGCAGCACCAGCAGGACCACCAGCTGCAGCACCAGCAGGACCACCAGCTGCACCCCTGCACCCACCCCTCCAACGACTGTCACCACGAATACCATCCCTGCCGACATGGACAGAACAAGGAGCAACACCAGCACAGTGACCCTGGACCAACCTGGGGCCATGGACACCACCACCACCACCAACCCCCAAGGTGGACCAGGGTTATCTGTGCGTGCCACTGCACACACTGCACATGTCAGCAGGGGTGGTGGGAGGGTGGGAGACAGAGGTCGCTGCTTGCAGACGTTGCTGGTGTGCATGATGACCCACAACTGGTACGCATAGCTGATGCGTACCAGTCCAGCACCGGAGAGCTCAGCCAGGTAGTGGGGCTCCTCAGAGACATTAAACAGCAGCAGGCTGCCCATCATGCCCGCTTGGACTCCCACATGTCCCACGTGGAGTCACACATGTCCCGTGTGGACTCACACATGTCCCGCATGGAGTCCAAGTGGGATGCACTGCATGAGATGATGGCGGTGCACAGGGACATTTTACAATGCCTCCGCCAGATGAACAGCAACCAGTCCACACCTCCCTGTGTGCCAACAACATCTGGTGCCGAACAAACTGCAACTGCCACAGGGAGGGAGGAGGACTCTGGCGGAGAGTCCCCTGCACCGCAGCAGCCTGCACTTGAGGGGCCCCCCCAAGAAGAGGGGTCGTCCGAGGAGGGAAAAGTGAGAGGCCGATGGCCAAGCGCAACTCCCAGGAAGCCTGAACCTGTTCTGGATGTTCGCCTTTGTGCACAGACTGTTCACCCTGTTGACGGCAACACTACTCCCACACATTGCATGGGGAGTACAAGTTGGACCAATGTGTCAGACAACTGTGGCCCCGATACTGGGGATCCTGTCTACCAGGACTTTCAATTCACCTAGGAACTTGGGATTGCAAGATTTATGTACAGCACAACCCATCCTATGCACTATTAACACAAATGTATCACAATAAACACACTAATACACCATACTTGCCTCTGTCGTGATTCCAACGTGGGTGCTGTTATGGGGATGATGAACCGCAAAATTACACTGTGTATGCGAAATGCAACAGCAAGGACAACACAGGCATGTGAGTACAGGCAACGTGACACACATGAGGGAGACACACCACCAGGGCTACACAACACATACACACCTAGGCCATCTGACTCATTGCCTACACTGATGTTGCCAGGAAGACGGTGCAATGCACAGACACCACACCCATTCCCAGTTGTAGTCAAGTAGCCCACAGGTGCAGTAAGCAAATGCCAGTCAAATGTGTGACCACAGACAACGCACATCACAAAGTGAAGCACAGGTTTATTACACAGTTGCAACATGCCGTAACCACTACAGATGCAAGGTAACCCCACCTGGCAGCGGGCACACAGTCAACAACTGTAGACGGAAGGAAGTCCATGGGTGTGGCGCACATCACCTGTAGGGACACAACAGCTACCAGCCTGGATGTGCAATCACGTCGTCGGTGGACACAGTTGACCAAACGAATCTGAAAGTACCCTGTGAAGGACAGAAATGACACACAGTCAAAAGCAATGGAGTACAGGACAGAACAGCAAAACTCATGCACAATACATGTTACAAAATACCCACCCAGAACCAAGTTAGCATGTCAACACTGTTGGGGAGTACAGCCCACCTGTCACCACACATCGCAACACACATCCAGTCAAGTAGCCCATGGACACACTCCAACAGCACCAGAGCACCACCCACACATCATGCCAACTCACATCATTGACATGACACCTCAGGATACTCACATTCAGCTAAAGAAGTTGGTGATGAGCTGTGTGCGGACATCACCATCATCATCATCATCATCATCGTCACTGGCATCGTGGTCCAGGCCAGGATCCTCCACAGGTGGCGGATGTTGGTCATTGTCATCCTGGATGAGAGGCAACTCCTTCCGCACTGCCAGGTTGTGGAGCATGCAGCAGACGATGATAATCTTGCACACTTTCGCAGGGGCATATGGGAGGGACCCTCCGGTCTTGTCCAGGCAGCGGAAGCGGCTCTTCAGGAGACCAAAGGTCCGCTCAATCACTCTCCTGGTCCGACCATGTGCCTCATTGTAGCGCATCTGGGCAGGTGTCACAGGGTTCCTGAGGGGTGTCAGCAACCACGGCATGTTGGGGTATCCCGAGTCACCTACGGACAGACAAGTGCACATTAGCTGACTTGGAAAAGTGGGCGGAATACTACAGATCAGATCACACACAATGGCACAAAGTCAGTACACACCGACAAGCCAGGCACGCTGGTTCTGCATCTGTGCCATCATCCTGGGGATGCGACTACTCCTCATCACAAAGGCATCGTGTGCTGAACCAGGGAAACGGGCACACACGTGTGTGATGGTCATGTCTGCAAGACACACCACCAGTGCATTGACCGAGTGGTAGTGCTTGCGGTTCCTGTAGGCCTGCTCCTGGGCCTGTGGTGGTACCAAAGCCACATGTGTCCAATCAATGGAGCCAATTACATGTGGCATCCTCCCCAGGGCATAAAAGTCACTCTTCACGTCAGTGAGTCGTCGCAGTCTAGGGAAATAGATGTACCGGTTCAGGAAGAGCAACATTGCCACCAAAACATCGCGGAGCACACGGCTGAACATGGTCTGTGACATCCCACCAGCAGTCGCCACAGTATGTTGGAAGGTACCAGTGGCAAAGAAGTGTAGGGCTGCCATCACCTTCACCTTTGGGGTCAGCGCTGTAGGATACGGCCGGCCAGGCTGCAAATGTGGGGACAACTGCACTGCCAAATCCTCAATCAGCTGCCTGGTGAAGCGGTACCATCGGATGCTGTCCCGTTCCACCATCGTTGCCAGGTCTGGGAATGGCCGATGGACAGCAGGAGCCCTGCAGTGCAGAGGAGAAGTAAGCAAGATTGTCAGTCACCCCACATATGCGGCATTGAACACACTCAAGATCCCAACATACATCATTATGAGGCACAACTACATGAAGTGTGCAGTACCGGAAGGACATGTATGGTACATACATGGCCAACATCTGTCAACACGGTCCAACAGGTGGCATCAATTAGTCCCAGGTTGGCCCATTGGATATCATGAGGCCGTGTCACAGTTCCCATCTCCTGCTGCCGTGTCACAATAACCCCCCACAGTGACATGTGAGGACAGATGTGCCCCAGGCACCACAGCTCAACGACAGGTACATTCCCAGGGACCCTGTAATGCCACATGGACACTGGCATTACATGGAGTATCATGTATACACCACAGCAAAACAACCATGACCCCCACAGGTAGTGGCCCCACTTGCCACGGCAGGACAGACATGGACGTCTGTGACACACACGCACAACATCAGAGTCCATGCACACACAACGTGGATGTGGAGACTGTCTCCCATTGTGCACATGAAATCAGAGACATTGTAAACACTACATGCACAAAGACTGTGGAGGACCATCACTATTGTGCCACTGGGACACCCTGGCTCAAACATACCGTCCCACATGGGACTCACGGGGTATGTGACATGACATACACACACACCACTGTGAAATGTGACCATGGCACATGCACAGATATGAACAGTTGCACATCACAGTGGTCATGTACACGTAACACCCAGGATCCTGTCCCCATGAACACGTGCACAGCCTGGGGGTGGCTGCCCACAGGTGACACCCACAGGACAACATGTACACCAACATACACACAATAGGAAATGCATCCTTACATGCCTTATGATAAAGTTTGGACAGGCTGTCGTGATGTAGGTGTGCCCCTCACTCCCTGGGAGCTATCTGTGGCTGGCATATGTCCATCTGAGACAGGCATGCTGACATATGCCAGTCACATGTACAGTGATGCGTTGTACCGCAATGGACCGATCGGTGCCTCCGGCCGGCCCATTGCATTCAATGTGTGCGGGTACGCGTTGTACCCCTGTGCGCGTTGAACCGCAATGGACCGATCGGTGCCTCCGGCCGGCCCATTGCATTCAATGTGTGCGGGTACGCGTTGTACCCCTGTGCGCGTTGAACCGCAATGGACCGATCGGTGCCTCCGGCCGGCCCATTGCATTCAATGTGTGCGGGTACGCGTTGTACCCCTGTGCGCATTGTACCGCAATGGACCGATCGGTGCCTCCGGCCGGCCCATTGCATTCAATGTGTGCGGGTACGCGTTGTACCCCTGTGCGCGTTGAACTGCAATGGACCGATCGGTGCCTCCGGCCGGCCCATTGCATTCAATGTGTGCGGGTACGCGTTGTACCCCTGTGCGCGTTGAACTGCAATGGACCGATCGGTGCCTCCGGCCGGCCCATTGCATTCAATGTGTGCGGGTACGCGTTGTACCCCTGTGCGCGTTGTACCGCAATGGACCGATCGGTGCGCACCCATTGACAATGGGCTTGCCTGGCAACGGACTCGTTTTCGAATTTCGAACGAGTCGGTTGCTGGAAATTCAGTTGGTCACCCACAACAATGTTGCAAAATCATGTATGCCATGAAGTTGAGGATTTGAAGGATGCTGTGGGCGTGTTTTGGTGCTGCTATTCCATGGATTGGCCAGATTCAGAAGATGCAAACGACTTGGACCTATCACTTTGGACACAAGGGACAGTATCTGCCTCTCCAGCACATATATATTGCTGGCTGTTCCCCTGAGAGCTCACTTGCCTGCACTACATGCTCCAGGACGACATCTGCCACTGCACTGCTGCTGTCTCTGCCCCTCTGGACCCTGCAATGGCACGTACTGTGGAGAGAGCCCCAGCCTTCAGCCTTGAAGAGAACCAGGCCCTGCTGGACAGCCTACTTCCACAGTACAGCAAGCTGTATGGGACACCAGGGGAGCAGGTGAGTGTTCTGTGCACTGCCTTTCTGAATGTGCATTTTGTGTGACTAGCAAGGCTGAGAGTCTGCACGCCACTGGCTAGCAGGCTCACTGAGTAGTTGTCACCCCCCATAGTGTGTAGTGACTTGCACTGGACAGGTATGGTGCAGTGACAGTGCATTTGAACATGGTTTTACTTCCCATGCAATGATACCATGTAGTGACGTCTGGCAAACTGTCCATGGTCAGCTTTGCACTGCCTGTGTACATCATGTGCCCCTGTGATTGAGACATGTATATACAACTGTGTCATGCACGGATATGTTGCATGTGTGGTAATGGCCTTTTCACTTTGTCATCCTGACAGGTTAATGCCCATCGGAAGCAGGAAATCTGGAAGGACATCGTCCGGGCTGTCCGGTCCGTGGGGGTCTACAAGCGCCGGATCCGCAACTGCCAGAAGAGGTGGCAGGACCTTCGGGGCTGGACCCGGAGGATTGCACGGGTCCAGCTGAAGCTGTCGCCTCCTCGCAGGAGGGGCGGAACATGGACCCTGACCCCCACATGCTCCAGATCCTGGCGGTGGTCTTTCCAGACCTGGATGGGCAGCTGAAGGCCAGACAGCAGCAAGGAGGGGGTGAGTCAAAGACTGCACTGTGAACTCTGTATTACATGCTTTGTGCCCTCCTCTGGCCTGGTTCAACTGCCACAGTGCAGCAGTCATGTTGTCCAGGAGCCATGTCCCTCTATTGTGCACTGCCCACTGCTCATCTGATACCCAGGTGTGGCCCTTACATTCAGGGAATTGTGTCACTTGGGACTGTGTCCTTGCAGTTTGCTTCACTAAAGGTGGGGGACAGCATCTGTTTCCCTAACTCTGTTGTGGGCATCATGGGTGGGTCCATTGTTCACACAACGCCTGGGTTTGGACATGTGATCTGCGTGTTGCTTTGATATGCGGTCCACTTGCTGAGCTGAGCCACCACATGTGCCTGGGGTATGTGGCACACGCCCATGCAGCGGGTGGGAACAATGTTTGGGCCCCAGGAGTGTGCAGATTACGTGTGTCACACATACATAGCCAGCTATCCACTGTCCAGGGCACATCCCTCATTCATGTGGAGCAGGACAGTCATGCCTACTCCAGGCCATGCAATGCACTCTGTACTCCCACTCCCGTGTATCAGCTGACACATTGTGCACAGTGATTTGACCCCTCAGGTGTCTGCCTCTGTGTCAGTGTGCTGTGGATTAGTTGCCAGGACTGCTGGGGTGTTTCTTGGTAGGGGCTCAGCATGCCCCTGGAGATGTGACCATAGGAGACGATACTTGTGTGTCACATAGGTGTTTGATCAGCTGCCCGTGCAGACTGGGGTATGCGAATGTGAAGTTCAGGCAGCTGTTCTCCATTCACAGCAAATTGTGAGGGGCTCAGGTTCCGAGGGTAGTGTCACAGGTCTCCCATATGTCCAATAGGTGTGACCTGGACAGATGAGGGTTAAGATGATGTGTTGTGTGGGGAATGTACATGTGCACTTGTGCAGCTCCAGGACTTGCATTCCCCATGACCTACTATTGTGACACAGTGCATAGTGTTGTTGTCTGGCTGCCAAGTCATACATCACTGAGACAGTGATGTATGACTTAGCAGTCATGCCTCTGCCATGGCATGTGTCAACTTATTGGTGGTCCTGCAGGGGAGTGACATGTGCTACATGCACACCATAGTGGCGCTGGCTATCAGGACATGGGTGCATCATGGTGTCTGTCGCTGGTATGCATCACATGCATTTCCTATTTGACTCTGGGCATCCCTTTCATCCGGAAACCTGTACTGACTCAGTGGCAAGAGCTGTGATGTGTCCACACCGTGTCCTCTGCACTGTCCAACTACTGTGTACTTGGTGCATGTGTCCACACTGGGGTGTTGCAATCCAACAGACACCAGACAGATGGGTGCAAGGCCATGTGGGATGTGAGTGCCATGCTTGGCATCAGACTGACAATTGGCTTCTCCTGTTCAGTTAGGGCACTTTTAGCAATGTACAACTAATGATGCCAGGGCTTGCTCTGTAATGTGCTGTGCTCACAGTGGTGTGTGCGTTTGGTGCAGGTGACTGATGTCTGTCTGTTTCCCCATTGTTTGCAGATACATCCACGGCCACGGAAGGGGACAGCTCCACGGACCAGGAGGAGCCAGAGAGCCAGACTGGGTCAGCAGCCGAGGAGTGGTCGGAGGGACCCAGTGGCACGGAGGGCGAGGGAGCCACACCGAGGAGTCCTCAGCACCATCCACCTCAGCTGAGGACCAGAGCAACTCGGAGGATGACTCCCTTGTGGAGGCGGGTGTCAGCAGCCACCACACCCCAGCTAGTGTTGCTGTCCCCGCCACCACCAGCACCACCACCGCCCTCCCATCGGCTCCCATTTCCAAGGTCCGTGGAGGCTCCCATGTTCGGGAGCGTGTCTCCTTTGGGCCAGGCACCGCACCCCCTGCCCCTGTGTCCACTGCTGCCCTGAGTGAGGAGTCTGTGAACCTCCTTCGCCAGCTCAATGGAGGGCAGACAGCCATGCTGAGTGTCCTCCATGCGCACACCGCACTGTTGACTCAGCTGGTGTCGTTCATGGAGGGCATCTCATCGGGCATGTCTGACCTACAGAGGGGCAACAGGTCCATGGACTCCT
This sequence comes from Calotriton arnoldi, assembly GCA_963921515.1. Classification (NCBI taxonomy): domain Eukaryota; kingdom Metazoa; phylum Chordata; class Amphibia; order Caudata; family Salamandridae; genus Calotriton; species Calotriton arnoldi. The sequence goes on along the minus strand of CAWUFW010013629.1, from coordinate 282,932 downwards.
CCCTGACGGCAGCAGTGTCCCTCCTCAGACAGTCCCTCACCCCTCCTGCCTCTGCTCCATCCACACTCCCCAGCACCTTACCCGTCCCAAGCACACACACACCGGCACAGGCACACACCAGCACACACACATCCAGCACACAGACACACACGCCACAAACTAAACGCACACGCACGCACAGTCAGGGGACTGAAACCAGACTCACAGGGGATGGGGCCCTGGTACACACACACGCATCCACGGGCACTGCACAGTCCTCAGTTGCCTCTCCCTCCAAAGCACCCTCCCTTGCCTCACCTGCAACCCCAAAGACCCAGCGCCTCTTCCTCAGTGACCTCGGCCTCTTCCCCTCCGATCCAGCTGCCCCAGCATCCAGGGGGAAGAGGAAGCCCCCCACACGGAGCAGAGTGCCCCTCGCCCCCGGACACCCTCCCCCAGGCGCAGACAGACTGAGGCCCCCACCCGCAAGTCTCCCTGGAGTGCTAAGAGCAAGACCCCGCCGCCGCCCTGCAGCTCAAGCACCAGGTCTCCTTCCTCCATCCCTCAGGCCCCCACTCCACAGGTGCCCCCACCACACCCTGCCCCAGGTTCCCCCACCCACAGATATACCATCCCCAAGAGGCTCCGGCCTTCTCCCCCTGCCACTTGCTCTCCCGGCACCACACCCCCGCTGCGCTTGTCTGTGCCACTGATGTGGTGAGGGTGTCCTCCCCTCTGTCCAGCCCACCTTGCCTGTTCCCCATTCTACTCCCCTGGTGGTAGGCACTGCAGTGGAGTCCACTACCACCCTGTCTGACTTGGGCACTGCAGTGGCGGACCTGTCCACTCCATCTGCAGGGTCCACTGCAGTCGTGCCGGCACCCACAACATCTGAGCCATGCCCCCAGTTGTGCCGGCACACACCATGTCAGACACCTCCACTGCAGTTGTCAGTGGCTCTTCAGCACCCACCACCCCTTCCCTGCTTCCTCCTGGTGAGCCCTGATCCTGTCCCTGCGGTGCCTGGCCTACCCCCCGGTTGCCCCTCCTAGTGGATTGTCCCTGGTTTTGTGCAGGCATGTGTAGGGTGGCATCTGCCACTGTCACCCACTTGTGACTTTGTTGATGGACTGGCCATTGGCCTTTGTTTATGTTCTACCGGACTTCTACTTTTAATGCCACATATGCTGAATAAAGCAACTTTCTGTTCTCTAGTGCTTTTGCTTCTGATGTACATGATGTTGATGATGCTAACAATGCCCTTGCTGCAGTGATGGTGATATTTGGTCTCATGATAATGAAGTGTTACTGTGCAGGAACCCATGTGGTCCAGGGGGAATGTGTCCTATCCTGTGGTGTATCCATGTCATCCATAGCAGCATCTGAGGGTGTCATGTGTTCAGTATTTGGCAATGGGATTTCCTACTTAGATTGGCAATTTCACATCTGTGGCTTCCACCCCTGCACATCTGTTGTGCCTGCCATTGTTCTATTCGTCTACTTCCCTGACCGTGTGGCCATCTCCAGTGAACATGCAGGTTTGGGCATCAATGGGGAAGGACTCATCTGTGTTGTCAGTGCAACATTGCTATACAAGTGTGTTGGATCTGTGCTGATGATTCCGTTGGCACTTCCATGACCAGGCTGATGGGACGGGAGCCCTCATTTGGTGCTAATTGTTGATTGTGTGTCCCATTGCTGCCATGGTATGGTATCTGTTCGCCTCACATCTGCAGTCTCCACAGGGTATCTGCATGTGTGTGCCCATTGGTGCAAATATGTGGGTCTGCATTCGGATGGTCACTTCTGTCATTGTGTCATTGATGATTGTTGACGGTGTCAGCCCCCATGGGTGTTGTTTGTCTGCACATGGCCAAAGTTATGTCTTATTTGCACTGCAGGATTTGGCTCCCCCAATTTATGTTGCAATGGGACACATACACTACTTTGCCACTGATGTGTTTGTTGTTCTGTGACCAGGAATCATCCATGCAGTTTGGCAGTTGCACCTCTTACTTTGTCAACACTTACCTTTTGGTCACTGTGATGATGGGGGTTTGGACCCCATTGCCACAATGTTCAAAATGTGCTGCAGCTATGGACCCCACACTTGCCTTTTGGTCACTGTGATGATGGGGGTTTGGACCCCATTGCCACAATGTTCAAAATGTGCTGCAGCTATGGACCCCACACTTGCCTTTTGGTCACTGTGATGATGGGGGTTTGGACCCCATTGCCACAATGTTCAAAATGTGCTGCAGCTATGGACCCCACACTTGCCTTTTGGTCACTGTGATGATGGGGGTTTGGACCCCATTGCCACAATGTTCAAAATGTGCTGCAGCTATGGACCCCACACTTGCCTTTTGGTCACTGTGATGATGGGGGTTTGGACCCCATTGCCACAATGTTCAAAATGTGCTGCAGCTATGGACCCCACACTTACCTTTTGGTCACTGTGATGATGGGGGTTTGGACCCCATTGCCACAATGTTCAAAATGTGCTGCAGCTATGGACCCCACACTTGCCTTTTGGTCACTGTGATGATGGGGGTTTGGACCCCATTGCCACAATGGTCATGGCCTGCTTGCGTTGTGTATGCCACACACATATTTGTGTGGCACATGTGCTAGGGGGTCACATTGTATGTTCGAAGTCATGTTCGGTGTTGTAGGCATTTGACACAGTCTACACACGCTTGTCATGGTGTTGGGGGATGTCTTCTTCTTGCATTCCCTAGGTTGTGGTGTGCTGGTTGTGTCATGCATTGTCCATCCTATGGGTGGGGGTGGTAGTGGTGGTAGGCATCCTGCCCCCCTGGGTGAGGGTGGTAGTAGTGGTAGGCATCCAGCCCCCTGGCTAAGGGTGGTAGTAGTGGTAGGCATCCTGCCCCCCTGGGTGAGGGTGGTAGTAGTGGTAGGCATCCTGCCCCCCTGGCTAAGGGTGGTAGTAGTGGTAGGCATCCTGCCCCCTGGCTAAGGGTGGTAGTAGTGGTAGGCATCCTGCCCCCCTGGGTGAGGGTGGTAGTAGTGGTAGGCATCCTGCCCCCTGGGTGAGGGTGGTAGTAGTGGTAGGCATCCTGCCCCCCTGGCTAAGGGTGGTAGTAGTGGTAGGCATCCTGCCCCCCTGGGTGAGGGTGGTAGTAGTGGTAGGCATCCTGCCCCCCTGGCTAAGGGTGGTAGTAGTGGTAGGCATCCTGCCCCCCTGGGTGAGGGTGGTAGTAGTGGTAGGCATCCTGCCCCCCTGACTAAGGGTGGTAGTAGTGGTAGGCATCCTGCCCCCTCTGGCTAAGGGTGGTAGTAGTGGTAGGCATCCTGCCCCCCTGGGTGAGGGTGGTAGTAGTGGTAGGCATCCTGCCCCCTGGCTAAGGGTGGTAGTAGTGGTAGGCATCCTGCCCCCCTGGGTGAGGGTGGTAGTAGTGGTAGGCATCCTGCCCCCCTGGGTGAGGGTGGTAGTAGTGGTAGGCATCCTGCCCCCTGGCTAAGGGTGGTAGTAGTGGTAGGCATCCTGCCCCCCTGGGTGAGGGTGGTAGTAGTGGTAGGCATCCTGCCCCCCTGGGTGAGGGTGGTAGTAGTGGTAGGCATCCTGCCCCCTGGCTAAGGGTGGTAGTAGTGGTAGGCATCCTGCCCCCCTGGGTGAGGGTGGTAGTAGTGGTAGGCATCCTGCCCCCCTGGCTAAGGATGGTAGTAGTGGTAGGCATCCTGCCCCCCTGGGTGAGGGTGGTAGTAGTGGTAGGCATCCTGCCCCCTGGCTAAGGGTGGTAGTAGTGGTAGGCATCCTGCACCCCTGGGTGAGGGTGGTAGTAGTGGTAGGCATCCTGCCCCCCTGGGTGAGGGTGGTAGTAGTGGTAGGCATCCTGCCCCCTGGCTGAGGGTGGTAGTAGTGGTAGGCATCCAGCCCCCTGGGTAAGGGTGGTAGTGGTGGTAGGCATCCTGCCCCCCTGGGTAGGGGTGGTGGTGCGCATTCAGGCCCTTGTGTGCATATGTGGCATTGGTGATGGGCATCCCGCCCCTATGGTGCTGCTGTTGCTGGTGTAAGTATATTCTGCATCCCTGTGTGTGTGTGTGATGTGTCGTGTACGTGTTGTATGTGTTTTGTGGTTGGTGTCTAGCTTACCTTCTGCGCCGTACGCGTCCGTGCCTGTTCCGGTAGTATATGTAGAATATTGGTATGATCGGGACGAAGGGATTCATGGTTGGTTGGTGTCGTTCGTCCTTCTCGTTGCTTCGCGTCGTCCTCGTCGCTTCGCCTCGTCCTCGTCGCTTCGCGTCGTCCTCGTCGCTGCCGTGTTCGTCTCGGAGCCGTGGATCGTGTTGTGGCGCGAATCGGAGCTTATGTGCGCCTCTCCCGGATGCTTTGACGTGCCGTGCGTAGCGACGGGTTCGGCGCGTACGGAAAGCGCATCGTACTTGTCCGGCCGGACGGGGCTGCATTTTTCCTTCCGTGCGACTCGATTCGGCGTTTCCGGATTCGCCTCGGTCGGAGAACAGGACCTGGTTTGGGTGAGTACGGCTCGGCCGGATTCTTTGCTGTTGTGCGCATCGTACTTGCTCGTTCGGTGTGCTGTACGGATTGGTCGGGAAACAGGCTTTCGCATTGCTTTTTTCCCGACCGAATGGTATTGGGTGCGCCTCCGACCGAGATCGGAATCGGCCCCTAAGTGTGTCACAGAGAGATGAGAAGATGGAGGCCAAAAAGTTCCAGAAGCACTCTAGCCACTCCCACAAGGCCAACCGACAACATCGACTAAGGCATGTGGAAATGAAATGAAGTTGATTGTTATCAAATTCATTTTCCAGTGGTTTGTTAAATTCATCATCGAGTGACATTGAGGAAGATGGGTGTGCCATGACAGCATGAAATGCACATGTAGAATTGGCTGCTTGCAAATAAAAACACAAATCTAAAATGAATCGCAACATGAAGTAACAAAGTTCATTTGGACATTGTCCTAAAATCCCGCTTAAGGTGAATGGTTGCCCTACAACTTTTATTATAGACAGTGTTGCATTGATAAACATCATGTCGGGAGAAAAGTACAGCAAACTATCTGCGATACCACGTCTCACACCGGCAAGAACAAAGGTGTATGTATACCTTGGCAGCTTCTATGCCCTTGCAGAGTCAAGGATCTTTTGTAGTGACCATGCAGCACAAGAAAACGACAGTGAAAGTGTCAATTCATGTCCTCCAAGGTATGTCCTCTAGTGCATGCTTATTAAGCTTCGAACATGCTGCTGACATGGGATTGATCTCTATTAACTACAACTTAACCCCTGACATGCGCAGGATGGCCGGGAGCCATCCTGCGCCATGGTGCTCATGTGCGCAGGACGGCTCCCGGCTGTCCTCGCACACGGCAGGGGAATTCCCTCTGGTGCCTGCACCAGAGGGATTTCCTTCTCCCCCCGACAGCCTCAGGAGCTGGGTATGGGCTTCCCCAGCTCCAGAGGCTGTCTATCTTGTTTTTGTGCAATGAAGATCGGCGTGCACGTCACGCTGACCTCATTGCACAGAAACTGAAATGAGCTGATAGGCTCATTTCAGTTTTACTTTCTACATGCTCAGGGGGCTATCTCAGCCCCCTGAGCACATAGAAAGTCAGGAGAGGTATCATTGGAAAGGGGAAGAATCTCCCCTTTCCAATGGTACCCCTCCCTAGTGTATCCCTGCTTGGGGATTGCCCCAGTAGGGCGATCCCCAAGAAGGGATCCACCCACTAGGCACCAGGGAGGGGGGAGCAGCACCTTGGGCAAGGGCGTTTGCTCCCCCCAAAAATAATTTGGCATAATCAGTCTTTCTGTCCCCCCTGGGGGGCAGATGGGGGCAGTAGCCCCCAATCTGCCCCCCCCTGGGGGGCAGAAAGCCCACTAGAAGCCAGAGATTACATTTTTTATTTGATTTAGGGGTGGGGGCTGCCCAAGATGGGCATGCAATGTCCCCACCCCCCCCCAGAAAAATTCCAGTCTTTCTGCCCCCCCAGTGGGGTAGAAAACCCACTAGAAGCCAGGGATTTATTTTTTTATTTGATTTAGGGTTGGGGGCTGCCCAAGATGGGCATGCCAATGCCACCCCAGCAAAATTCCAGTCTTTCTGCCCCCCTTGGGGGCCTTTCCCCAGAATCCCCTGAGGTATCATTTTACTCGGGAGACTAAGGGGAACGCTGTGTGGTAGGACATTTGTGCCGGCATGGTGATCCCACACAAAAATATGTGGAAAATTTGTTTTTTTCAGCTAAATTTGAGGTTTTCAGGGGATTTTGGGTAGAAAAGCGTTGATGGATCTACGCAAGCCATACCTCGCTGGACTCCCCCGGGTGTCTAGTTTTCAGAAATGTGTGGGTTTGGTAGCTTTCCCTAGATGGCCGCCGAACCGGGGGCAGGAAACCCAGGTGACCCCTCTTGCAAAACCAAGTCGTTTTGCAATAGGTAATTTTGATGTCTCCTCAATATGTTTTGGGCCCTTGCCTCTCGCGGGTACTTGGGCCACCCACACGAGTGAGGTTCCATTTTCATCAGGAGACCTTGGGGACCGCTGGGTGGTACGAAATTTGTGTCAGCCCGGTGATCCCACAACTTTCCCACACAGAAATTTTAGAAAAAAGTGATTTTTTCAGCTAAATTTGAGGTTTGCAGGGGATTCTGGGTAGGAAAACGTTGGGGGTTTCACGCAAGCCATACCTCCCTGGACTCCCCAGGGTGTCTAGTTTTTATAAATGTATGGGTTTGGTAGGTTTCCCTAGATTGCCGCCGAGCCCGGGGCCAAAAACCAAGGTGACCCCCTTGCAAAACAAGGTCGTTTTGTGATAGGTAATTTTGATGTCTCCTCAATATGTTTTGGGCCCTTGCCTGTCGCGGGTACTTGGGCCACCCACATGAGTGAGGTACCATTTTTATCGGGTGACCTTGGGGAATGCTGGGTGGTAGGAAATTTGTGTCAGCCTGGTGATCCCACAACTTTCCCAGACAGAAATTTGAGAAAAAGGTGATTTTTTCAGCTAAATGTGAGGTTTGCAGGGGATTCTGGGTAGGAAAACATTGGGGGGTCCATGCAAGCAATAGCTCCCTGGACTCCCCCGGGTGTCTAGTTTTCAGAAATGTGTGGGTTTGGTTAGGTTTCCCTAGATGGCCGCCGAGCCCGGGGCCAAAAACCCAGGTGACCCCCCCTTGCAAAACCAGGTCGTTTTGTGATAGGTAATTGTGATGTCTCCTCAATACGTTTTGGGACCTTGCCTGTCGCGGGTACTTGGGCGACCCACACGAGTGAGGTACTATTTTTATCGGGAGACTTTGGAAAATGCTGGGTGTGTGGAATTTTGTGGATTCACGCAGATTCCAGAACTTTCCATTACAGGAATGTGAGGAAAATGTGTTGCTTTTGACAAAGTTTGAGGTTTTTAAGGGATTTTGGGTAACAGAATCTGGTGAGAGCCAGACAAGTTACCCCATCCTGGATTCCCCTAGGTGTCTAGTTTTCAAAAATGTATAGGTTTGCTAGGTTTCACTAGGTGCCAGCTGAGCTAGACTTCAAAATTTACAGCTAGGCACTTTGCAACAAAGGGGTCAGTTTTCACTGTAAAAATGTGGTGTGTCCACCTTGCGTTTTGGGCCGTTTCCTTTCACGGGCACTAGCACACAGCACCGCCCGCCACAATGCTGGGAATGCACTGTGTGCATTGTCATGCACAAGGTGACAGGCACCGTGCAGTGCCTGCCACCTTGTCCATGACAATGTAGGAGGGTACCATAGGTACCCCCATGTGCACCCCACACCCCCCCAATACCCTGGGGGCCCGCAACGGGCCCCCAACAGCAAACTCTGCATGCCTTTTGCCGCCACGGAAAGGCTGCTTCCCGCACCCATACTAATATGGATGGCAGTGTCTAGCAGACACCGCCACCATATGTAGCCCCTTTTCCGCCCGGTCGACTGGTCGACCGGCAGAAAACCGGCGGACGGTCTCTCCGTCCGCCGGGGTCCCCCCCGCCATACTAATATGGCGGGGGGAAAATGGGTGGCGGGTGGAGGGAAATGTAGGGCGGATCACCACCGCCATGCGGGCGGTGGTGATCCGCCCTACATCGTAATGACCCCCTTAGTTTCTATAAAAAACCTTCAAGAATCTACACAAATGACCCCTTGCTGAATTTAAAATGTTGTCTACTTTTCTGAAATGTATGGCTTTCTAGGATCCATTATTGCTTTCATACCCATTTCTACCATTAACTGGAAGGACGTTAAAAGCACAAAAAATAGCAAAAATAGGCTATGTCCCAGTAAAATGGCAAAACTGTGTAAATTTGGTTTTATGACAAAAGTCTGTCTGTTCCTGAAAGCTGGTAAGATGGTGATTTCAGCACCACAAACCCTTTGTTGATAGCATTTGCAGGAAAAAACCAGACACTTTCATCTGCAGCACTTTTTTCCCATTCCCCCCCCCCAAAAAAAAGATGTAGCTGTATTTTGGGTAATTTCTGGGTCCCCTCCAGGGAAATCAACAAATCCTGGGTACCTTTAAAATCCCCATGATATTGGAAGAAAAGCACGCAAATTTGGCTTGGATACCTTATGTGGTGAAAAAGTTACAAGGGCCTAAGTGCAAACTACCCAAAATAGCCGAAAAAAGGCTTAGCACAGGGGGTGGTGGGGGGGGGGGGGGTAAAGGCCTAGCAGCGTAGGGGCTAAATGCCCATTCTGAAATGTTGAATGGTGCCAAAGCTTTCTCCCGCCTTGATTCGAACAAAGGCTACCATCAGTTTGAACTGGAAGAAAACTGTAGATACATTAATACTTTTTCAACTCATGTTGGTTTGTTCAGATATAAAAGACTCCATTTTGGTGTGTAGTCAGCTGCAAAAATCTTTCAAGATGTCATTTGCTGAATAATACAGCCTGTCACACATGCTTTTAACAACAGTAATGATATATTGATGTTTGGGGCTATATGAAAGGAACATGATAAAGCACTCACACAATTTTACCGTCTGCTTGCTGATGCAGGTCTCATACTAATTGCAGAGAAGATTAAGGTTCACAAAAACAGACTTAAATTCTTTGGGCATATTTCTCTGAAACGGGAATGACTCCTGACCCCGGAAAGGTACAAGCATTGTCATCTACTTGCCCTCCAGAAGATGTGACCATGCTAGGATCCTTCTTAGGCATAGTCAGCTACTGCTCCATGTAAATTTGTGCATTCTGCAGCACACATAGTGTTAGAAATAGGGTCTCTAGTTGACAAAGGTATGCACCCTGTCCAAGTTGGGACGACCACTCTAGTCAGGGTAAGTGTAGTACACACTAAGGGGCCGATTCCGATCTCGGCCGGTAGGGCACCTAACAGTATTCGTCCGGAAAAAATACAAGCCGAATGCGTGTTTCCCGACCGATTCGTACACTCGTCCGGACGAACAAGTACGATGCGTATAACAACCCAGTTTCCGAGCGAGCCGTACTCGCCCAATCCAGCTCCTGTTCCCCGGCTGAGCCGGATCCGTAAACGCCGATTCGAGTTGCACGGAAGCAAATACACAGCACCTTCCGGCCGGACTAGTACGATGCTCAATCCGTACGCGCCGAACCCGTCGCTACGTCCGGCACGTTTGAGCATCCGGGCGAGCCGTACATAAGCTCCGTTTCGCTCCACAAGACGATCCATGGCTACGAGACGAACAAGCATGCTACGAGTACGACTCGAAGACATGAGAAACCCGAACGAGACGATCCAAGCATGAATCCCTTTGCGCAGGTCCTACCTATACTCTACATCTATTACCAGGACCGGCACGGGCGCGTACGGCGCAGACGGTAAGTCAAACACCAACAATACAAACAAACTACATGTACCCGAAATATGTCACACACACATAGGGATGCACAAATAACGTACACTAGCAACAGCAGAACCATAGGGGTGGTATGGCCAACACCAATGCCATACACACCCATAGGGGGATGGATGCCTACCACCAACACCACCCTACCACCACCCCTACTCATGGGGGGCTAGATGCCTGCCACACCACCACCCCTACTCAAGGGGGGCTGGATGCCTGTCACTACTACCATCCCCACTCATGGGGTGATGGACGTCTACCACTACCACCACCACTACCAATGGGTGCCTGGATGCCTGTCACTACTACCATCCCCACTCATGGGGGGATGGATGCCTACCACTACCACCACCCCTACTCAGGGGGGCCTGAATGCCTACCACTACCACCACCCCTACTCAGGGGGGCCTGGAAGCCTGCCACCACCACCACCCCTACTCAGGGGGGGCTGGATGCCTGTCACTACTACCATCCCCACTCATGGGGGGATGGATGCCTACCACTACCACCACCCCCACTCAGGGGGGCTAGATGCCTGCCACCACCACCACCCCTACTCAGGGGGCTGGATGCCTGTCACTACTACCATCCCCACTCATGGGGGATGGATGCCTACCACTACCACCACCACTACTCATGGGTGCCTGGATGCCTGTCACAACTACCATCCCCACTCATGGGGGATGGATGCCTACCACTACCACCACCCCCACTCAGGGGGCTAGATGCCTGCCACCACCACCACCCCTACTCAGGGGGGCTGGATGACTGTCACTACTACCATCCCCACTCATGGGGGGATGGATGCCTACCACTACCACTATCCCCACTCAGGGGGGGCTAGATGGCTGCCACTACTACCATCCCCACTCATGGGGGGATGGATGCCTACCACTACCACCACCACTACTCATGGGTGCCTGGATGCCTGTCACAACTACCATCCCCACTCATGGGGGGATGGATGCCTACCACTACCACCACCCCCACTCAGGGGGGGCTATATGCCTGCCACCACCACCACCCCTACTCAAGGGGGCCTTGATGCCTGTCACTACTACCATCCCCACTCATGGGGGGATGGATGCCTACCACTACCACCACCCCCACTCAGGGGGGGCTAGATGCCTGCCACACAACCACCACCCCTACTCAGGGGGGCCTGGATGCCTGTCACTACTACCATCCCCACTCATGGGGGGATTGATGCCTACCACTACCACCACCCCCACTCAGGGGGGCTAGATGCCTGCCACCACCACCACCCCTACTCAGGGGGGCCTGGATGCCTGTCACTACTACCATCCCCACTCATGGGGGGATGGATGCCTACCACTACCAACACCCCCACTCAGGGGGGGCTAGATGCCTGTCACTACTACCATCCCCACTCATGGGGGGATGGATGCCTACCACTAACACCACTCCTACTCATAGGACGGGTAATGCATGACACAACTAGCATACTCCCCCATAAGGAATGACAGAAAATTACATCCCCCCAACACCATGACAAGTGTGTGTAGTCTGTGTCAAATGCCTACAACACTGAACATGACATTGAACATACAATGTGACCCCCTAGCACATGTGTCACACAGAAATGTTTGTGGCCTCCACAATGCAAGTCGACCATGGCCACTGTGGCAATGGGCTCGAACACCCCATCACCACAGTGACCAAAAGGGAAGTGTGGTGTCCATAGCTGATGCACATTTTGAACAGTGTGGCAATGGGGCCTAAAGCCCCATCACCACAGTGACCAAAAGGGAAGCGTGCTGTCCATAGCTGATGCACAATTTGAACAGTGTGGCAATGGGGCCTAAAGCCCGATCACCACAGTGACCAAAAGGGAAGCGTGGTGTCCATAGCTGATGCACAATTTGAACAGTGTGGCAATGGGGCCTAAAGCCCCATCACCACAGTGACCAAAAGTGAAGTGTGGTGTCCATAGCTGATGCACAATTTGAACAGTGTGGCAATGGGGCCTAAAGCCCCATCACCACAGTGACCAAAAGGGAAGTGTGGTGTCCATAGCTGATGCACATTTTGAACAGTGTGGCAATGGGGCCTAAAGCCCCATCACCACAGTGACCAAAAGGGAAGTGTGGTGTCCATAGCTGATGCAGATTTTGAACAGTGTGGCAATGGGGCCTAAAGCCCCATCACCACAGTGACCAAAAGGGAAGTGTGGTGTCCATAGCTGATGCAGATTTTGAACAGTGTGGCAATGGGGCCTAAAGCCCCATCACCACAGTGACCAAAAGGGAAGTGTGGTGTCCATAGCTGATGCACATTTTGAACAGTGTGGCAATGGGGCCTAAAGCCCCATCACCACAGTGACCAAAAGGGAAGTGTGCTGTCCATAGCTGATGCACAATTTGAACAGTGTGGCAATGGGGCCTAAAGCCCCATCACCACAGTGAGCAAAAGGGAAGTGTGGTGCCCATAGCTGATGCACATTTTGAACAGTGTGGCAATGGGGCCTAAAGCCCCATCACCACAGTGACCAAAAGGGAAGTGTGCTATCCATGGCTGATGCACAATTTGAACAGTGTGGCAATAGGGCCTAAAGCCCCATCACCACAGTGACCAAAAGGGAAGTGTGGTGTCCATAGCTGATGCACATTTTGAACAGTGTGGCAATGGGGGCTAAAGCCCCATCACCACAGTGACCAAAAGGGAAGTGTGGTGTCCATAGCTGATGCACATTTTGAACAGTGTGGCAATGGGGCCTAAAGCCCCATCACCACAGTGAGCAAAAGGGAAGTGTGGTGTCCATAGCTAATGCACATTTTGAACAGTGTGGCAATGGGGCCTAAAGCCCCATCACCACAGTGACCAAAAGGGAAGTGTGCTGTCCATAGCTGATGCACAATTTGAACAGTGTGGCAATGGGGCCTAAAGCCCCATCACCACAGTGACCAAAAGGGAAGTGTGGTGTCCATAGCTGATGCACATTTTGAACAGTGTGGCAATGGGGCCTAAAGCCCCATCACTACAGTGACCAAAAGGGAAGTGTAGTCATGGTAAAAGCTGCCAAAGCCAAACTGCATGGATGAATCCTGGTCACACAACAACAAACACATCAGTGGCATAGTAGTGCTTGTGTCCCATAGCAACATAGATTGGTCGAGGCAAACAGTGCAGTGTCACTGAAACATCGTTTTGGCCATGTGCATGCAAACATCACCCATGGGGGCCCACATTGTCAACATTCACAAATAACCAAATGACAGAAGTGACCATCATAATGCTGACCCACATCTCTGCACCAATGGACACACAAATGTAGATATCCTGTGGAGACTGTAGATGTCAGGTGAACAAATACCATACCATGGCATCAATGGGACATACAAACCATGATTATTGTGCTGACTGATGACCTAGGAGTCCCAGGGACAGCAGGGGAAAGCCACCAAACAACATACAGCCAGTGGCACACTCAAGATATGCCAATGCAGTGGTGCAAAGGCACAAACACAAACAGACATACTCACACTTCATATCAAACACAACAGGTGATGGGGGGGGGTGCCAGTGTCCCCAGGCAACCACACAACACATGAGGAGGCCTGAATTCCAACCACACAGATGTGTATGCAGTGCCATACAAAAGTTACTCATGGATCGGATACCCCTATGTGGGCAATCAGGCATTGTTAGATGAGAGGGAGCCCAAATTACACATGTCACACAAGCTTGTAGGAACAGCTACTAACACAGCAAGAGACAGACCCACCACAGCACTACCCCCAGGGACCCCACATTGTGCTGACACTAGCCTGCATGATAATCCCACTGTGATGACAAAGTTAGATGTCGTTCACACTGTGAACCACAGCCATGTGCCCTGAGCAACTAACTACCATCACACCTACACAAGCTCCAATCAATCAGCACGGCCTGCCAGCCAAGGCCAATATGGAGGTAGGGGTCTAGCCGTGCAACAACTCACTTTTGCACACACTCAACACCACACACCCTGATCTCCACCAAGGTGCAGCAGTGAAGCTCACATGGACTGGTGACATTGGACATGCACCCATGACAAAACCAGGGGTGGTGGTGGGAACTAAGGTGCAGAAACCCATCACACATGGCCAGTCAACAAGACTCGTCAATGTCTGACACACAGCACAGTATGCTGTACATGGGCATGATGTGAAATCCACCACAATCAATGGGATCCTGGCCATAGTCACACACCAACGAAGAAGCCAAGGTGACACACGAAGAACACACGTACACAACTTCCAACATTGCAGCTCTGACCCTGAGGAGTGGCAGCAGTCACACACACAACGTGTCACAATCACTGAAAGCTACCACAAACTGTAAATCACATGACTTGTGTAAACAATAAGTGCCAAGGGGAATCCTGAATGTGTCCCATCTGCGTTTGCCCACATCCCCAGCCTTGACAACAAAGACAACCAGTGATGACAACCTCATGAACATTAGTTTGCCATGCACCCACATCACGGAGAAACCAGGTCCAAGATGCTGGATGAACACAGAACAATTCAGCAAGCATCACAAACAGGAACATCCCTAGGGACACAGCCTGTGTAGGAAAAGGGAAGGGAACACGCACAGACATGCTTACACAACACACAACACAGGCCCACGCAATGTCACCGGATTACACACTGCCATGAGGGCACTCCACTCCTGTGGAAGGTCCGCTGTGCCAAACCTTGTCTGTACACGACCCAAACATGTCAGCAGAACACTCCGTCAGTGAGTCAACAACCACAACACACAGAAGGCTCTGCTCACATCAGCCTGGGTACGGGAGTGTCACGTCAGTCATCTGCATACACACAAAACACGTGTCAAGCAAGTTGCACTGTATACACAGATGAGTCCTTCGACATTGACGTGCAAAACTGCATGTCCAGTGGAGCTGGGCACACAGTCAGGGAAATTGGAACATTGAACAGTGGTAAGCCCACCAGATGTGCATCAGTGTAAGACAAAGATGTTCATTTACAAATGCAAAATGGACATCCCTGTGTCAAATGCTGAACATTACACCCTCAGACTGCAGCAAAGGATGCCATAGATCCAGACTACAACAGGACACATATCCCATGGACCACATGGAGTCCATCACTGCAACACTTCATTTTCCTGATATGAACACTATTACAACTGCAAATGCAGGATGCTACTCATCCACATCATGTACATCAAAAGAAAACCCACAATTAAACAAAAATAGGCTTTATTCAGCAAATGGCAAGGAAAACTCAGAAGTCCCAAAGAAACTAAGGCCAATGGCCAGTCCAAAATCACTGTCCCAACAGGGTGATAAGTGACAACTGGTCACCCATTGCTTGCCTGCACCTGTACGGACAGGGGACATCCCCCTTGGTGGGGCATACAAGGGGCAGGCCAGGCACCCCAGGGACAGGATCAGGGGATGGCAGAAGGAGGCAGTGAAGGGGTGGTGGGTGCAGGAGTGTCACCGGCAACTGCAGTGGAGGTGTCTGACTCAGGGGGGGCCGGCACCACTGTGGTACACAAGTCAGTTGGTGTGGGTGCTGCAACCACTGCAGTGGGCTGGTCTGATGTAGTGGACTGGGTCCCCACTGCAGTGCCCGAGTCAGACGGGGTGGTTGTGGACTCCACTGCAGTGCATGACTCCAAGGGAGTGGAAGGGGGGCAGATGAGGTGGGCAGGACAGAGGGGGGGGACCCGGTCTCCACACCAGTGGCACTAACAGGCAGAGCGTCTGGGTTGGGGTGGAAGAGCAAGTGGCAGGGGGGGAGGGCCTAAGCAGTCTGGGGATGCAGTATCGGTGTGTGGGGGAACCTGGGGCAGGGTGTGGCGGGGGAACCTGTGGAGTGGTGGCCTGGGGGATGGAGGAGAGAGACTGGGTGGTGGAGCTGCGTGGTGGTGGTGGCGGGGTCTTGATCTTCCTGGTCCGGGGGACTTCCTAATGGGGTCCTGTGTCTGCCTGCACCTGGGGAGGGTGTCCGGGGCGAGGGGCACTCCCTCTGTGTGGGTGGCCTTCCTCTTCCCCCGGTATGCTGGATCAGCAGGATTGGAGGGAAGAGGCCGAGGTCACACAGGAAGATCTGCTGTGTAGGTGGGGTAGCAGGTGAGGCAAGGGAAGGGGTCTTGGAGGGAGAGGATTTGGAGGACTGCGGAGTGACTGTGGATGCCTGTGTGTGTGTCTGCTCCCCATCCCCTGTGTCTGTGGTATCAGTCCCCTGAAGATGCTTGCGTGCACGTCTTGCCTTTCTCTTGGGTGTGTCTGTGTGCTCGTGTCTGTGTGCTTGGGTGATTGTGCAGGTGTGCATGTGATTTGGACAGGTAGGGTGGCAGGCAGTGTGGATGGGGCAGAGGTGGGAGGGGTGAGGGACTGTTGGAGGAGGGACACTGCTGCCGTCAGGGAGGAGTCCATGGACTTATTGCTCCTCTGTAGGGCAGACATACCCGTCGAGATGCCCTCCATGAACGACACCAGCTGTGTCAACAGAGTGGTGTGTGCATGGAGGACACTAAGCATTGCTGTCTGCCCTACATGGAGCTGCCGAAGGAGGTACACAGACTCCTCACTCAGGGCAGCAGGGGATACAGGGGCAGGGGGTGCGGTGCCTGGCACGAAGGAGACACGCTCCCGAGAACGGGAGCCTCCACGGACCTCAGGAATGGGAGCCAATGGGAGGGCGGTGGTGGTGGTGGTGGTGGCGGGGCCAGACAGACTAGCTGGCCTTTGGTGGCTGCTGAGACCCGCCTCCACAAGGGTGTCATCCTCCGAGCTGCTGTGGTCCTCAGCTGAGGTGGATGGTGCTGAGGACTCCTCGGTGTGGCTCCCCTCACCCTCCGTGCCACTGGGTCCCTCTGACCACTCGTCCGATGCTGACCCAGTCTGGCTCCGCTGCTCCTCCTGGTCCATGGAGCTGTCCCCTCCTGTGGCCGTGGATGTATCTGCATACAATTAGGGAAACAGACAAACATCAGTCACCTGCACTGACCGCATACACCACAGTAAGTACAGCACATCACAGAGCAAGCCCTGGCATCCTTAGTTGAACATTGCCTAAAGTCCTCACACAGATTTGGGGAAGCCAATTGTCAGTCTGATGGTCAACCATGGGACTCACACCCCTCCTGCCCTTGCACCCATCTGTCTGGTGCCTGTCTGATGGTAAGACCCCAGTGTGGACACATGCACCACCTACACAGTTGTTGGACATTGCAGGGAACACGGTGAAGTATGTGAACATGCACACATCACATCTCTTGCCACTGAGTCAGTGCAGGTGTCCGGATAAAGGGATGGCCAGAGTCCAAATAGAAATGCATGTGATGCATACCAGCACCAGAAACCATGATGCACCCATGTCCGGATAGTCAATGCCACAATGGGGTGCATGTTGCACATGTCACTCCCCTGCAGGATCAGTCTCAGGAAGTTTAATGCCATGACACAGGAATGCGTGCAAAGTCATACATTACTGTCTCCAGTCACATGGCCATGGCAGCCAGCCAACAACAGTCTGCACTGTGTCACAATCCGAGGGCATGGGAATGCAAGTTATGTGACCGACAAGTGCACATGTCCATCCCCCAAAAACCACATCATCTGTACTACTATTTGTCCACGTCATACCAACTGGACATATGGGGGACATGAAACACAACTCTCTGAACATGAGCACCTCACAGTGTGCTGTGAATGAAAAACAGCTGCCTGAAAGTCACAGTCGCAAACACCTGTGTGCACAGTCAAGTGATCAGACACCTGTAAGTCACAGAAGTATCGTCTATCATGGTCACATCTCCGATGGCATGCTGAGCCCTAGCCGATAAACATACCAGTAGTCCTGACAACGAAGACACAGCACAATGAGACAGAGGCAGACACCTGAGGGTACATTTCACTGATCACAACATGCCAGATGATACACGGGAGTGGGAGTACAGAGTGTATTGTATGCCCTGGAGTAGGCATGACTGTCCAGCTCCACCTGTAAGAGGGATGAGTCCTGGACAGTAGGCAGGTGGCTAAGCATGTGTGACACACTTGATACACATACTCCTGAGGCCCAAACATTGTTCCCACCAGCATCATGGGTGTGTGCCAAATTCCCCAGGGACATGTGGTGATTCAGATCAGCAAGTAGACCACATATCAAAGTTACACCCAGATTACATGTCAGAACTTAGGCATTGTGAAAGCAATTGACCCACCCATGAGTCGCACAACATAGTCACGGGAACAAATGCTGTCCCCCACCTTGAACAAAGCGAAATGCAATGACACAGTCCCCAAATGACACAATTTCCTGACTATAAGGGCCACTCATATGCGTATCAGAGGAGAAGTGGGCATGTCACAAATGAGGGACATGGGTCCTGGACCACATGACTGATGTACTGTGGAAGTTTAACCAGGCCAGAGGAGGGCACATAGCATGTCAGACAAAGTGCACAGTGCAGTCATGGACTCACCCCCTCCTTGCTGCTGTCTGCCCTTCAGCTACCCATCCAGGTCAGGGAAGACCACCGCCAGGATCCGGAGCATGTGGGGGGTCAGGGTCCGGTGTCCGCCCCTCCTGCAAGGAGGCGACAGCTTCAGCTGGACCCTTGCGATCCTCCGGGTCCAGCCCCGAAGGTCCTGCCACCTCTTCTGGCAGTTGCGGATCCTGCGCCTGTAGACCCCCACCGATCTTACTGCCCGGGCGATGGTCAGCCAGATTTCCTGCTTCTGGTGGGCATCAACCTGTGAGGATGACAAAGTGAAAAGGCCATTACTACATATCCAACATATACGTGCATCACACAGTTGGATATACATGTCTCAATCACAGGGGCATATGATGTACACAGGCAGTGCAACAATGGCTATGAACAGTTTGCCAGCAGTCACTAAATGGTAACATTGCATGGGAAGTAAACCTAGTTGGAATGCACTGTTACTGCACTGTACCAGTTCAGTGCATGTAACTACATGCTTTGGGGTGTGACAACTACTCAGTGAGCATGCTAGCCAGTGGTGTGCACACTGTAAGTCCTGCTAGTCAGACAACATGCACAATTAGTAAGGCAGTGGACAGCGCACTCACCTGCTCCCCTGGTTTCCCATACAGCTTGCTGTACTGTGGAAGGAGGCTGTCCAGCAGGGCCTGGTTCTCCTCAAGGCTGAAGGCTGGGGCTCTCTCCACAGTACGTGCCATTGCAGTAGCCAGAGGATGCAGAAACAGCAGCAGTGTTGGTGGTAGATGTCGTCCTGGAGCATGTAGTGCAGGCAAGTGAGCTCTCAGGGGAACAGCCAGCATTATATGTGTGCTGCAGAGGCAGATACTGTCCCATGTGTCCAAAGTGATAGGTCCAAGTTGTTTGCATCTTCTGAATCTGACCAATCCATGGAATAGCAGCACTAATACATGCCCACAGCATCCTTCAAATCTTCAACTTCATGACACCCATGATTTTGCAACATTGTTGTGGCTGGCCAACTGAATTCACTGCATCAGACTCGTTGGAGCTTCGAAAACGCGTCCGTTGCCATGACAGGCCCCAGCCAATGCATGCACACCGATCGGTCCATTGCTGTACAACGCGTATTTTGGGGTTCAACACGTACCCGCACACATCGTATGCAATGGGCCGGCCGGGCACACCGATCGGTCCATTGCTGTACAACGCGTATTTCGGGGTTCAACGCGTACCCGCACACACCATATGCAATGGGCCGGCCGGGCACACCGATCGGTCCATTGCTGTACAACGCGTACCCGCTCCCAACAGATGCAATGGGCCGGCCGGGCACACCGATCGGTCCATTGCTGTACAACGCGTATTTCGGGGTTCAACGCGTACCCGCACACACCATATGCAATGGGCCGGCCGGGCACACCGATCGGTCCATTGCTGTACAATTCGTACCCGCTCCCAACAGATGCAATGGGCCGGCCGGGCACACCGATTGGTCCATTGCTGTACAACGCGTATTTCGGGGTTCAACGCGTACCCGCACACATCATATGCAATGGGCCGGCCGGGCACACCCATCGGTCCATTGCTGTACAACGCGTATTTTGGGGTTCAACGCGTACCCACACACATCGTATGCAATGGGCCGGCCGGGCACACCGATCGGTCCATTGCTGTACAACGCGTACCTGTACAGGTCAGTCGCATATGTCACCATGCTTGTCAATGGTGAACGTATGCCAGCCACATATACCTGCCAGAGACGCAGGGGCACACCTACAACACCACACCCAGTCCACACTGTTTCCTAAGGCATGTAAGGCTGCATTACCTTTTTTGTGTATGGGGGTTGACATGTGGTTTCTGTGGTGGCACTGGTGGGCAGCCACACCCAGGCTGTGCATGTGTTCATGGGGACAGGGTCCTTTGTGTGTTGTGCACATGACCACTGTGATGTGCAACAGTTCATTTTGGAGCATGTGGCATGGTCACATTTCCAGGTTGTGTATGTGTGTGACATGTCACATACCCCCAGGGTCCCATGGGGGAAGGCATGTACGTCACAGGATGACCCATTGCCACAATAGTGATGTCCCTCCACAGTCTGTGTGCATGTTGTGTTTCCGATGTCTCTGATTCCATGTGCACGATGGGAGACAGTCTCCACATCAAGGTTGTTTGTGCATGGACTTTGATGTTGTGCGTCACTGGCGTCCATGTGTATCCTGCTGAGGCGATAGGGGCCACTACCTGTGGGAGTCATGTTAGTTTGTCTGACGTGTACATGATACGCCATGTCATGCCAGTGTCCATGTGGCAAGACAGGGTCACTGGGAATCTACCTGTCAATGAGCTGTGATGCCTGTGGCGCATCTGTCCAGACATGTCACTGTGGTGTGTGTGTGGAACGTGACAGCAGTAAATGGGTACTGTGACACAGCCTAATGAGCTTCCCATAGCACAACCTGGTACCTGTTGTGCACACATGTTGTACTGAGAAGTTAGATGATGGCCATGTAGGTGCGAGTTATGTCCGAACAGAATGGCACACACATCAAGTACTTGTGTCTCGTAATGATGTATCATGTGAAATTGAGTATGGTGAATGGCACATATGTGGGGTGACTGACAATCTTTCTTTCTTCATCCTATGCACTGCAGGGCTCCAGCTGTCCATAGACCATTCCCTGACCTGGCAACGATGGTGGAACGTGACAGCATCCGACGGTACCGCTTCACCAGGCAGCTGATTGAGGATTTGGCAGTGCGCTTGGCACCACATCTGCAACCGGGCCGGCCGTACCCTACAGCGCTGACCCCCAAGGTGAAGGTAATGGCAGCCCTACACTTCTTTGCCACCGGTACCTTTCAACACACTGTGGCAACTGCCGGTGGGATGTCACAGACTATGTTCAGCCGTGTGCTACGTGATGTTTTGGAGGCAATGCTGAGATGCCTGAAAAAGTACATCTATTTCCCTACACGTCAACAACTCACTGACGTCAAGAGTGACTTCTATGCCCTGGGGAGGATGCCACATGTCATTGGCTCCATTGATGGGACACATGTGGCTTTGATACTACCACAGGCACATGAGCAGGCATACCGGAACCGTAAACATTACCATTCAATCAATGCTCTGGTGGTATGTCTTGCAGATATGAGCATCACACATGTGTGTGCCCGTTTCCCTGGTTCAGCACACGATGCCTACGTGATGAGGAGTAGTCGCATCCCGAGGATGATGGCACAGATGCAGAACCAGCGTGCCTGGCTTGTCGGTGTGTACTGACTTTGTACCATTGTGTGTGTTCTGCTCTGTAGTATTCTGCCCACTTTTCCAACTCAGCTAATGTGCACTTGTCTGTCCGTAGGTGACTCCGGATACCCCAACATGCCGTGGTTGCTGACACCCCTCAGGAACCCTGTGACACCAGCCCAGATGCGCTACAATGAGGCACATGGTCGGACCAGGAGAGTGATTGAGCGGACATTTGGTCTCCTGAAGAGCCGCTTCCGCTGCCTGGACAAGACAGGAGGGGCCCTCCCATATGCCCCAGCAAAGGTGTGCAAGATTGTCATCGTCTGCTGCATGCTACACAACCTGGCAGTGTAGAAGGAGTTGCCTCTCATCCTGGATGACGATGACCAATGTCCGCCATCTGTGGAGGATCCTGGCCTGGACCACGATGCCAGTGATGATGATGATGGCGATGTCCGCACACAGCTCATCACCAACTTCTTCAGCTGAATGTGAGTATCCAAGGAGATGTAATGTGAATGATGTGAGTTTGCATGATATGTGTGGGTGGTGCTCTGGTGCTGTTTGAGTGTGGCCATGTGCTACTTGACTGGATGCGTGCAGCAATGTGTCCTTACAGGTAGTCTGTACTCCCCAACAGTTTTGACATGCTAACTTGGTTTTGTGTAGTTGTCTTGTGACATGTATTGGGCATGAGTATTGCAGTTCTGTCCTGTTCTTCAGTGGTTTTAACTGTGTGTCATGTCTGTCCTTCACAGGGTGCTTACTGAGTACTTTGGTCAACTTGGATCCCCGACACCATGATTCAGCTTTCAGGGTGGCAGCAGTAGTTTCCCTACAGGTGATGTGCCACACACCCCTGGACTTCATATCTTCTGCACTTGTTGACTGTGTGGCCACTGACACATGGGTAAACCTTGCATTTGTAGTGGAAACAACATGTTGCAAATGTGTAATAAACCTGTGCTTCACTTTGGGATGTGCGTTGTCTGTGGTCACACATCTGGCTGACATTTGCTTACTGCACCTGTGGGCTAGTTGACACAGACTCTGAATAGGTTTGGTGTCTGTGCATTCCACAGTATTTCCTGGCAACATCACTGTAGGCGATGAGTCCGATGTCCCTGGTGTCTCTGTGTTGTGTAGCCCTAGTGGTGTGTCTCCCTCATATGTGTCACGTCACCATGACTCACATGACGGTGTTGTACTTGCTGTAGCAGTTAGCATACACAGTGTAATTTAGCAGATCATCATCACCATAACAGTATCCACATTTGAATAACAACAGAGGCAAGTATGGTGTACTAGTGATTTTATTTACAGAAATGTGTGTGTGTATAGTGCACAGGATGGTGGGTGCTGTACATTGGGATTGTGATCCAAAGTTCCTAGATGAGTTGGAAGTCTTGGTAGCAGAAATGTCCTGAGTGAAGTCCACAGTCATATGATACATTAGTCCAACTTGTACTCCCCATGTCATGTGGGAAAGTACTGTTGCATTCGACAGGGTGAAACGTTTGCACACAAAGGAGAATTGCCGGAACAGGTGTTGGCTTCCTGGGGGATGTACATGGCCATCAACCTCTCAGTTTTCCTTCCTCAGACGACCCCTCTTCTTGGGGGGGGACCCTCACGTGCAGGCTGCTGCGGTGCAGGGGAGTCTCCGCCAGAGTCCTCCTCTCTCCCTGTGGCGGTGTCAGTTGTTGCAGCACCAGATGTTGTGGGCACACAGGGAGGTGTGGCCATGTTGGTGCTAATCTGGCGGAGGCATGTCAATATGTCCCTATGCACCGCTGTGAGTTCTTGCAATGTGTCCCACTTGGACTCCATGCCAGACATGTGTGTCTCCACACGGGCCATGTGTGTCTCCACACGGGCCATGTGGGAGTCCAAGCGGGCATGATGTGCAGCCTGCTGCTGTTGTATGTCCTTGAGGATCCCCACTACCTGTCTGACCTCTCCGGTGCTATCCTGGTACGCATCAGCGATGCGTGCCAGTTGTGGGTCATCATGCAGTCCAGACCCCTCTGCAAGCAGCGACCTATGTCTACCACCCCTCCCACCACCCCTGGCGACACGTGCAGGACCTGCGGTGGCACGCACAGGTGACCCGAGGCCCACTTGGGGGTTGTTAGTGGTGTTGCTCCACGGTGGGCCTGGGGCCCTGTGCTGTTGTCAGCGGTGGTCCTTGGTCTGTCCGTGTCAGTGCGGGTGGTCTGTATGTTGGCAGTTGTTGGAGGGGTGGGTGCAGGGGGTGCAGATGTTGGTCCAGCTGGTGCTGCATGATGACTCACACCGGAGGTGCCAGGTAGGTCTTCGCCATCCGAGGAGGGAAGAGGCTGTTCCACACCAGTGAGCTCTGTGTCCCCCGGAGCCTGGGACAGGGACTCCTCCTCGCCTGCTGCTGTGTCCCCATCATCATCACCTGTATTTGGAAGAGACAGACATTGTATGTTATGTTTCTACAGGCATCAATGGTTCACACACCTGACAGTTGTGACTGTACCTCTGGATGCGGGCATGTACATTGCATTGTCCTAAGTAGTCACAGTAAGAGGTTGATATTGGTGTAGCACATTGTCATGCATACCTGGGGCATTTCAATATGAATGTTGAGGTGTGTGCATGGCCAGCATTGGTTGTATTTGGTGGACATCCGGCCATCCTTCTCCACCTAGCCCAGTTATCCCACCATGATGCATGCCACCCTTGCAGTGGGTTCAGGTTGACTCTCAGGATGTCAGGCAGTGGTGTTGTGCTGTTTGTTGGTGCACAGTTCCCAGCAGGGCCTTGTGCTCCCCACAGCTGAGGCCAGTGTCAGCCATCTTTGAAGTGGCTTTTCACTGGCTGTGAGGTGTGCATGCTTCAGTGTGAGCTTGCTGGGCCATGTGGGTGGGGGATGTTGAGCTGTGACTACCACTCCCATCATGCTATTGCCTACACCCCCCCTTCCCAGCATGCACGTTCTTCCTTCCTTTTGACTCTGCTTCCCTGTGGGGTAGTGTGCCTGTGCTGACAGGAAGGCTGACAGTGTTGTCCTTGCGTTTGTTTGGCTACAAGTCCCAAGAGTGTCCCTGTGCTTCACACAGCATTACCGAGGGTGGTGGTTCTTTGTGGGATCTTCATTTGGTATGTGAGGCATTGCATTCTCCCAGGTGGGTTATATGGAGTTTGTGTTGAGGGGGTGTGTGAGGTGAGCTGCTTGCTAACTATGGTCAGTGCTGTGAGTCCTCCTTCCCACCCAGCCAGATATCCCACCATGCAACGTGCTTGCATTGCAGGGAGTGCAAGTTGGCTTTTAGGATGTCAGGCAGTGGTGTTGTGCTGTTTGTTGGTGCACAGTTCCCAGCAGGGCCTTGTGCTCCCCACAGCAGTAGCCAGTGTCAGCCATCTTGTCAGTCCTTGTCCACTCCCTGTGATGTGAGCATGGTTCAGAGTGGTGTTGATGGGCCAATTGTGAGGGTGAGCAATATCTGTGACTCCAACTCCCATCATGCTATTGCCTACACCCCCCTTCCCAGCATGCCCGTACTTCCTTCCTTTTGACTCTGCTTCCCTGTGGGGTAGTGTGCCTGTGCTGACAGGAAGGCTGACAGTGTTGTCCTTGCGTTTGTTTGGCTACAAGTCCCAAGAGTGTCCCTGTGCTTCACACAGCATTACCCAGGGTGGTGGTTCTTTGTGGGATCTTCATTTGGTATGTGAGGCATTGCATTCTCCCAGGTGGGTTATGTGGAGTTTGTGTTGAGGGGGTGTGTGAGGTGAGCTGCTTGCTAACTATGGTCAGTGCTGTGAGTCCTCCTTCCCACCCAGCCAGATATCCCACCATGCAACGTGCTTGCATTGCAGGGAGTGCAAGTTGGCTTTCAGGATGTCAGGCAGTGGTGTTGTGCTGTTTGTTGGTGCACAGTTCCCAGCAGGGCCTTGTGCTCCCCACAGCAGTAGTCAGTGTCAGCCATCTTGTCAGTCCTTATCCACTCCCTGGGATGTGAGCATGGTTCAGAGTGGTGTTGATGGGCCAATTGTGTGGATGAGCAGTATCTGTGACTACAACTCCCATCATGCTATTGCCTACACCCCCCTTCCCAGCATGCCCATACTTCCTTCCTTTTCAGTGGCGTTCACAGTGTGTGAGTGTGACAGCAATGGCAAGATGGCTGACAGTGGTGTCCTGCTGTTTGTTGGTGCCCAGTTCCCAGCAGGGCCTTGTGCTCCCCACAGCAGTACCCAGTGTCAGCCATCTTGTCAGTTGTTTTCCACTCCCTGTGATGTGAGCATGGTTCAGAGTGGTGTTGATGGGCCAATTGTGAGGGTGAGCAATATCTGTGACTACAACTCCCATCATGCTATTGCCTACACCCCCCTACCCAGCATGCCCGTACTTCCTTCCTTTTGACTCTGCTTCCCTGTGGGGTAGTGTGCCTGTGCTGACAGGAAGGCTGACAGTGTTGTCCTTGCGTTTGTTTGGCTACAAGTCCCAAGAGTGTCCCTGTGCTTCACACAGCATTACCCAGGGTGGTGGTTCTTTGTGGGATCTTCATTTGGTATGTGAGGCATTGCATTCTCCCAGGTGGGTTATGTGGAGTTTGTGTTGAGGGTGTGTGTGAGGTGAGCTGCTTGCTAACTATGGTCAGTGCTGTGAGTCCTCTTTCCCACCCAGCCAGATATCCCACCATGCAACGTGCTTGCATTGCAGGGAGTGCAAGTTGGCTTTCAGGATGTCAGGCAGTGGTGTTGTGCTGTTTGTTGGTGCACAGTTCCCAGCAGGGCCTTGTGCTCCCCACAGCAGTAGCCAGTGTCAGCCATCTTGTCAGTCCTTATCCACTCCCTGGGATGTGAGCATGGTTCAGAGTGGTGTTGATGGGCCAATTGTGTGGGTGAGCAGTATCTGTGACTACAACTCCCATCATGCTATTGGCTACACCCCCTTCCCAGCATGCCCATACTTCCTTCCTTTTCAGTGGAGTTCACAGTGTGTGAGTGTGACAGCAATGGCAAGATGGCTGACAGTGGTGTCCTGCTGTTTGTTGGTGCACAGGTCCCTGCAGGGCCTTGTGCTCCCCACAGCTGAGGCCAGTGTCAGCCATCTTTGAAGTGGCTTTTCACTGGCTGTGAGGTGTGCATGCTTCAGTGTGAGCTTGCTGGGCCATGTGGGTGGGGGATGTTGAGCTGTGACTACCACTCCCATCATGCTATTGCCTACACCCCCCTTCCCAGCATGCCCGTTCTTCCTTCCTTTTGACTCTGCTTCCCTGTGGGGTAGTGTGCCTGTGCTGACAGGAAGGCTGACAGTGTTGTCCTTGCGTTTGTTTGGCTACAAGTCCCAAGAGTGTCCCTGTGCTTCACACAGCATTACTCAGGGTGGTGGTTCTTTGTGGGATCTTCATTTGGTATGTGAGGCATTGCATTCTCCCAGGTGGGTTATGTGGAGTTTGTGTTGAGGGGGTGTGTGAGGTGAGCTGCTTGCTAACTATGGTCAGTGCTGTGAGTCCTCCTTCCCACCCAGCCAGATGTCCCACCATGCAACGTGCTTGCATTGCAGGGAGTGCAAGTTGGCTTTCAGGATGTCAGGCAGTGGTGTTGTGCTGTTTGTTGGTGCACAGTTCCCAGCAGGGCCTTGTGCTCCCCACAGCAGTAGCCAGTGTCAGCCATCTTGTCAGTCCTTATCCACTCCCTGGGATGTGAGCATGGTTCAGAGTGGTGTTATGTTATGTTATGTTATATGCATTTGTAACGCGCTCGGCTACTCCAGAGAGTGTCCCGGCGCGGTCACCTGAGCGAATCATGAATCCGAGCTTAAAACAAGAAGGTTTTCAACTTTTTTTTGAAGATGCGGGAATCTGAAATGCTGCGCAGAGCCAAAGGCAATGTATTCCAGCCTAGGGCCGCCTTACGAACAAGGGAACAACCACCCAGCCTTTGCCGAGAAAAACGTGGAACCTGGACCAATAATTGAGAAGAGGAGCGCAACTGTCTTGTCGGCGCATAGAAAGAGAACCTCTTTTGCAGGTAACTAGGTCCACGGCCATAAAGGGCATTATGGGCAATTGACAAGACTTTAAATTTGATCCGCGCCTCCATCGGAAGCCAGTGCAAGGAGCACAGATGGAGGCGAACACTACTCCTCCTGGGAAGATCCAGTAAGAGGCGGGCCGCCGCATTCTGCACCACCTGAAGCTTGTTCAGCAGATAGCTGGGGGTCCCTACATACAGAGCATTAGCGTAGTCCAGGCGAGACAAAATCAGAGCCCGGACCACGGTTTCCCTAACTGCCATTGGGAGAAGAGGGAGAAACTTCCTCAAAGATTTTAAAATCCCAAAGCAGGACCCCGCCAGCTTCTTGATATGGGTGGCAAAGGTTAAGTTTTCCTCAAACCATACGCCCAGGTTTTTAGCGGCAGCACCCAACAAGCACGGCAGTGGAAACCCTGGGGGCCACAATAGCTCTCTAAAATTGGAAGGAAATTTCCCATACAAAAGTATTTCGGATTTCTCTTTATTGCATTTTAGCTGGGCCTGCGCCAACCAGCAAAAAACCGAGAGTAGACAGTGTTGAGCAGCGGAAACATCAGCATCGGCACCCTCCCAAGTAAACAAAAGCTGAGTGTCGTCCGCATAGGCAATCACCTTAGCCCCCAGCTCCTCCGCTAGATATATCAGCGGGGTAACATAAATGTTAAAGAGGAGGGGGCTAAGGGACGAGCCCTGCGGGACCCCAGTAGCTACTGGTTGGGGAGAGGAGGCGCACGGTGGAAGCCAGACCAGCTGTGAACGGTCCACCAGGAAGGAGGTAAGCCAGCTTAAGGCCGAACCAGCAATACCAATCTCCGAAAGGCGAGCAAGAAGTAGGGAGTGAGGCACCGTATCGAACGCCGCCGAGATGGGCCAATTGTGAGGGTGAGCAGTATCTGTGACTACAACTCCCATCATGCTATTGGCTACACTGACTTCACCAGCATACACAGAATTCCTTCCTTTAAGTGAGCTTCCCTGTGAGGTGGTGTTCTAGTGGTGGCAAAATATCAGACAGTGTTTGTTGGTTATATTTGTGCCACTGCCTTGCTCTATTTGTTGTTAGGTTAGTACATGTCATGACACAGTTACATATCACTATGAGATGGCATGTATTGTGTTTATCTAACTGACATACACATCTTGGGATGATTATCTTTTGGTTGCTGTTGATTTGCTAAGGGTGGATGGTTTGACTGTCCCCTTGACAGTGATGTGTGTGTATTGTCACACAATATTGTGTATATTAGTTGTGTACTCACCAGGCTCTGGGATGTCTGTTAGTCCATATACGCTCACTGGTGGTAGGATGGCCCGCACCTTCTCCTCCCAGGGCCTGAGGTATACTGGTTTTGCAGGAGGGCCACTGCCAGTGTGCTGGCTCAGGAGGTAATCCTTCTTGAGTAGGTCTCTGACCCTCCTGCGCACATCATACCACCTGTTCTGGATGTCTTCCTTTGTGCGCAAACATGGTGATTGTGCGTTCACCCTGTCGACGATCCTCGCCCACATCTTGGTTTTCTGCGACATGGGGGTCTGTTGGACCAATGTGCCAAATAACTGTGGCTCTACCCTCAGGATCTCGTCTACCATGACTTCCAATTCACTATCTAGGAACTTTGGATTCTTCTTTAGGGGCATGGTGATGGGTGGTGGTGGTGGTGATTGATGTGTGTTGTGTGCAAGTGAGGGTGTGTGTGTGTAGGTTTTGCTGGGTGTGTGTGAGGGTGCTATTTGTTGAGGTGCTAATGGTGTGTGGCTTTTGTGTTGGATGAGCTGTGTGTGTGTCTGTGTTTGCTGTGTGATGGTGTTGTGTGCTGGCAGGTCAGTGGAATTTGCAAAGGATCATGGTAGGGATTTGTGGGCTTTATGTAGGTGGAGTTGGGGGTGTGTCCTTGTTCCATTTTTTTCACCCCCTGTATTTATTGGCTTTGTCAATGCTTGTTTGGCCCTTTTTTTTGTATTTTTTCATTTGTGATTATTGTGCATGTAGGAGTCGTTGTTCTGACCAAGTAGGACGTTGCAGTTGTCTCGTGCGAGCCTCTCCTAGTTGTTCCCGCTGTTTTTCAGCTCAGTTTCATATGCGGCGTACGCGTCGGTCGCGGAGTATTGTGTTTGTTCGGCTGGGTTTTGTATGCGTGTCGGTCGTACGGCTTGGGCTCCGTACGAATCGGTCTGAATTTGCACCCATTGCATCGTACTGCGCGGGTCGGAGTTCGCGGGTACGTTTCGTTCGGGTTATTTCCTGATGCGTGTCGGTCGGTTCGATTCGCGTGGTTTCCCGGCCGGATGGCTTGTTTCCGTCCGGGTCGGTCGTTCGGCTTGTGTTCCGTACGAGTCGGTCGTGATTCCCATGCATTTCATCGTACTACCCGGGTCGGACGGCGCCGGTACGTGTCGGTCGGACTAAATTCCAGTACCGATTCGGTCGGTACGTTTTCCGGGCCGAAACGGAATCGACCCCTAAATGTTTGCCTGTGCTCACCCTCTGGTAGCTTGGCACCGAGCAGCCAGTTTAGAAAAATAGCCAATGTTTATCTGAGGAAAACAAGATTAAAATGACAAAAATCCAACATACACAAGTCAAGATATGAATTTTGCAAGAATAAATCAAAATGCAGTGCTAAGAAGTCTAACTCCAACTGGGGCTATCTGGTCGCGCTTGACCGGGGCAAATCCAAAAGTTCTGTTCGCGTTGGAGCGCGGGCCAGATACAGGAGTCAAGCATACCAGCTGACAGTAACTTGGATGCATCAGAAATTGTAGATGATGCTGTGCGCAGAGGAGGAGAGGCGTTGTTGATGCAGGGGATGCGTCGGTTCCTTAGGAGGTGCCAGGTCGTTGAGGCTTTGGCGCTGGGGGACAATGCGGTGCACAAAGGAGGTGATGCGTTGGTTGCTGGTGCAAGGCCTGGGTTTCTGAAGGTGGCGCGGCATCGAGGATGCATCAATGTCAATAATGCGGTGCTTCAATTCCACGGCATCGATGGCAAACTGCTGGGCTGAGTGAGATGCATCGGTTGGAAGCCACACAGGGCCGGGACTGTGTCATCATCAGGACGGTGCAGCACGGATGTCGGTAATGCTGTGTCCGAGACTCATGCAGGTGCTGCAGCAAAGTCGAGGTCGATGCATCGCAAATTCAGCTAGCAGGTACCAAGGCTTCGGTGCAGGCAGTGGCGATGCGCTGATTTTGCAGGGATGCGCCGGTTCCGATATGACGCTTTGTAGTCTATGTGTCAATTTCTTCGTTGCAGCATTAATACTCACTTCCAAGGGCCCAGGATTGGATTTGGCACCACTTGGCAGAGCAGGACTCACAGCAGAGGAGACCAGGTGCTGGTAGCAAGATGCAGGTGAAGTCTTTGCTGTCCCTGAAACTTCAGCAATAGGAGGGAAGCCCAAACAAGCCCTTGGAGAACCTTTAGATGCAGGATGTAGAGAGTAAAGTCCAGTTCTCTCACTCCCAGGCAAGAAGCATCAGGCAGCAGGCCAGCAAAGCAAGCAGCAAAGTGGCAGTCCTTCCTGGCAGCACAACTGCTCTTCTTCCTGCCAGAATGCCCTCAGTCCAGAAGTGTTCTGAGTATATGTTGTCCAAGGTCAAGTACTTATACCCATTTTAGCCTTTGAAGTAGGGAGACTTCAAAGAAAGGTCTTTGTAGTGCACAAGACCTGCCCTTCCTGGCCCTTGCTCGAGACACACTACAGGGGAGTATGAAGCTCTTTGTGTGGGGATAGGCACAGCCCTATTCAGGTGCAAGTGTTAGCTCCTCCCTCTCACTCTAGCTCAGGAAGACCCATCATCCTGGTGATGGGCCATCAGGATATGCAGTGCACACCTCAGCTCCCTTAGAGCGACAGTCTAGAGGGAATTTGCAAAGCCCAGCAGTCACCTTGACCCAGGAGTGTATTCGAGGGGCAGGCAGAGGAACAGAATGGTTAAAGTAAGAAAATGCTAACTTTCTAAAAGAGGCATTTTCAGACCTGCAATTTGAAAACCAACTTCACTTAAAGATGTATTTTTAAATTGTGAGGCCAGAGACACCAAACTCCAATTTTCTATCTGCTCCCAATTGGAAGTTACACTTGTAAAGTGTTACAAGCCAGTTCCAATACTAATCTATGGGAGGGAAAGGCCTTGCTATATTGAAAACTAATTTAGCAGTGTTTCACTACCAGGACAAGTAAATCTCAAAGGTTCATGTCCTACCTTTTAACTACATTACACCCTGCCCTTGGGGCTACCTAGGGCCTACATTAGGGGTGCCTTACATGTAATAATAGGGAAGGTTTGGGCCTGGCAAGTAGGTGAACTTGCCAAGTCGACATGGTAGTTTCAAACTGTACACACAGGCTCTGCAGTGTCAGGCCTGAGACAAGTTTGAAAGGCTACTCATGTGGGCGGCACAATCAGTGCTGCAGGCCCACTAGGAGCATTTGATTTACAGGCTCTGGGCACATGTAGTGCACCATACTAGGGACTTATCAGTAAACCAAATATGCCAAACATGGATAAACCAAATCCCATTACATTTTAGACACAGAGCACATGCACTTTAGCAGTGATGAACAATGGTAAAGTGCCCAGAGTCCTAAAGCCAACAAAAAGAAGGCCAGAAAAATAGGCGGAGAAAGGCATAACATTTGGGGATAACCCTGTAAAAAGGTCAAGGTCCAACACAGAGAAAGAGGAAAAAGCCTCTCAGGATTGCTTTTGTGCAGGAAGGTGACCAAATGATGCCCACTGGCATTAGATATGCTTTGATGTATATCTTTCTTGTCAGACAAGAGCACTGCAGTCTCACTTCAGCATTCCACACCCATTTCTCTGTGCTGTCCTGACCAGCTCCTCTCTGTCACATTGTTGTTTAAGTGCCATCTATTGTTAATTTCCACTCTGATTTAGTCCCTTAACTTTTATTTCTATAATTATGCAACTGATGCAGGGTTGCTGATTGGTCTTCTGCCCAAAAGGATGTTAACTAAAACTCAGTCTATCCAAACCTGAGGTTTTTGTGGTTAACTCCAACCTCATGCTATGAAGAACCTTTTGTCTGAGTCTCAACTCTTGCACAAAGCAAAATATCATCTAAACAAGTGAAGATTGTGGTCATTCTGTTTAATCAGAATCTCATGTTTAAGGTCAAAGTATCAGCTGTAACAAAATTCACCTTTGGGATATCAGATGGTTTTTTCAATTTTTGGCCTACAGCCAGTCTGTCAAGCCAGTGTTCAAATATGTTATGTTCAGACTTGAGTACTAAAATAGGACTTATCTGAGAATGACCATATTCTTAGTTGCTCACCCCAAAGCAGCAAAATGTGGAAGTCCATCCGCAGTTGCTTCTGTGCCTTCATGATTATAAATTGAATAAAAAAATATAAAAAGTACCAAAGTGCATTTTTTAAAGGATCATCATAGAAACAAAGTGTGCTTCCAGGACCTCTGAAAAAGAGTCAAAAAGTAAAAAATGTGCTAAACAGATGGGGAGCAATGGTGCTGAGGTGGGGGATCGGGGAGAAAAGTAAATGCCGATGAATGCAGCAGGGAAGCAAGGGAGGAGCTGTGTGGAAAATGTTTAAAAAAGGCACAAGTGTGATGGGGAGGGGCAGGGAAAGCAATGAATGAACTTGGAAGGAGCGACACAGAGAATGCCTGGGAGTGGGATGTAAGGGAGAAGCAGCATACTGCACAAAGGGGAGAAAGCAAGAAAGCTGTGATGTGAAACTGTGTAAGCCAGCCAATCAAAAGGATGCTAAAGAACCTAGGGGAGGAAAGAACACAAAAAGAGGGAAGAATGCCATTGAATAAGATGTAAGCAAATGAGATTGACAAGAAAGTCAACCAATGTTAAGGAAAACGTTGATCCAAAGTCCACTGTAAGTATGCGTATTGTTCACAGCATATCTTTGAAAACAGACAGATAAAAGCTATTGTATGAGAGACCTACAATCTGCATTCAGCAGCATGAGGTAGCACTGCAACTATGACAGTACATACAAGGCCGTTGCATACATAGACCATGGGATGCACTGTCAATGATATTACTGTTGACGTCACGTGAAGTTATCATTGAGAACAGCAACAATGTCATTTAGGATATATCTGTGATGTCATGAAGTCACGACCAGAGCATTTGGGGAGTTATAGATAATTGCAAATATGTTTTACAAACATTACTAATATTGTGTACGTTTAGAAAAAAGTTAATATGTATTCTTTTTTTTCTTTACAATTTTATTTGTTACCATGGATATTGATGTACATGGATGATATGCAGACATAGCAATTGTACATAACATAGGCATTGCATTCAGACACGCACAGATGGTATAAGCAGAAATCTTGTTGATACAAGATACAGTGGGGAAGAAACGTGGAAGGCTTGGGGGGGTACTGCATTGGTGAAGCATAGCGTGTGTGGGTAAGTATCAGTCAGAAGCTTCAAAAAGGCCTGATTCAAAGGTTGAGGACATTGCATCCATTCCAGGGCATTAGAGGATAGATGGTCTGCCTGTTGGGCCTCTCCTGTATCGTTTGCCTGTTCTCATCTAAGTCTGGAAAGGGGACCATGTTTTATCAACTTTGTGCATTGTGTCTCTCATCAGTACAGTTAGTTTCTCATTTGCAGAGATGGACCAAATCTTCGCCCACCATACATGGAGTGGCTGAGTCACATCTTGTTTCCAAAACTGTGTCAATGTAAGTCGGGCAGCCAGGAGAAGGTGTGTTACCAGTTTACCCATAGGAGTCATGAGAGGATATATGGAATGATCGCCTGGAGCCCATAATAGAAGAAGCAGCGGGTCCGCAGGGAGTTTTACTTTCGAAATTGAGTCTACTGTTTGTATTATCCTGTCCTAGTATGAGCGGGCCTTGCGGGGGTCCACCACATGTGGATCAAATCTCCACTCTCCCCACAGCCCCCTCCGGCTCAGGTCTTGGCTTCATATGAGCTGAAGTGAGGTACCATCTGATGAGGATTTTGTATGAGTTTTCTTTGTGCTGGGCGCATATTGAAGGTTTAGCAGCCCTGGCCCCTATGGCCTCCCAAGTGGCATTAGGGATCTCGCAGTCCAGGTCCCTGTTCCATACAGTTGTGTCTGGGGGGGACCCAGTCCACGTAGGTGTGGTTTATCATGGAATATAGGAGGGAAGATCCCTTTTTCAGAATTCGATCTGAAAAAAGGGATTCAAGCAGTTTTCTCTCTATTGGCCTTTGTGTGGTGGTCCCTATGTCCCACGCAGTGCAACAGCTGGGTCAATCGAAACTCATCACCCAGTCAGAGACAGAACTGGACTTTGCATGTGTCTCTATCTAAAAGCGTCCTGTCTTGGTAAAAATCCCCTAAGCTCAATGGAGCCCCATCGGCGCTGCCGATCCAGAGCGAGAACTGCGGGTCCATCATACCTGGGGGAATTTCAGTTTTATGAGTGGTCAGTGTCATCGTAGAGGGGTATGAAGCTGTATTCCATCTATGGGATACTGGCTCCCAGTGTGCTCGAAGTTTGTTTGTCTAACGGAGGAAGGACTTATCTGTGGGTCTGTGTTTGCTTGGGAGCCATGGTAGGCATGAGAGGGGAATTGGGGAGTAGTGCTGTTCCGCTTGTGCACTGAGAGTGGTGGCCAGGATTTGGCGCCAATCCAGCGCTGGCTGCAGTTGAGCTGCTTGGATGTACCCAGCTACATTGGGGAGTCATATGCCTCCATCCCCTGGTTTTTATGAATAAAGTTGCTCTGGAGGCTCTAGGAGACTTTTTGCCCTACCCAAAGTTGAGCAGTCTGTTCTGGATTTGTTCATAAAGGTGTGGGATGAACTGGGGTGGAAGAGCCTGAATGACATATAAAGGGGGGTAATGAAGTTCATTTTAATGCTAGGAATGCGTCCCAGCCAGGATATCTCTTGTATCTCCCAACTTTAGAGGTCTCTATAGAGTGTATCGAGCAGTGGGAAAATGTTGGCATTGTACGCATAGTTTGCGTCAGTGACTCCCAGATATGAAAGATAAGAGGACAGAACCCCAGTTGTTGTAGGATCGGTTTGGATTGGGCATGTGGGTCAGAAATACTGATCGCAGTGGATTTGTCAAAATAAATATTAATTACTGAAACTGTCTCATATTGATCAAGCTCTCGGATTAAAGCTGGGAGTGAAGTTTCCGGGTCAGCTATGAAACAGAGGATATCATCTGCAAACAGCGCTAGCTTGTATTATTTAGGGCCGAGTTGGAGTCGCCCGAGGTTAGGGTTAGTGCTTAGATTGTGTGTGGCCCATGGGCTCCATTGTGAGGTCAAAGACAATAGGGGAAAGGGGGCAGCCCTGTCTGGTACCCCAGGTGAGATTAAGAGTGTCTGTTGAGTCTCAAGTGTAGTCAGATGGGCACGGTTGGCCATAATGTTAATATGGATTCTTAAGGGAGAATCAAAACTTCCATTAATCAACCGTATTTTCGGTTAATTAGTTGGGTTTTATAAGAAATACTTTAACCACAGGCAATAGTATCAACAGAGACTTTAGCCTTCACCTTTCCATAGTACTTCTGCTTGCGTAGCCTGAACAGCTTGGATAGCTGACTCCCCTTCACAGTGCTCAGGCCCAGAATAAATTATGGGACAGACTACAGCCATACCATTTAACTAAAGTGAGTTAGGCTTGCCCTATGGCACTGTACTACCCAAAGGGCATGATTAGAGATTAGGTCCAGTATTATAAGGCCCAGTTCTCTATGTCCGCCAATAACCTGGAAGATTTAAAAAATTTCTACATCGATACCCACCCTACTATTTACCAAATCTGAGGTTGCGAAAGTCCTCTCCCTGGTCCCGAGTGGAAGGGCCCCGGGTCTTGATTGTGTACCGGCGGACCTATTCGTCCATGACAAGGATAATTGGGTGATTTATATTAAGTATCTGGCCAACGCCATCGCCAGTGGTGCGTGTATTCCCGATACCTGGTCCGGTGCTGTCATCATTCCGGTGTATAAAAGGGGGACCGTGCATTACCTGGCAACTATAGGCCCATCAGCCTTATAGACTCTATTCAGAAAATAGTTGCCAGGCTAGTATTGAGTCGAGTCCAGCTGTGGATAGAGGAATCCAAGATATTATCACCCATGCAGGCAGGTTTCCGCCCCTACACCAGCACAATCGACCAAGTGCTTAGGTTTGTGATGATATACTGGCGGGTTGTTATCTTAGGTGGGGGTATGCTATATGCGGCCTTCATAGACCTGAAGTCTGCATTTGACCTTGTCCCTCGTAATAAAATGTGGAGTGCCTTCCTGGAAGTGGGGATGCCGTTGGAGCTGTTAGCAATGATAGTCAAATTGCATGACCGTAATTATGCTCAGGTCCGATGGGGCACACACGGTGACGTCACTGACAGATTCCCGGTGTTAAAGGGTGTGCGCCAGGGATGCGTCCTTGCTCCCACCCTGTTTTCCTTATTTATCGACAGGGTTGTACAGTATTATTCCACATGTCCTACCGATGCTCCAACCTTGGGGGCCTGAAAATCCCCCTACTCATGTTCGCGGACGACACCTTGATTCTTTCTAAGACTCAATCTGGTCTACAGGTGGCCCTGTCCCATTTTGAGAAGTTCTGCTGCGATCATGAGCTGTTGGTCAATGTGGACAAGACTAAGTTTATGGTTCTCCACCCACAAAAAGTTAAGAGGAGCATGGTCCACATGAATAATGTTCCATTACAGCAGACTGATATGTTTACCTACCTGGGGGTAACCTTAAATAGGAAACTGCATTGGAAGCCTCAAATCGACATGCTCGCTCTGAAGCATGCGCAGTTGGCTGGGGCTCTTTTAAAAGAGCATAGGCTCTCTTTTACCAAACCCATAGCTCCCGCTCTTAAAATATACAATTCAATACGGTGCAATTCTATACGGTGCTGAATTGTGGGGTCATGAGGATATTACTCCCATTGTTATCGCCCAAAACAAATTTATGCGGGCATTAACAGGCTTGCCGCAATCGACCCCATTGGTGCCTTTGTTCTTGGACCTGGGATGTGTCTGTATTAAGGACCTGGCCCGATTCAGGCCTATAGCCTTGTGGAGAAGGCTGTGGGCCACCCTTGAGCTCTCTTTGTATGTCAAAGCTCTATTGGATTTTAGGGGGGTAGGGTGCCTAAGTAAGATTAAGTGGCTTCAGCACATAAAAAAAAACCCTGATAGATATGGGGATGGGTACATTGTGGGAGAACCCAGAAACGACTCCCCTGCCGACAAAAAAAGAGCTTAAAGCGGCTTATATGGATATGGTGAAGTCCAAGCGTTTCTCTTCCATCACAGGGCCTACTTTGACTAGGGATTTCCTGTCAATCAAACATGAGGTTGGATTTGAACAATATTGGGATATTATTTCAAAACCGTTGGATAGGAAGCTTTACCATCAGTTTAGGGTGGGCTCCCTTCCAACTAGAGTTTTCTCTAGCAAATGGTCCAAGTCAACGTCTGAATTGTGCCCGCTGTGCTTAGCACAATCTGAATCAATTGCTCATATTCTATTTGCTTGTCCGGCCTACAGGCCACCAAGGACGAAATGGCTCAAACCCATCTGTTCCACCCTAGGCACGAGAGACGCTATAGAGGCCCTGAGGATCCTACAGACATGTACCCAAGAACCTATTGTCATTGCTACGGCAAAATTTCTGAGTTGGGCATGGGTGATTCGGGCAAATAAATTCAAGGGCCTATTAACTTGATCTGTTTTATTTTGTTCTATCCTTATCATGTGGGTTGTGTGGCAGCCTGTGTCTGCCACACTGCCGAGAATTGTGGTGGGGCCTATTGATTTTGTGTAAGACCTGGGTAGCTTTTATCTTTTAGATTGTATGTTCTTTGGTTTTACCATTCTCCGCTCCCTTTACAAATTACAATTGAGCGGAAATCTCTTCTCATATCTTTCCTAATGAAATGTTTTAATAGTACATTAGTGTCCGCTGAAATGATGGATTAATGTTCCTTTTTTAAATATTTCACTGTGTCTGTCCCAGATCAATGTAACCCTGGCATCACCCAACTATTCTGTTACCACGTTTTTACCCTGCCTATTTTTAATTGTTTGTATGTCTTTTATGGTTTTATAATCGAAATAAAGACTTAAGAAGATTAGGTCTTTTGGCCATGCTCTCTGAAAACCTGTCTATAGCTAAGGCATGAAAGGTTTTCATTAGCCATACCCACAGAACTGGCACGGTACAGCCATGGGTTGTGCATACCTGGCAGAGTCTGCTGCCATACCCTGTGTCTAATTACCCATGCCCTTGGTACTCGAATAATATAGCTGTCAGCCATGCTCTCTGCACAGTACCCGGTACACATTATCCAGAAGGTCCAGCCTCAAGCCAGGGCCCGTATTCCTGTCCACAGCATCCCCATCAAATACACAAAAGTTCACTCTGGTGTAGCTTGGTTCCAGTGAGAATGGGCACAAACATCAGGCATACCCTGCAAGGAATGCTTGCAGCAAGTCTAACCACTAGTGATCTCTCAGTGTAGCATTTCAACCCATCATTCTTATGCCAAACATGCCACCTCAGTGTGCACCCAGCCATATACAAACAATCTTGACCCCGCTCCAATAGGAACCGACCAGATGGAACTGCCACACTAGGTCATCCCTGAACAGGAAGACAAGCAACGCAAGACAGGTTTTGCCCTGATTAGGACTCTTCAGTTGGGTGTAGCTTGATTCCAGTGGCACAGTAAGCACGGGACTCACGTCTGGGCACACCCTTGGCCACTTTTGGCACTGGAATAGAATCAAGACTAATTTGCCAATGGCTGGGTCTAATCTGTGGTGGCATGGTGGGCAAAAAAAACGATGGACTGGGATGCAGCTCATGTAATTGCTGTTGGCTGAGATAAATTCAAAGGGCTCACTTTGCCACTGGAACCAAGCTGCACCCGACTGAGGACCCCCAACTAAGGCGAAAATGGGTGGCCTATTTTCTGGTTCCAAGAGGATCTGGCTTGACGGTTTGGGCTGGACTGCCTCTAATGGAGCAGGATCAAGGCAGATTTGCATATGTCAGGGTCTGATATCAGGTGGCATTATAAGCAAAAAAATAAGGACTAAGATGCGGCCCGAGTAATTACCAGTGGCTGAGATCAATCAAGCATCCAACATATCACCTTTCTGTATACTTCTCAGCACCACCAGGGCATACCTTCAACCATGAACTGCAGATGCTATGTTTAGGACATCATATGCACAAAAGTACCCATACCACCAGTGCCTGCAAATTGATTCTGCCCAGTTTGAAGAGAGCATAGAGTATTTCATTAATTCACACACACACACACACCCTTTGCCAAGTGTTTATGGGGCATATTAGCAAGACCCACGTTAAAATTATCGCCGTTTTAGCGGCAGGAAACTGCCGCTAAAACGGCGATAATGGGCTTGCTAATATGCGTTATGGAATTCCAATAGAAGCCCAGGTTAGATGTCCTGCACATCTAACCTGGGCTTCTATTTGAATTCTATAACGCATATTATCAAGCCAATACGGCGATAATTTTAACGTGGGTCTTGCTAATATGCCCCTATGTTCTTAGAGCCAACACCACGCCCTTCAGACCTGTGCTGCACACAATATTTGTGCCTGTTGAACCCAAAGGGGGGTGTTTCCTCCAGGCAAGCAAGAACATTTAGAACACTTATAAAGATCCGCAATATATATCCGTATATGTAAATAAACTTCCTCCTTGTCTGATTTGCATATGATCCTCAAACTCGGGTCTCGGTTTCAGACTGTGACTACATTATAGCGCTGTGCCGGGTAGGCTGCCTCGAGCAATGGTTTAGCGAGTGTAATTGTTTCCTTACAGCGTAGCTGTTTCTCATTAAGGGCTGCCTTGCGGAAACCTTCAAAAAACTCTTTGGAGGTAAGTCATCCACCACAAGCACACTTTGCGGTTGATTTATGGACACTCCATCTTTATTGCGGCAAAAAACGTTTACAAATCCCTGCAGCGAGGTTTAATACTGGAAAGTATCTGGCAGTTAAGAGGCTGCGATTCTCACTGCCGGTGTAGCGCTGACACAGACTCGTGACACTAGGTGATGGATGCGTCATGTCATAGTGTTGTTGTAAAGCAGGCACTCTGGTAATTATCCCACGCTGCTTCATTGCTGGGGGTTTCAGGTGTCAGAAACACGCCATCACAAACAAAAAGGCGTCGTCAATCACTGTAAAACTATACAAATTCGTTCTTGGACCTCTGGGAAATTAGCCGTTTATTGGGGCCTACATTAAAATGTTTTCCATTCAACAAATGGGACAGTTTTACAGCAAAATGCCATTTCTATAGCACGTGCTACAAAAACATGACGGACTAATTTTGTTCAGCGGGGCTCCAACTGGAGGGTCGGCCACTGACCGTACGGCAGTGTGTGTTTACAATTGTAACTTTGCCTTACGCCTTTATACTG
Source organism: Calotriton arnoldi (assembly GCA_963921515.1). Classification (NCBI taxonomy): domain Eukaryota; kingdom Metazoa; phylum Chordata; class Amphibia; order Caudata; family Salamandridae; genus Calotriton; species Calotriton arnoldi. The sequence goes on along the minus strand of CAWUFW010013629.1, from coordinate 241,930 downwards.
CGCTCAAAGGGGCTTATTTACAAGCCCCTTGCGCCACCCTTACGTCACTTTTCCCATGTTAAAAATGACGCAAAAGTGGCGCAAGGGGCTTGTAAATAAGCCCCTATGGGACAGATTTAGAAGGAACTGACGCATCTGCATAGATGCTTCAGTTTCCTTGCGTCAGCGCTGAATGTCCTTGCGCCACTTTGGATGCGCTGTATTTACAATACAGTGCTCCATGGCCCAAGGATTAACAGATGCGTCAGAAATGCTGACGCATCTGTTGGCGCAAAAGTGACGCATTGCTGGAGTTGCTCATGAAAGTGACGCAACTCCAGGAATGCACCACAATAGACGGGTGAGTCCCATTTAAAAAGCCCTGCGTCATTCCTTACGCCTGCTCTGAGCAGGTGTAGGGATTTTGACGCAGTGAAGGCGTAGAGTGACGCAGTGAAATCTTGAGATTTCACTGCGTCAGTTCTACATAGCTTTTTGCGTGGGAACGCCCACCCTGCATACATTATACCTGACGCAGGTATAATGTGACGCAGGGCTTTACAACATGACGCATCTCCCTAGATGCGTCACGTTGTAAATGGGCCACAACATTTACGCTGCGGCTGCGTCACAAAAGTGACGCAACTGCAGCGCAAAAGTCACGCAAGGGGCTTGTAAATCTGCCCCTATATATGTAATAAATGGAGGAGAAAGCTTGTGAGGTGCAGACTTGTCTGTAGATGCGTCCTTGCTGGTGTACAGGTGGCATTGCTAGCACATTTATTGGGCTGTTGAACGATTTTCACACAAATATGCTAAAAAGTCATAGGTTCTGAAAGGCATTCACTAATTATTAATGCCCTTTCACGGTGTACCAAGCCAATGATATCTGACGCTATAGAGAAGTTGACCCTATTTTTTCAAACTATGCTATTGGTGTCCCAGATGTCAAAAATGCATTCTCCGAAATCGGGAAAGCATTTTGTCATAGGTTGCCCCCCTAATGTCAAAACGTATATATAATATGTCAATGCCAAAACGTTGTTATTGATACCACACATACGCCATGGGTGACCCTTTTGTCTAACATGACGTCTAGGATATCAGGTCCAGCATTTATTCATGGTTGCAGCCCTTCCATTTGCCAGGGTTGTCCTCCATGATGCCAAGTATTTTCTCCAAAACACCATTTAGACACACCTGCACCAAATGCCAACAATTTCCTCCAGTATGGTAGTGCCAGCATTTTACCATGAGTGTCCCTCATGCCAATATTTACCTCAAGTATGTTACTATTTTTGTCACAGTTGCCCATTACGCCAAGAATTGCTTCCAGTATAATACTGGTAGGATTTTGCCATGGATTTCCCATATGCCAAGTATTTCCTCTAGTATGCCGGGGCTGGTACTTTATCACAAGTGCCTCTTATGCTAAGAATTCCTTCCAGTGTTCCAGCATCAACATTTTGCTATGGTTGCTTCTGTGAGGCAAGAACTACTTTCGGTATGCAGGGCCAATGGCAGACTCGCAAACATTACACCTACAACCAGGTGGGATGGCTCAGTGTTTGTGAACAGTAGGAAAAAAGGAATGTGAAGGATATTTTTAAATATTTTTTATTGATCAGGATGTAAAAAACAATTTTTTTCAAAAGCTGATAAATATAAATACCAAATATTACATCGCAGGAGAGAAATACATGATAAACAATAATGGACGTCAAAAGGCAATAAAGTGCTCTTGTGCGTTATGTAGTGCAAAACATGCTTGTTCCCGAAACACACTAATAAACGCTGCGGGGCAGATCTACAAGCCCCTTGCAACAACTTTACGCCGCCGTTGCATCACTTCTGTGACGCAGCGTCGTCGTAAACAACGCGCCACGTTGCAACATATTTACAACGTGACGCATCTAGGGAGAAGCGTCACATTGTAAAGCCCTATGCTACATTATACCTGCATCAGGTATAATGTATGCAGGGTGGGCGTTCCGCCGTGAGAAAGCCTCGTAAAAGTGAGGCAGTGAAATCTACAAGATTTCACTGTCACTTTTACGACGCCACTGCGTCAAAACCTTACGCCTGCTTGAAGCAGGCGTAAGAAGTGACGCAGCATGTTAGGAATAGGCATTCCTAACCATTGCTGGAGTTGTGTCGTGCTTGCGACACGACTCCAGCAATGCGCTGCTGGTATGCCAAAAGATGCGTCACGCATCTGTCTATCCTTGCGCCACGGTGCGCCGCATTGTAAATGCAACGCATCCATGGTGGCGCAAGGGTTTTTTTACGGGACACAAATGAACTGACGAATCTCTGCTAATATGCAGAGATGCGCCAGTTCTTGTAAATCTGCCCCTGCATGTCTCCAAATTTCTAATTTCATTACATAGCTGGGGAAAAAAAATAATATACAAATATTGCTTCTAATAATAGCGTTGCTTTATCAGAATGCATCAAATATGGATCCTCCATCTAGCTTACAGTTGATCCCTCAGCACCCCATCCGTTATTTAGGATTCATGTTACTAGCAATTTTTCTCAACTATTTTAATTCAATAATGGCGCAAAGTTTACTAATATTAAAGCATTACTTGAGAGGTGGACTTTTTGCTACAGTCACTAATTGGAAGACTTGCATTAATTAAAATGCCTACTCTCCCCTACTTCTATTTCCTTTTGTCGTGTAGTTCCTATATTACCCATGCAGGATCTGCGCGTTCGGATAACATAAACTGTAGGATTGGTGGCAGACTGGCTCTGAGCACCCCCACCGAGAATGTTAGCCTTTCTGTTTTAGCTAGCTCACAGTGCCACTAGAATCTCCTCTTATCAGGGAGAGAATAGTTTCTGGCAACCTCAGAACATGACAACCCTGATCCCCCAGGATCGTGGAAACAATATACTACCTTTCGTTCAGTCACGCGTGCTTACTTATTCGGTCTCAGAGAGTTACACAGAAGAAACAGTCGGGCGTGTTACAATAAGAATTTATTGCACAGTTGTTCTTCTAGTGTAAAATAGATGTGCTGCAACAACCGTTAGACAGTAGCAGATATATATGATTAGCAGTACAGTGAAAATAAAAGGATAGTACAGTTCTACCATCTTGCAATAATCATGAATACATACATGAATATAAAATGCCTGATAAAAGTGCGAGTACTCCTACGATGCCTATCTAGATGTACCTAAGTGTACCTAGCATGTGAGTAGGTGTGAAGCCAAGAATCCCTCTAGGATTTAGTCTAACCCCATTACCTGAAGTGAGAGAGTGTGGGACCCCGTCCTGGTCTCGAGTTGGACACCCCGCGAGGGATGTGTTAGACCACTGTCAGCTGGAGCGTCTGGATGCAGGAGCCTCAGTGTCTCTGGTCAGTGTGTCGGCCTGGAAGTCTCGGTTCCCTCTAACTACTGATAGCAAGAGGTGCTGTATTTATACAGAAAGTATCCAGGGTTTCTTTTTCCCTTGTTTCTTGTATTAGCCATTGTTGGATTTGAGGATGACGTATGGGATGAACCTTGTACGTAGATATTATGCAGGTGGTGTAGCCCCTGCCTGGTTTCCAAGAACCCTCATGAATATTCATTCATACTGTATGAGTCCATTGATGGAGTTATAGGACGCTATTGTTCAGGGAAAACCCTCCTTCTGCGCCCAGGACTAGAACTAGGTAAAGGTTCAATTACCCTGTTACATCAGTACATCAGTAAGGACTTAGAAATGGGCTGATGCCACAATTCCCAAGTCAGTGTGGCGGTCACACCAAGTTCCTTAGCCAAGCAATGTTATGAGCAAATTCCATAGTACTCTGAAATGTTGCTGAGCCTTGTGGCCAGAGGAGTGAGATCAAGCAGCTGTAGCATGACAGTGTGTATTTGTATTCTGACTTTCACTAAGTCTGTATAGATTCTAGGACCCTGTTCATAGAAGCACTCTTGAGGTAACTGATAGTGATGTCAGAAATCCTAACCAGAGCTTCAGGATCAACCTTCAGTCCACACAGGTAAACTGGGTAGTACTTAAATTGTACAAAAAAGAAGTGCCAGGGCACTTGTCAGGAGACCACTACAGCTTTCACCACCCATTGCCCCTGCCTGCGCCGTCAATAACAACTACTAACCATCACACCACTACAACGTGACAATTTGGACTATTCCAGGCCACCCAAAGCACAAGAATGGCTTGGGTGGTTGGTATTAGTCATTTGTATTGTATAAATAATTATTAAACAGCTGTTCTTGTGCTCATTTCAAAATTAGACGGACAGTGCCACCATGTAGTGGACTGTTATAAGTACCGGTGCCAACAATTAAGTGCCGGTGCCAAGCACCGGAAACCACCGGCTCAAAGTTAAGCAATGAAACTGGGAAAGTTTGTCAACCCATCTGTCCCCACTGAAATTTCCTTTAGTCACAACATCACACCTGCTATGCCTCTGGACTACCCCCTAGTAGATGCTTATTTGCACAACTTGACTCCACTCTTATGTTGACAGTGTAAACATCACCCCTTCATTTGGGAGTCATCAGAGTACTAAGCCCTCTTGGTTCCTACCCTCCTCCTTCCCTACAGCGGTAAGGGTCTCAAACCCCTAATATGGATTTTGGGGACTTATATGGAAGCACCTGTCTGTTTCCTTTGTTCTAATTTTGACCTAGGTTCACCAGGGGTAGGGACTACTCTTCCTTTAGTCTCCTGTGTGGTACTTTTGGTTCACTCTTATGCTTACCCACAAGTCATTGTACGCTCTCTGGAGTCTGTGGCTTGGATCCTACAAAATGGTGGTGCAACTCGGGAAAAACATTTAATTAAGATGTGTTCCTTCATAATCAAATTATACAAATCAGTATCATTATCAACATTACCACCTTCCACACAGCCACCTTACAATTTCAAAGAGGCATCCACCCAATCTTCAAACATTGAACACTTCAAGATGTTACCCTAATTATCCAGTTACTATGTCTTTCTCAACTGAAAAGCCAGGCTTCCTGGGGTTTACACATGTTCACAGATGCACATTGCAGTAAAGGGAAGAGAAGATTGCTGGTCATTCTCTGTGCTTGGGGTGGAGGCTCCTTCATGGAGCCAGAGCCACTGTCCTAGGAGCTCACTCCAAAGACAAGGGTACTGCTTTCTCTGATTCCACAACCGCTGGCACAGAGATAATTTAGAATAATAATAATACAACTATGCTCCTAGTCCCCCTGAGTGACTCAATGCACACAGACTCACTGGGGGTGATTCATTGATTCCACTTGGTGCTCAAGCTCACAACATCTACTGGTGAATTTACAGCATGCCACATTAGTGGCTGCTGTTATTTTCAATATCCCAGTTGAAAGTTAGGCCAGTTAAGAAGGGGTTTGTGATTAATTGGTTCAGCCACTAGCAGGGCTCTAGTGAGGTCTTATCACTCCTACAAAATCCAGGGTTTGCGTCTTTTGTGTTTTTATAGCCTATGGCACTCCTGCTGCTTCCTTTTTAGCATCAGAGGGTTGTCAGAGCCAGGACCTGCCTTCCTGTCAAGACCTGGCAGGCTCCTGACTTGGAGGGTTCCTGGCACCCATAGACCTCAAGACGCTTTCAGGGTGTCCATGTATTTAGCAGAAGCCTGGAGTGCCCACTCCCAGGGTATCCACTAAAAGATCAGTACGCAGAAGTTTGCACTCTGTTGGCCAAAGAGGGAAGCAGGGAGCTGATGCCACTAACTATGGAATAAGTCAAAAGTGGGTTTTCCAACTCTACAATAGGTTTCATCCACTGTGTGGGTCCACCCCTCTCCTCCTGTTGCTCCACTTCTTCCCAAATGCTCTTCCCTGTACAAGGGTTTAAATGTGGAGAGTTCAACAATGTGGGAGACTCTACCATTCTGTGAATAACGTAGTTGGGGGATATTGCAGCACACCTCTCCTCTGAGCCAGACTAACCCCACTCAGGTCTGGTTTCTTCCCTCAAAGACTTCAAAGAAACTCATGCCTGGTGATTGTAGCCAAGGGTCTGCTTGCCCTCACTTTGTCTCATGTGGGAAGATCCTGCCAGTTCTTGTCAGGGAAAAGCATCTAACTTATGAAGATTCAATCTCCACCACGAAAAGGCTAATCTGCCAGGATTGGCCTATTGTTTGAGGGGATGTTTTGAATTGCCAGCTGGCCAGCAGAGTAATTATCTATGTCAATGGTTTTCCTATGACATGCCAATCAAACATTTGCTTTAAAGCATCATTTAACCAAGGGTAAGAAGAATTTAAACACTATAGATTTTACATATCAGTCATGAAGAAGGTAACATATAATCTTAGATTTCTAATTGCATTATAAAGCCTTAGCAGATCATAACCAATATAAACTGGGTCATATGTCTCCCACAGTGCTATTTGTGTGGAGATGCCAGGCTGGGTCAGACAAATAGTTCTTCCCCCAACCTCTATACATTTGCACACATATATTAATACCTGTAATGCACAACTTTCTGAGAACTTTTTGCCCCAGCTGTACAAAGCATACATTTGAAAACATAGACACTGACAGTTGCATGGCAAACCCATTTTTTTTTAACAGAAGCTTACAGTGGGTAAGATTCGAATAGGAAATCAGAGTTTCAAAAACCTGAGGTCCAAAAGTGAGAATATGAGGGTTTTCGCGAGTCTGAATCTGCTTTCCTATAGTAACAGACCATTAATATTTTTATATCACTTTTAGTGGAAACTGGGATTAGACATTCCTTCTCCTAATGACCCACACACCACCGCTTGTGTGGGTAATGGGGCCTGCTGGAACTCAGACTTCTTCCTTCACATGCTCTCATTATGAGCATAATTAGCCTTTCTTTTTGAGGGCTGCACAGCCTTGCTTTCCTTCAGGAGTAAAGCATCTTTCATTATTCCCAGGGCCAAGGTAGCTTTCATGTCCTCTGAAAACATGAGTTGCAGTTGAAATTTTCTTGCCGCTTTGCTGTCTTGAACCACCATCCTCTTGGCAATCCCATCCTACTCAGAGATATACTTAGGACAGAATTGCTGCTTACTGCTCTAAAGATCAGAAGAGAACATGGACAGTGCAGTCTGTTATTCTTGTGGTACTCTCCCTTTGCATCTTCCTCGACTGCAGTGATAGTAGCTAGCTGTGCTTGCTCCTAAGCCTGCAGGGCTCCAGCTTAGAGGCAATATGTAAAGTATTTATATGTAAAGCATTTATGAAGTACTCAAAGAGTACTGAAGTGAAAACACGACTCAAGAAAAATTCAAAAGCAATTTAGAGCAATAGAGTGGATTTTATTAAATAAAATGACACCAGAATGACAAAAATCCAATAAATAGAACAGGAATTATGAATTTGTAGATGTTAAGGTTCAAAATAGCACCAAGTAGTACTATGTGCCTACTGTGGTCTTCTGCTTGTGCTTCAACAGGACAACAGTAAGGTTTAGGGTGACTGGGATGGGGCATGGGTCAGACACAGGCACTGGGTTCATCAATGCAAAAAGTGTTACCTTTGGACTTAGGGCCTGATTTAGAGTTCGTTGAATGGGCTACTCAGTCAAAAAGGTGAAGATATCCCATTGATTATATGCCATCATAGGCTAAACCTTAGTCTCTGAAATGGAAGTCAAAAATCCTCAGCTTGGCAAGGCAGAAGGCTGTGGCTGAAGAGGGCTCAACGTAGTTGGATAGCCGCTGGATGAGGTTTCAGTGAAGCCATTGACTTTTGGCGAGAAAGCTCTGAGTGGGAGAAATATGCATTTTGTACTCAAAGAAGGGCTTTTCTGAGCTGTATGCTTTTGAGTCTTCACCTGGTGAAGATTTCTACCTTTTGACTTAGTCATTTATTAGGAGGTTTTGGAGCTCAGATTCTTCCAGGTTGGCAAGGTTGCAAGCTATAGCCGAAGCAGGCTAGACGAGGCCGGACATCTTCCATGTGAGATCCTGTGATTTGGATTTACTGCAGTGGAGAAGAACGTAGCAGGTGTAACCTAAATCTTTGGCCCAGTAGAGATGCATCTTCATTGGATTGGCTTGGCGGGTTGGCCGCAGTTCCCCATTGGTTCTCAGAGCAAAAGGTTTGCAAAAAGTTTCAAAGTCCCAGGCTTCAGGAAACTTCAGGAGGAGTACACTTTGACACCAGACATGGGTCCAGGACCTTAGAGACAACTCTTGGGGGTCAAGACTCACCCCAGGAGAGGCCAGCAGCAGGGTCCTGGGAAGTTCCAGTGGGAACTGATTAGCTGGGAATGCAGGAAAAGGCCTCTTGGAGGTTTTTGTGTCCCTGTAGACTAAACAGGATATCAGCCTTATGAGCCTTGGAGTCCACGTCTTTGTCCTCGGTACAAGTGGGAAAGCAGGTCCTGTCTTCAAACATCTTTTCTGGTTACAGCAGGTCTAGTCCTCTTCCGTTATTCACAGGTTCAGAAGTGATCTGTGGCGGGTACTGGGGATGTTATATGTATGCCCAGTGCCAGCCTCCGGGCGGGAGAAACTTCTGACCACTCCCTGACCAATGGGATAAATGTTCACAAAGGTTATACTACCCACTTTTTCAGCACTTCCTGTATGTTTTGATTTAAACTATCCCATTGTGCCCATTCCTACCTAAATCCAACATTGCAGAAACCTTCTTGCCCTGGTCAGTGCTACCCGTGCTCAGCCATAGGTGTTGCCATGATAATGGGCAAACCCTCTTTTGTGGTCCCTCCTTACCAGTTCGGGGGCCACTCCCCCATCCCACTGGTTTGGAGTTAAGCTGACTAGTAAGATAAACGAGAGGCAGGGCTAGGTGTGAGCTACATCTACCAGTGGACAGGGTAGGAATCCTTTTGAATGTTAGAAAGAAGCTGGGCACAGCGCACAAGCCATCCTGCTCAAGGAAGTAAAGCTTCTCTCCACACACAAGCCCTTTGACTACTATCTGGGAGCATTCCACTTCTCACCACAGGGGAGCCATCAGCAGTCACTGTTGCTGGACGCTAGCAGAAAGGCTCCTTTAGGCAGGAAAATGACAACTTTCTAAAATTGTAAATTCCAAAACAGTAATATGATATCCTATTTTACATTACGTTGTATTTTAAATTACTATTAACATGAGTCCATGAAGCATACTTCTAGCTGCTCCCAAAGTGAAATTAAGCACTATAAGTTGTTATAATGTAACCCAGGGTTTTCCTATAGAGGGCCAGTCTTCCCACAGTGAAAAATGACTTTGGAGGTTTATCACTGTCAGGACATGTAAAACATTAAACATACATGTTCTATTTTTTAATGCCATGCAATCTGTCCTATTGGTATTTAGGACCTACATTTGGGGTGACTTATAAGTATTAAAAATGAAGGTTTAGGCCTGGAAAAAGATTTAGTTTGCCAGGTCGAAGTGACAGTTTAAAACTGAATATCCAGGTTGCAGGGGTAGGTCTGGAGACATGTTTCACAGTGCTACTTTAGAGGGTGGTAAAATGAGTGAGGCAGCCCACTTGAAGCATTTAATTTACAGGCCCCAGGTACATGTAGTGCCACTAAGGACTTATACTTAAATTAAATGTGTCAATTAGTTACATTCCAAATTGACTTTGTATAGAAGGGAGAACACAAGTATTTTACCCCTGGTTGGCTGGGGTAAAGTACAGAGTTCTATGGACAGCAAAAATGGCTTCAGCAATAGAAGTCAAAATAATCTGGGGGAATACCGCGCAAAAGATCGTCATCTCCAACACAAGATAAATCAACATTAATTCATGATTCATCTTTTTGTAGGAAAAAATATTTTGTTTTAATACCCATCATAATACTTTTAAATTCATATATTTTGTAATATGCCATTTAAAGTGTTGAAAAGCAATTACATCTGTTGCATTGATGTAAATCGAATACTCAGTGTGTGTATTGTCACTGGTGTGAAATTTAAACAACAATGGCAAAGTAATAATTATGTGAATTTGCCAAGGACACATATTGGTGCAGGACAATATTTTCCCTGGTAAGTTATTAATTCATAGTAATTTCTCTCCCTGACTTGCTACTTCTTTTTAACCTACACTTGCACTTGTAATTCTCATTTACTATTGATGGGGTAAATGATTCATAGTACTCAGGCATATAGCTCCTATTAATATACACTTTTTTATAAAGTTTCAAAGATATAATTTTCCAGACACATAATTTTGTGCATATTTGGGTTACCAGAGGTGACATGCCCATAAGGCCATTTTAATATGGTCCATCTGCTTTAATCAGTGTAGTTACCAGAGTTGTGCAGCATCAGTTCATAGAGGTGTTGCTGCACAGCTTCTGCCCTTTGGAGCGATGAAAAAAAGACTGTACATGTCTGAAGGGCTGGCAATTCATGCTTGAGCCATCAGACAACTCTGAAAGATGCTGAGGATGCTGACAATGCTGATCTAGTTGACAGGGGTCTTACTGAAGCTATCCCTCGGTCCATGAATATGTTGGAGCAACTTTGACTACAGGGGTTGATGTTTCTTGAAGTTCAGGTGATGTCCAGCCAAGAACCAGTTGCCACTGATCTATTGTTCTCTGGTCACTGGGAAGCCAGTGGCTTCCTCTAACTGCAGTTAGTATCTGTCCTGGGCAACCAAACTACACTTCGATGACTCTCCTGGGTCCAACAGACTCAGTGCAACCTTTGATTGTTGGGGCTCAGTCTCCCTGGCTGCGCTTTGGCAGTCAATGGTAACTAAACAATTTTGGTTACCAACTTGACAAGGTGGGTTCTTCGGCTTTTGTGGCCCTGGAGTTGAACATGAACCAGCCAACTGACTTTTGGAATTCACCTCTTCTGTCTGGGACTCAGGGACAACATTTCCTCAAGCAGGGCACCACAGGCACAGTCCTCTCTTTGCTAATCCAGGAGCAGCAGGTGCAGTCCAATCTCTACTGCAGCCTTTCTTTGCCAGCTACAGAGAAAAGCAGGGCAGCCCTTCTTCAGCCTCTCACAAGTACAGAAGAGGTCTGCGTGCCAGGGGTGCCATTTTATGTCCACAAATTGCACTCGAGGGATGCGATGACTACTAGCCAATGAGCTACCAGGTTCCCTCCCCCCTGATGATGACTTCCTGCAATGTGTAATTCTAGAGACAACGGCAGTGAACAAAAAATTAAATACAGTCGTTCTGGATACAAAAATCAGTTCCTTAAACAGATTCAATGATCAAAGTTTTCAATTTTATTACTACAGTTCGAACAAAAATTTGAATAACCCCAGCTGGAATAATTTCAAAAACCAAAGATCAAGAGAGCAACAAAACGATGAACTGAAACAAACAATGAGCAAAAAACAATAGTGCACAGAAAACCAGGTGTTAAAAACTGACAACAAAAAACATATAGACATATTACAGGCAAGCAAACACTGACCAACATTAATATAAAACCTTTAGGTCACTTCTTATTAAAAGCAAAACACTACTGCACCCAAAACAAAAATACTACAAAGCATAGTGTAACGGGTCAGAGTGTATGTCGACGACGTTTCTATCCCGTAAAAATATGGGATCATCATCAGGACTGAGGATCAGTTGCCTAGCATTGCATCAATTCATATATTTGATATATTACATGAAGCACCTGATTTTTCAACAATCTGTAATTAAGCAAACAATAGGCTTTTCAACTCAATTAGTGCCTGTTTATGAGTATCATATGAATATGAAGCACGTAAAATAAACAAGGAGAGAAAGGGAAGGAATGGGAATAAGAATTAGGAGAATGAAGAAATCATTTTTATTTTTAAGATATGTATATAAGGGCCATGTACCTAGAGAGATGTGTACTGCGAAAAGTTCTCTTGAAGTAGTGGAAGCAAAGGACCAAAAACAATCATGCATGAACCATGTGGTAAGGGCAACATGCTATATTGTGCCCTGGCAACAAATGATTACTAGTAAGGCACCGATCAAAAATCCATAGCGTCAAGGTGACTGGTAAGAGTGAGATTGCAGGTGTGAAGAATCAAAAAATATTACGGAAGGCATACCTACAAAGATAGTGCACTGTTGTATCCAAATATTGTGGCGGATTTGGGAAAAATCCAAATGTACATCCATATAATGATACGATCAATTTCTAAAATAAAGGAATTGAGTGAGTATAACATATATTCTGGTGTAAGAGACTAGTATAGTAATAATTCAGAAGACCCTTACTAGTGCTGCTTCTATTAACACACGTTTTCAATACGGTACAAGAGTAAACCACAAGTAGGAATCAATGCCTGTCCGGAGCGGAACTACAATGATTAAGCAAATCTAGCAGAATAGCAATGTGTAAAAAATAGCTCCTCTGATTATAGAGGGCGTCTTTTCGGCAAAAGAGAAAAAAATTATCAGTGCGGATGGTGGGTCTTACCTTAATAGTGAAATGGTCCTGAATGCAAACGCACTCATGTCATGCAGACCCGACAGCAATGTGCAAAGCAGAACATGCTTACAAACAGAGGGAGTAGAAATAAGACAGGCTCAAAATGGAAAGCAGAGCATGGTTACAAACAGATGAGGTAGAAATAGGACTAGTTCAAATTAGAAATAGTAAATGTTTTTGAGAAGACAGTGGCCATCATGAAAGGGCCCTTAGTATCGATAGGCCTTATTGAGAAACAATCAATTGTATAGTGAGAAACCAAAAGAAGAGAAATAGGGGTCATTATTATCAATATCATAAAATATAAACTATATTGTTAAATAAAGTAATTCTCTTGTCGTCATAATCTCCACTGGTGTGCAAATAAACATACCATAATCAAAATTCATCAAATGGACATAATGCTGATGAAATCATATTGTATGAATGTGTGCCAAGGTCATTTAGGGCATTTAGCCAGGAATGCAGTTATATGAATTATGATCACACGAGCGTAGACCAGTCCTCCATCCAGTTTAGTCCTTCATGAAAACCATTCATCTTCAGAATCCATTTTAGTTCAGTTTTGTTGATATTGGCTGAGATGTCTCCTCCACACATAGGGGCCTTAATGACTTCCACGACTTGCCATTTAATGTCAATCTCATCATGTCCACACCTTTCATGCAGTGTTAGGCACCTAGTTATCCCACAGTGCAATATTCTACCCACTCCCAAAATGGAAGTACCCTTCTCTGTGTGTGTGGAACTTGGTAACCCACCCTAGAGGTATGACTACCTGAGAGCTACACACCAACGGGAAAATTGGTTTGACCATGGTTTCCCCTTTCCTCTCCCTGATGCCAACCTTTGTACCAGAACCAAAAGAGTAGCCCCTTTTGTGTGTGTCCATCATTTGCTCTTCAAAGTCGGTTTCCCCTTTGAAGCTTGCCTTCTGGGCTCACAACATGTTTGACTTCCTGCCAGGGTGGGGTAGCATCTCTTCCTACAGCAGGCCTTTATTGTGCCCTTTCCTATGAGACGTTCACACCTCTCCCAGGAGAGCAGAAGACTGTCTCATGGTCAGCAACTGCAAATAGCCACTAGAAAACTTGGGCAGCAGAGTAGCACCTTCTAAAGTTACCTTATGCTCAAAAAGTACATTAAATTTGACGTCAGCATCAAGTCAGATTTAATATACTGTTTCTTTTGATGCCTTGAAGAACCAACTTTAGTAGTTTCATTCAGAAGTTAGACAATCTGAGTTGTCAGTGTGTAACCCTGTTCTTGCCAAAGGGGCTAGCAGCCTTTCTACAGTAAAAATGACAATTTAGGGTTTTTCCTGTTAGGACATACAGAAATACATGTCCTACTTTTTAAAATACATCACCCTGTCTCAGTGCTCAACAGGCCTACCTTAGGGGTGGGTGACATATATATATTAGAAAGGAAATTCTGGACTTTGACACTAGTTTAAATGCAAAGTCCAATTAGCATTTTAAAACTGTTGTACCAGTCTGCAGTGGCAGGCTGGGAGACATGTTTCACTTGGTCATACTCATGGTGGCACAATAAGTGCTGCAGCCCATGAGGGATACTTCAACCTACAGGCCCTGGGTACCCGTGCTACCATATACTAGGGACTTATAAGTAAGTTAATGTATGCCAATTGAGTATAAACCAATGAAACATACACTTTTAAGGGTCAGAGCCCTGGCACTAAGGTCTGGTTAGGAGACGTCACTGACCTAGGAAAACCTGTCGAAAAACCAGCAGCATCAGTCGTAAACTTTGGGGCTGATCATACAAAAAGAGTCATTTCCTTACAATTTCCTTGAGCAAATCCTTTTCAACGAGATGGTTGGCTTACCTTATATTATCGCGGGTTTGTCGCTCTTGTACAAAACCACTCTTGTCAAGAAGGATCAGGTATAGAAAGACCTTATCAAGGCAGGCAGCCAGAAACTTTGTGTATAATTTTGTGTCAATATTCAAAAGCGTGATTGGACAGTAGGAGGCATACTTCAGCACACACTTTCCTGATTTGAGGAGAACCAATATTACTGCCTCTTTCACCTTGAGGGTCGTATAACCGACCTCAGGGCAGAAGTTAAACAGGGCTGTTCATTTAGGGATTAGCTTGCATGAGAATAGTTTATAAAATTGGCCATGTACCCATCAGGTCCCAGGGCTTTATTATTTTCAGGACCTTTATCACAGCTCTCACGTCCTTCTGCTCTATGAACCTATCCAAGGCATCCCTTTAGTCCCCAGTAATTCGGGAAAGCTTTATGTCCTTGAGGAATGCCTCTGGTTGAGCCAATGGACGTGCCTCCCCAGAGTATAAGTCTGAATAAAAACAGACAAATTTGACAAATTTGAAAAGCTTCTCTGCATCATCAGAAAGAACAGTGGGAGTGGTTGTTTCTTTTACATATTTATTTTCTTATCTGCCCCGTAACAATCTAACCAACTGTGTACCAACCTTATTCCCCATGGCACAAGACTACCATCTTAAATGTAGGAGGGCAAGCTCAGCTCCATTGGTGTAATGCAGGCAAAGTTAACCTATTGCTGCAAGTAGGTTTTGTATATTATATAGTGTAGGGTGCCCTTACCCTTTCTAACCCTTTCATCTCTTTTTAAAAAGTTGATGGATATCTAATTTCTGGAGATGCTGGTGATCAGCTGCAGGCGCAATCAAATGGCCCTTAATTACTGGCTGGAAGGCATCCCAGACCACACCAGTAGGCACCCCAAACCCTTATTCCGGGTGAAATACACATCAATATGCTGGCCAATTTCATCACAAATCATTTGTCTCTGAGCAGTGAGGAGTGGAGGCGCCAACTGGGCTGAGAAGCCCTAACCCCAGCACCAAACATGCAAATACAGGCACACAATCAGAGATCCCCACCACACTTATTTGCACTTCCTGAACCTCTGACAAAAGGGGGACACACAAATTAGAATGTAGTCAATAACAGGATAAGCTGTGTGCCAAAAATGAGGCTGATCCTTTTTCAGTAGATGAGTTTCCTGTACGCAAATAGCATCTGGCTGCTGGTCACTAAGAGTCTTCCAGATTGCCCTTCCCTTATTAGGGGAGCTAAGAACCCTTACATTTAAAGTAGTAATAGTCACCATGATAAATAATCAGTAGTGTATGCGCAGAAGTAGGTGAACTGATAAATTACTAAAATGGGTAGTAATATCAAATTCACATTCCCTGCTTTGTGTAAACAAAATTAAAAGGAAAGACAAACATAACAATTACAAAAAAGGTGAAAGGAACAACCTCCCGCATGAGCATTCCCACACCCCAAGCAAACTGCTGTTGAGGGCGAGGGAACTCCTCCTCTCCCCCCTGCCACAACTTTCTCAAAAGATCCCAGATAAGAAAAGGATCAACCCGGCTCCCCCCAGCTCCCAGCCCAATCCAAAGCCCCAAAACACCATCCCCGGGTCCAGTGTTCAAAGCAGAATTTATGTGTAAGCCCCTCAGTCAACATCAGGCACAGACACAAGCCCCAGTCCCCCAAGACCTGCTCCAAGAGGTCACAGTAGATGCCAAAACATGAATCTCATTTCAATAAGGAGCCACCAAAAGCTCCACATGGACATCCAATACAGTGTCCATTAGAGCCATTCTTGATGCCCTGAACCCCTCTGTGGAGAGGCATGACCCGCCACGCAAATCTAATCAGACCAGTCTCGCTGCTTAGAAGATTTATCAGAGTCATTTTGCCACCATGGAGGGTCCAAGGTGTCCTCAGGCTCAAGGATGCCCAACTGGTATTTCTCCATGACATGATGTTGCTTGTCACCCAATTCAAAGAAGAGGCCAAAAGGATATGTCCAATGTTACCTGATTCGATATCCACTCAACTTCTGAGTGACTTCCTGAAGCTTTGTTCCACCTTGTAGTGTGGCCTGGGCAACATTCTGGTATACTGAGCGTGTGAAGTCCTGAAAAGAGACATCTTCATAACCTGGCATTCTTTAGAACTTCCTCCTTTTCTGAAAAGTAATGAAATTTACGAGGATGTCTCTAGGTCTTTGCATTTGACCTGAACGCTGAGGGCCCACTCTATGGATTCTGTCTAGACATACCTCTCCATGGTCATCTTCCAGCATACTTGAGAACCGGGCAATCACAAAAGCATCTACATTAGGCTAAGCGACTTCTTCACTCAGGCCAAGTCCTCAAGTTTCTCCAGGGTGAATCTTAGTTGTCTGTCTAACTTGAAAGTCACTGAGGACTTTGATGCTTGCTACTTACCTAGAAAGTCAAAGCACTCCTCTACGTCCAAGATGTGTTGTCCTGAATCAGTATCCATATGCAGATCTTGTATTTTGGATTCCAAATCCGAACACATATCAGCTAGGCTTTCATCAAAGTCCTGGAGCAGTGCATCTCTCAGCTCTATTTTATAACTGCGGAGGCTGTCCATGAGGTTTTTCTTCATGAGAGCAATGTCATATTAGCCTGGAGGTAACTGTTGTACCACAAGGGGAATCTCACCTCCAGCATCACTCCCTGATTTGTCCTTTTGTGCAAGTAGTCCCTCACAACTGTGTTTTTTCTAGGGGGCATATAGGGCCATCAAACATCTCTGTGGTATCTGGTGTACTGCACCAGAAGCGCTTCCAATTCAGGAGTGGGGTACGTAGATGGGTGCAAAGAATCAGCATAAGAGGAAGGGGTACAGCAATCTTGTCCTCATACTTGTGCCATGCTGCTTGATCCCAGGACTACCAGAGTGACTTCAAGGGCTCCTGATCTGACCTACAGAGACAGAAAAAGCTCCAACCTGGAACCCCCACCAGGACCCTGCCAGAATAGATTCCTGCCCTTGCCATCCCGGACGGATACAAGATCACCCGCAGGGACCGCACCAACGGAGTCGGAGGAGGCATCGCCATCGTCCACAGGAACACCCTCAGAGTCTCAACCAACACCGACGACACCCTCAGCACCGCCGAACACATGCACTTCCAGATCCACACCGATCCCAACACCACCCTCAGAGGAACCCTCATCTACAGACCCCCGGACCCCGACCACAGTTCAGCGATTCCATCGCTGACTTCGTCAGCACACACGCCATCGCCTCCACGGACTACATCCTCCTCGGGGACCTGAACTTCCACCTCGAGAACAACAAGGACACCAACTCCACCACCCTGATCGACAACCTCTCCACCCTCGGACTCAGACAGCTCGTGACTACACCCACCCACGCCGCCGGCCACACGCTCGACTCCATCTTTTCCGCAAGCCCACACGTCTCCTTCAACCACACCTCCGAACCCCACTGGACTGACCACCACTGCATCCACTTCACCTACAGGAAGCCCACCACGCACCACAGCACCGAACAAATGCCTTGCCGCTGCTGGAGCAGAGTCACGGAAGACCAGCTAACCACAACCCTCGCCCTGAGCCCACCCGCCGAACCCTCCGACCCCGACACCGCCGCCCGCAACCTCAGACAGTGGATCGACGACTGCGCCAACACCCTCGCCCCGCTCAAGAATCCGCCCAACAGCCACACCAGCAAGAAAGCCACCTGGTTCACCGAAGACCTCCAGGCCTCCAAACGAACATGCCGAAAACTGGAGAAGATCTGGCTCCACGAACGGACAGCGGACAGCTACGCCGCCCACAAGAGCGCCACCCGCAGTCACCATCACCTCATCAGATCTGCCAAAAGGGCCTCACTCAAAGACCGCCTAGACAACAACGCACACAACAGCAAAGAGCTCTTCAACATCGTGAAGGAACTCTCCAACCCCAGCTCCAACACCAACGACATCCAGCCGTCGCGAGACCTGTGCGACACCTTCTTCCACCGCAAAATCGCCGACATCCACGACAGCTTCAACACCACGACCGCCCCGGCAACCACCGAGACCACTGCCCCCACAACCACCAACCGCCTGCTCTCCTGGACCAACATCAACGACGAGGACACCAGCGAGATCATGAACACCATCCACTCCGGTTCACCGCTAGACCCGTGCCCTCACCACATCTTCAACAAAGCCAGTAGAGCCATCGCGCCCCATCTCCGGAAAATAATCAACATCTCCTTCGAGACAGCAACCTTCCCGGAAAGCTGGAAGCACGCCGAGATCTCCGCCTTACTCAAGAAACCCAAGGCAGACCCCAAGGACCTCAAGAACTTCCGACCCATCTCTCTGCTCCCGTTCCCCGCGAAGGTCACAGAGAAAATCGTCAACAAACAACTGACCCGCTACCTCGAGGAGAACAACATCCTGGACCCCTCCCAGTCCGGCTTCCGCAGCAACCACAGCACCGAAACCGCCCTCATCGCCGCCACCGATGACATCAGGACCCTGCTAGACAACGGAGAAACAGCAGCCCTCATCCTCCTGGACCTATCAGCCGCCTTCAACACGGTCTGCCACCACACACTACGAACACGCCTTCACGACGCCGGGATCCAAGAGAAGGCCCTGGACTGGACCACATCCTTCCTTTCCGGCAGAACACAAAGCGTCCGCCTCGCCCCCTTCCGATCCAAGGCCACCAAGATCATCTGCGGCGTACCCCAAGGCTCCTCCCTCAGCCCAACGCTGTTCAACATCTACATGGCACCCCTCGCCCACGTCGCCCGACAGCACAACCTCAACATCATCTCCTACGCCGACGACACCCAGCTGATCCTCTCCCTCACCAAAGACCCTCACACCGCCAAAGCCCACCTCCACGAAGGAATGAAGGCCGTCGCCGAATGGATGAGGACCAGCCGCCTGAAGCTGAACTCGGACAAGACGGAGGTCCTCATCCTTGGTTCCAACCCTTCAGCCTGGGACGACTCCTGGTGGCCAACATCACTGGGAACAGCCCCGCCACCCACCGACCACGTACGCAACCTAGGGGTCATCCTCGACCCCACCCTCTCCATGACTAAGCAGGTCAACGCCGTTTCCTCATCCTGCTTCAACATCCTCCGAATGCTCCGCAGGATCTTCAAGTGGATCCCCACCGAAACAAGAAAAACAGTCACCCAGGCCCTCGTCACCAGCAGGCTGGACTACGGAAACGCCCTCTACGCAGGAACGACGGCTAAGCTCCTGAGACGGCTGCAACGCATCCAGAACGCCTCTGCACGTCTTATCCTCGACATCCCCCGACGCAGCCACATCACACCCCACCTGAGAGACCTGCACTGGCTCCCTGTCAACAAGAGGATAACCTTCAAGCTCCTCACCCACGCACACAAAGCACTCCACAACTCCGGACCAGCCTACCTCAACAGACGACTCAGCTTCTACACCCCCACCCGCCAGCTCCGCTCGACCAGCCTCGCCCTCGCCACAGTCCCCCGCATCCGGAAAACAACCGCCGGCGGCAGATCCTTCTCCCACCTCGCCGCCAAGACCTGGAACACCCTCCCCACCAACCTCCGACAGACCCAAGACCTACTGGCCTTCAGAAGACTCCTCAAGACCTGGCTCTTCGATCAGTAGCAGCACCACCCCCCTCTTCCCCCAGCGCCTTGAGACCCTCGCGGGTATGTAGTGCGCTTTATAAGTGACATGATTGATTGCCCTCGAAGTGGTGCCCACCCTCTCCTGGACCCTTGTAAGTGGAGCCAAAGGTACCTAAACAGGCAAAAACCAAAACTTAGGACTTACTAAATTTTCCACTAAAAAGTGGTCTGAGAAGCGACAGGAGAACGGGACCTACTTGTTATTGATTTGACCAACGTGCATTGCTGTTTGGCCTGACTTTGCGGTAGCTCCTTTTATGTTCTTCCCTGCAGCAGAAAAACCTGTTTAGCTGCTCCTCTTCAGAAGGGCCTCATGGAACCCTTGAGGGCTCCAGTCTGCCGCTTCATCCTGCTGGAGATTTTCAACTTCCCTAAAAGTGACAAAGTCCAAATGTATAAATCTTCACAGAAACTTTGCCCAGCAGCTCCTCAACGACAACCCCCTCCTTGGACACTGCCAGCTTCATTGCCCCACTGAACTTTACCTTCTCAGACATTTTTCTTCTAAATGTTTTCTAAGTCTATAGGTAAGCAGAGACCAGGCCCAATCCACCTTGTGTATCTGAACTGCACCCTATTGCTGTTGGCCATAACTATTGACTTGCACAACTAGGTGACCACTGTTGGTGCTTTGAACCTTTTGGCACTAATTTTCGCTAAAACTTTAAAAATTCACAACTCCGGCAACTCCTTTTCTACTGATTGCATTCAATCTGTTTTGTTATTATTCAATTTATTTAAAAAATCTCTATGTTTTTCAAATTGATGTGGTATTGTCTTGTGTTGTGTTTTCACTTTATTACTGTTTGAGTGCTGCATAAATCCTTTACACATTTCCTCTAAGTTAAGCCGGACTGCTTTTGTGCCAAGCTACCAGAGGGTTAAGCACAGGTTAATGTAGTGACTTTTTTGGTTCACCCTGACAGGGTTTGTGGTTGTTGCTTGAAAACAGTCTTCACCTCCTCAATAAAAACCCCTATTTCCTACAGTTGGCTAATGGCAATATTAGTTATTTACAATGTACAGAAATGGAAAAACTGAGGGCCTCATTTATGGGAAATTGGCGTACGGCAGTGGTGCAAGTCTTCTTGCTGCGCTGCCCTACCCCACTGTGAAAGGGCAGAAATGCGAACAATTTGGTGCCTAGTGCCTAGCCTAATACAGTGGCTTTATTCTCGATTACCGTAGCAGCAGAGTAAATAATAAATACACTACATACATAAATAGAATGAGTAAATAGAATACCGGCCAGTAAAGTACAAAAAATACATATAGCTTTTCACATTACCCATAACATAATGTACAGTTAAAAAGCAGAATCAAGCAAGGGCATCCCAGATATTAAAGTGCAGACTTGCATCATCAGGACCTATACAAAATTGATCGGAGCCAGCCATTGCCATAAGGCTTCCCCGTCAACAGTCCACATCTTATTACAGTTTCAATGAAATACATACTATACAATCCCCAATTGAAGCTCCTGATCCACTCAGCTGCTGGGGCCCCAATAAGATCACCCCAACTGCGTACCATTCTGCAAATGTAGGAGGATCAGGTTTATTCAATCTGAGGCTATGCACATGAGGGCCATCGCCATAGCCACAAAGGTCAGATACGTTTAGCCTTTGGAAATCCCTTGGTCCTCACTAAGTCCTAGCAATATTAATTTAGGGGTAACCTTAATCTGTTTCTTAAGGATCATACCAACAAAGGTCCCAAACTCTTGAAAATAGCTGGATAAGCTAGAACATACACAGAACATATGCACAATTTCTGCTTGCAATGCTTCACACCTGTGGCATTTGGAATCCGATCTCTTGCCCCATCTGAATAGCTTATGGGGCATATAATACATGTCAAAAGCTGTTTTAATGTGCTGGCTTCTTAGTCCAACAGTTAGAAGAGGCTCTCTACAAATCTTATGGGAGCCCTCAATAGTGGCCCTTCCACCCCAAGTCTTGTTTCCATTTAGCATTCTGGAGCTCTAGATCATCCAGGAAAGCTTGTATTAATAGATCATAAATATGCCTGATTCTGCTTCCCCGGTCTATTGCTTCTAGAACAGGATACATCACAAGGGAGATTTGGTTCTTGTCCAATTTACTAATAAAATCTCTGATCTGCAGATATTTGAAAAACGTCTCTCTTGTCAGACCAAATTTCTCTTGTATCTTACCAAAGGAACATGATTGGCCGCCATCATAAAAATCCCCTATTCTTGGAATGCCACTTATGCCAAATATTTTACCCATGTTATCATGAAATATACCAAGTAAGGCAGGAGAGCCCCACAAGGGTGTATAGTGATTAAACTTAGCAATATTTATTCCTCCTCTTTACCTGCCGCCAGAACTTAAAGGCCCCATCCAATGTCTTAAATCTAGTCTTTTTATAATAACTCCTCTCCAGCTGTCTAAAAAAACAGCCCTTGGCATCAGGCCCCAATGTGAGCTCATATATAGATGGTTCCCCAGCAGGATTGACATTATGAATGTCATCCGTAATCAGGTCCCTAGGTGCTGAAGCATACAAGATGAATAACAAAACGTCAAGCCAGGTACCGCCTATCACCCTTGACTTCTAGGAAGTATCATAAATCTAAGAGCCCTTCTTGGGTTTTTGAACTGCCATAACAATCTACAACACAAATGTTCTAGCTTGTTCATCTAGCACTTATTAACCTCCAATGGAATGGCACTGAACATAAATAAAATGTTCAGGAGGATAAGCATTTTTAAAACATTACATCTCCCAACCAACGATAGGTGCAAGTTCTTAATTCTAACTAGATCCTGTTTAATCTTCATGATATGGGGTGCTATATTTAACTCCACCAGTTTATCAAAGGTAGCTATTATACTCACTCATGCACACCCAGTGCTGATCCCCAGAATTAATTTCTTTGGTGCAAACTACCCAGGTCTTGCCTTCGTTTAGGTGGTATGCCGCTATGGCACCAAAGATGCTAACCTCATCCTCGATCACCGTCAGAGCATTACAAGGATCAGGTGTTACCATTGCTATATCATCAGCATGAGCCAAAACTTTATATATAATCCATATGTCTTATAGAGACAGGCTGGATCCCACTATTATTCTCCAATTGTGTGATAAATGGGTCTATATATAAGGCAAATAGTAGAGGTGAGCTCGGACACCCCTGTCTCGTCACTTTGGTGATTAGAATCTCCTCTGATCCCTTACCCATGATCTGAAGCCTGGCCCTGGGAGCTTGGTATAAGATCCTGATTGCTTTAATGAAGCCCGGACCAAGCCTTTTCCATCTTAAAACCTCCTATAGATATCCCCAAGAGACTCGGTCAAAGGCCTTCTCGGCATCCAACAATATTAATCCCATATGTGACTTTGCTGCCTCGGCAAAGTCTAATAGGGTAAATACCCTTCCCACGTGGTCAGTTGTTTCCCGTCTTGGGATGAAGCCATGTTGACAGGGGGATACCATATTAGCAACTACCCTCCCGAGCCTTTTAACCAGTATCTTAGTATAATCTATGCCATATTCATTCATCAAAGACCCAGGGTTTACACGAGGCTTGCCCTTTTTCCTGAACGCAACAATATTAGTATCCTCCCATATAGGGGTTCCTCCTCTTCCTTCTTTGCACATAAAAGGGTAGTGGTCATAGCTTACAGAAGCTCCGGGAGGAAAGTCCTATAGAATTGTAGAAGAATGTTGTCTGTTCCAGTACCCCCATGGCCAGAGATCTCACTGCCTCAGCCACCTCCTCATGGGTGATTACCAGTTCAAGGGAAGCCCTTTCTCCATCACTCGAAATATTACCGCTTACTGTACTGAGGAAGATGACATAACTGTCTAGTTGAGGAAAAATATCCTCCGTACAAAGGTTTTAATAGAAGTCTTGAAATATCCTAAGAAACTCTGTAGGAATTTCAGTCTTCTATCCCTGCTTATCTGCGATAGCATCAATCCCCCTTTCTAATTCTCTGTCTGATGCAGTGTGCTAGTAACCTGCCTGTGTTTTCCCCATATTCATAGCATTCTGTCTTGAATCTTTGAAATTTGGTGGCCATCTCCTTGCTGTAGTGCTGGTTTATTTATTTAGCGCGAACAAGACCCTTGCGGGTATCAGAGCGCTTTACATGGCAAATGAACGGAAACAGG
This sequence comes from Calotriton arnoldi, assembly GCA_963921515.1. Taxonomy (NCBI): domain Eukaryota; kingdom Metazoa; phylum Chordata; class Amphibia; order Caudata; family Salamandridae; genus Calotriton; species Calotriton arnoldi. Next base: position 217,940 of record CAWUFW010013629.1, on the reverse strand, counting down.
AACAAGCATAAAAAATCTAAATAAAGGTGATTCCAATACAAGGTGCTCAATAATACAGACTAGTAATTATATTACAGTAATAAGTAAATAAATCAAGTGAATTTAGCCATGAGTATCGCTTTCACTTCTTTTTTAAATGAGGCCGTTAATTCTGACTTTGAGCGCTTCAATGTTCTGTGTAGTCTCGCTACAATCCTGCCCTTCCATTATGAGCCTAGCCAATGCTTCTTCTTGAAAAGAGATCACAATACAGCCCTTGTATTGGACTGCACCTCTGCCTCTGTTTAGAAAGACTAAAGCTAAGGGTTTCCCCTCTTATCCCTGCTTTGAGGGAAACCCAGACTGTCTTATTGGCAGCAGTGCCCTGATTCACTGTAAGGAAATCTTCCAGCCATTTATGTATGCTGTCTCTATATTCCACATCTAGCAAAAGATTCCTGTTGAATGTCTAGGTGCCACACAACCTCACAAAAATGGTAATTGTATATTCAAGCACTTATGCTCTGACAGGACCCTGGGAAAACACTTGATTCCCACCTGCCCTGCTAAAGATGCAGACACCAAAAATAGTCCAGGCGTACCAGTTTATTGTGGGGGGGAGGAAAAAAACTAGAGGTGGGTGAAGAATTCCGCTTCACCGGCGGAGTTTGAGGATTTATGCCCTCTACACGAGGAGTTCCAAAAAACTCCACAAAGTGACGTGGGTGGAGTTTTTTCTCTCGAGCGCTCACAAAAAAAACACGCTCTAGACCACCTCCTGGCAAGATTTCTCAATGCGGGTGGTCGTGGCAGGCCAAGACCGCATGCATTGAGAAATCTGCAGTTCGCATTGAGGAATCTGCCGTTCGAGTAGAACGTCAACTCGAGCGGCAGAAAGTAGCAGGGCCATCTGATGCAACGTGCAGTGCGGTTCGGGCTGAATTTACAGTACGGGACAAGCTCCGGGGGCTTAAAATCAGTACAAGCAGCACGACTTAACAGACTCTGCCACTGGCCGAACTCCACGGAGCGCGGCACAGTTTTTCTGGCACTTCGCAAAGTTCTGCAGACCAAAACCCCATGAACTCCACCCAGGCCTAACAAAACGTGTATCCAGGGTCAGGATTTTTTAATTTGTCCCAAACATCAGTCAGCCCATAGTCTTAAACTAATCGTTGAACTGCTCGGAACATCAGCAGGTTCCTACCCATATATGGATAACACACCCCCTCATTCCTTCCCACAGTCATAAGAAGATTAAGATCACCACATAAAATAAGGGGGGCTGTCCAGTTTGAGAATTCCAGGTTAAGATAGTCAATAACACCTGGGCTGTCCAGGTTGTGGCCATATACCAAGCACAGGGTGAATCTTCCCAGACCAATGCGAAGGTCCACTGTGGCCCACCTCCCCATTTCACCAGCCTTGCTCCTGGCTAATGTGCCAGCAGTTTTGCTGGTGGCAATGGCTATCCCCCTAGAAATCACCCCCTGCGTAATACAGCAAAGAAGCGAATACCCCTTGTCTCCCAGCAATCTTATTTTCCCCCACGGGATATGGATTTCCTGAATACAGACAATGTTGGGCTTCATTGCCCTAAGACCCAGTGCCATTCTGCCTTATTTGAATCTATCGTTCAGACCACATGCATTTATCGTACAAGTACATAAATTATTCTGAGCCATTCTTTAACTTGACTCTACCCTGAGTATCCAGCACATCTGTGAATTCATTATCTTTCCAAACTTCTCAAACGTATCCTTTAAAACCCTAATCTGGGACTCACATAGACATCACTTGCCCTGTCTTTTGCACCTTTCCCTGCTGTTAAAACTCTGTAACCCAAACCTTTGTCAGCCCCGCCCTCCCTCACTACCTCCCTACCCGAGGTCTCCCTCCTCCCTCCCAGTCCCCCTAAAGCCCCACCAACTCTCCCCATCACCACCCCCAACACCTGACTGGGGCAATTGGACCAGCCATTGTCCGTAGATGGAGATGTACCCCCCAGACAGGCTCCTAGAAAAGAAATCCCTCTCAAAGTCAGTCTCAAAACTTAAAAGTGTGCACCTACACAACACCATCCTAATGATTTACATATGCATAACATCATTAGAAAAAAGTTAAAGTAGCCATATTCGATTATCACCACCAACAGTGCAGCAAACTTTTCTCATCCCCTTGCAAGATTCAATCCCTCGCATCGCAAGCACAGGAGTATTCAGCCTTAAAGCCTTGAAGCCCCCATGCTACTCAAGGTTCTCAACAAACACTTTTGCCTTAACCTCTGAGGAGAAAAAATAAGTTTTGTCTTGAAAAATAGCTTTTAGCTTCGCGGGGTTTATCAAAAATGTTTGTGCTCCCTTAGACTGGATAGGCTGTATCATCTGCCTCAGGCACCATCACCTTTCAACTGTGGAGTGGCAGAAGTCTGGCCTCACAAAAAACATACAGCCATCAGCCATCCACCTTGAGTCAGGACGAGCTCTTCCAAAGATAGCTTGCTGGAGGAGAAAATTACCCAAAAATACTAGAATAGCTGTTGGTTTGCCGACATCTTGTCCATGGCGCTGATGCTGCTTGAAGGGGAATCTGTGGTCTCTGAATCTCCAGATCCCAGTCCAATCCTTCAACTCTTGAAAAGCATTCCTGTTAGAAATGGGGGTCTCTAGTTGGCAATGGCTGGCCACTGTCCAAGTAGGGACCCTTCTTCCTAAGTCAGAGTGAGAGGGCTACCCTCTTTAATACCCCTGCTCAACCCTGTGGTAACGTAGCACGAGCAGGTAGGCTTATCTCAGAGGCAGGGTGTGAAGCATTTATGACCATACACAGTAACACAGTGAGGAACACTACAAAGGGACACCACACAAGTAGTTATAAAAAATATGTATCTTTATATAAAGGCAGATTTATCACAAGACCAATAACTGTAAAAGCCACAATACTGTCAAAAATAGGATAGCTGTTGAAGGGCTGTCAAAGATAGTTCAAAGGTTGCAAGAATAAGGTTCAAATTCAAGGCAGGGGTCTCTGCGCCCCTTTCTCGTTCAGAGGTTGCAAAAATAAGGTTCAAATTCAAGGCAGTGGTCTCTGCGACCCTTTCTCTCATAAGACTGTCAAAAATAGGATGGCTGTTGAAGGACTGTCAAAAAATAGTTCAAAGGTTGCAAAAATAAGGTTCAAATTCAAAGCAGTGGTCTCTGCGACCCTTTCTCTCACAAAGTACCTGGGTTTAGTAGCAAAACCAACAAAATGTCGCAAAGAAGTGGTAGCGATGATTCTCGGCACGCGAGGCCGGCGATGCGTTGAAATCCTTGCCGCAAGGGAGGATGATGCGCCGATCTGCGTGATGCGTGCGGAGACACTGCGACCAACTTCTGCACGCTAGGCCGCCGATGCGATGACTTTCTTGCCGCGAGGGAGAAGTCGATGCGACGATCCTGTTGCGCTGTGCGATTGTGTTGCGATGCGAAGAGATGACGCTCCGCGAGGGAGCGACGAAATCCGGTGCGATGCGATGAAAATGGCGGACTCACGGCGTCCGCAAAGCGATGTCTTGAAGCGATGATTTCTTTAGGGGTTGCGAGCACTCGGCGACAGCAGCGCGATGATTTTTCCAGCGCGTCTCAGCTGCAGCGGCTCGCAAAGGGGCGTTAGCGATGGTTTCGTGTTGCGAGCACCCAGCGGCAGCAGCGCGATGATTTTTCCAGCGCTCTCGGCTGCAGCGGCTCGCAAACGTGCGTTAGCGACGATTTCCAGCACTCTTTTCTCTGAAGCAAAACTAGAGGCCCTGGAACTCACAGGAGCCTCATCAGCAGATAGCAATCCTCGCAGGGAGGAAGCAGGAGGTTGGTGGTGGAGTCAGATGGGCCTGAGACTCCAGCAGGAGGCTAGCTCTTTTCCTAGCCCTTGGGTAATTGCTGTAACAAAAATAAAAGTTCTCTCAAAAGTTCCTTTTCCTCTTCTTCAAGGTCCAGTGGTCACTGCTGCAGGCCAGTGCAAGAAACAACACACAAGCACAAGGACAGTCACTTCCTGCAGATTCCTCCAGTGGCACGGACAGAGTTTCCTCTCCAGATCCAAAAGCAATACAAATTGTAGGGGTTTGAGCACAGATATTTATACCCCAAAAGCCTTTGTTCTTAGAAGCTACCAGTCACTGAACCTAGCCAGAACCAGTTCTGCTCAGGCCTGGAGCACTTTGTTTATCAGGCTGCATCCTTCCTTTCAGAAAGAGGGGGTCTGCTAGCAGACACACAGTGGGAGGTAGAGCCAGCATTCACCTTGCCAGGCACAGCCCTATTCAGGTCAAGGAGACACCCCTCCCCACACTCTAAATGCAGATCTCTCTATTCAACCCAGGTCTGACTCAGCCTGTCCTGCCCCTCTAAAACCAGACAGCCAATACACATAACGGCAGAGCACACTGGAAGGCTTAGGCAAGAAAATACCTACTTTCTAAAAGTGGTATTTTCAAACACAGAATATAAAAATAAACTTCACTAAAAGATGTATTTTAATATTCTGAGCTCAGGCATACTAAATTCGTTTTTCTACCATGTCCCTGGGGTCAGTTAGGACTATAGAATGTAATAGTCAAACTGCCCATTCTAGCCTATGAGGAACAGGTAGCCTTACAGTAGTGAAAAACGAAATGGGGTGTAATTCACTACCAGGACATGCTACACACACCAAGGCATGTCCTACCTTACACATACCATGCACCCTACCATAGGGGTGACTTACAGGCTGCCAAGGGAAGGTTCAGGGGCTGGGAAGTGAGTGCACTTCACAGCCAAGATGGCAGTTCTGGACTGCACACAGACACTGCAGTGGCAGGTCTGAGACACACTTTACAAGCTGCTTCTGTAGGTGGCGCAAACCAGCGCTGCATGCCCCCCCAGCAGCATTTGGTTTACCAGCCCTGGGCACACACAGGCCACACTACTAGGGACTAACAGGTAAACCAAATAAGCCAATCAGGGATATACCAATTCACATAGACATATTTACAAGGGGAGAGCATATGCACTTTAGCACTGAACAGCAGTGGTAAAGTGCCCAGAATCATAAAACCAACAGAAACAGGTCAGCAAAAATACAGGAGGCAGGCAAAAAGTTTAGGGGTGACCCTGCAAAAAGGGCCATTTCCAACACAACCCCCTTCCAGCCAAAACGCAGGGTAGACCAATCACTACTTTGATGGGCTTCCCTGCTTCGGGCGATAGAACACGGAACTGGCCCGCAACTGCAGAGGCATATGCCAGCTCTACTCCAATCTGAACCCTGGTGGATCCCTCTGTCCACACTCCCAGGGCCCACTAAGATCACCAATGGGGAACTCTGCCCCTCACCTGTGGACACCACCTGTGCAGCACCTAACCTTAACTGGCCCCCAGGTGTGTCCCAACAGATAAACAATAAGCCACAGTAGCCACTGACAGTAGTCAGGGATGAGACCCAGGCCTTATACCTCTCAGGGCTCACTAAGACAACCAATGGGGAACTCTTCCCCTTACCTGTGGACACCACCTGTGCAGCATCTAACCTTAACTGGCCCCCAGGTGTGTCCCAACAGATAAACAACAAGCCCCAGTAATCACTGACAGTAGTCAGTGATGAAATCCAAGCCCTATACCTCTCAGGGCTCTCAAACGTTTGTGGCATCAGAGAGTGAGGGGCAGTAACCCCAGGTGCCTGGCACCTTTTGTACACTCTCCCTCCTGTCAGGTCAGGCAAAGCACCCGGACACTGACCCACCAGCCCTGGGCCTGTACCCAGCGGCTGGGCCAGAGACTGGGGTGGGCTCTCCCACACCCGGTCCTCCTCTTTGGGGCTCGGTACCCTCCCACCTGGAGCGATACCCCCTTCCAGAATTGTCAGGGCACCTGAGGCAGGTGTCCTGCATAATTCGCCCACCAGTTCAGGGGTTCTATCCTGCAACTGGTATCCCAGCATAGGGTCTGTACCCTTAGACTGGGCGGAGGTCAGGGGTGAGGCTGCCCTCTCCCCGCCCCCTTTACTGGGGCCCGGCACCCTCCCACCTGGAGAGGTGCCTCCATAACACAAACCGGGAGGGGCACTGTTAGCAGTTGCCCCTTCCTCCAGATCAGGGGGACACCCTGAACCTGGCCCTCCAACCTAGGGTCTGTACCCTTGGGCTGGGCCTGTGCCTGGCAACCCAGGACTTCTGGGGGCGTACACCAATTCCCCCAAGGAAAATACACTCTTCCACTCAGTTCAGGGCCTTGTCCCTGCAACTGATCCATCAACCTGGAAAAACCCTCAGGTGGTACTGGGGTCAGAGGCGAGGACTCCCTCCCTCTGCACCCCCTTCCAGCATACTGCACCCTCCCACCTGGAGTGGTGCTTTTAGAAAAGAAAATGGTCGGGACACTGCTTACAGTTGTCCCTTCCTCCAGGTCAGACAACACCTGGACCTGACTTACCATCCCAGGGACCAACCCCTGTGCTTGAACAACTGCCTGGCCAACCAGGACTTCCTGGGGAGCACACAGGCCCCCTCAAGGGAAACACACCCCTCCACCAGTTCAGGGACTGGACCCTGCAACTGACCTACCAACCTGAAAAAACCCGCAGGTTGCACCGGGGTCAGAGGCGAGGACTCCCTCCCTCTGCACCCCCTTCCAGCATACTGCACCCTCCCACCTGGAGTGGTGCTCTTAGAAAAAATGGTCTGGACACTGCTTACAGTTGTCCCTCCCTCTAGGGCAGACAACTCCTGGATCTGACTTACCAACCCAGGGACCAACCCCTGTGGCTGAACAACTGCCTGGCCAACCAGGACTGAAGTGGTGTCACCATGGTCACTCCTAGGGGCTCAGCCCTTCTGACTGGCCCCTGACCCACTGGCTCTTCCACTGGGGACTCCTTCCCCCTTTCATCCCTCAGACTGGACTTCCGTACCCTCCCCCTAGGAGTGGCACTGCCAGGCACAAGAACTGATGGAGGCCTGTCTACAGGCACTCCCAGCTCACCTAACACTGGGGTACCCCCCACAATGGACGGTCCATCCAGACAGACTAGGCTCCCCACCTGGTGTTCCCTCATGGACTGAGGCTGGGGCACTTCGGGACCTATCCCAGTCTCACTCCTGCTCCCACGAGACAGGATGTGAGGCCCTACAACCTCCTCACAACAAGGGGACCCAGCTGTAACACTCCTAACCTTTCCCAGCACTCTGGGTTGGAAAACTTCTGAACCACTTCTCTTAGGGTCATTCCCTAATGCCTCTACAGAGCCTCTGGTACTCACCCAGAGGTCTGCCTCCTGCGCAAGTTCCCTAGGATCAGAGAACTCGCACTCTAACACATGTTGGTTTAGCTCTGGAAAATAGGAACTCACAATATGCTCTCCCACAATTGGATTACACAGTTCCACGCAGGTGCTAACCTTTACCTCACAATCCAGTGTCTCACACACGTACCCCACACCACTCTCTTGAAGTGGGCGAGACATTAACTGACTGTCTCTATCACTCAACCCACACTCTTCTGGGCGGTCCTCACACTCATACACCAGGACTTCAACCACGGGGGAACCCCTCTCCCTGCACCTCTCATCCAGAGTCGGTAGAGTATCCCTCCTTTCACTAGGACTATGGGCCCCTGCGCTAGTTCCCCAATCCACCTCAGGGCCACTGCATATTAATGGGGCTACCTCATATCCTTGAATCCCCTGGTGTAGATCAACCCCCTCCTTCAAGTCAGGTGCTACATCTCTGGGTGGGGGTACTACACTGTCATCACTATATACTTCAATTTTGCTGCCACCACTGGACCCCACCCTCTCTGGGGAATCCAGACAATTAAAACTGCGCTCCAGGGGTAACCTACCCTCTTGAGCTAACTTCTCCTTTTCTGCTATCTGCGCTAGGTGCGCCTCCAGCTGGGCAATCTCTATTTGGAGCCTCTCCAATTCCAGCTGGTACTCCCTCTCCCTCTGTCGGCCCAACTCCTCTGGGGACCATGAAGGGGATTGGGTGCTACCCTGTGCATTAGATCCAGCAAGGGACTCCCTACCTATGGGACCTTCCCGCCTGTCCACCAACTCCTCTGGGGACCCTGAGGGGAACCTGGCACTACCATAGGCACTAGACTCATCAAGGAACTCCCCACCTATGAGATATTCCATAACACTTTCTTCCTCCTCTTCAGACTCTCCAGAGCCACCCTCAGACCAACTACCCTCTTGGTAGGTGTACTGGGACTCCAAGAATCTCCATCTGTCTTGTTGCCAAAGTCTCAGGGATGTCTGCAGGGATAGCTGAGTCTCCGTCCTACTCACTGCTAAGCCCCTCTCCTCACAGAACCCCCTTAGCTCCTCTAGACTGTAGGTCAACAGATCATCTATATAAAAGGTAGGTCTCATTTCAGCAAGACCCATTGTAGCAATATCTGGCAATATCAATAATAAAAAAAATAGGCTTGCCCGTTGTAACAATCACGGGCAATATCAATAAAAGATAGAAGAAACTTCTCAAGAAAATGTATGCGGGTAAAAAATCACCGGCAATATCAATAAAACATAGGCTTGCCCATTGTAGCAATCACGGGCAATATCAATAAAAGATAGAAGAAAACTTCTCAAGAAAATGTATGCGGGTAAAAAATCACCGGCAATATCAATCACAATATAGGATCCAACAATTCTCAAAAATGTATGCGGGTACTATCACCGGCAATATCAATAAAACATAGGCTTGCCCATTGTAACAATCACGGGCAATATCAATAAAAGATAGATGAAAACTTCTCAAGAAAATGTATACGGGTAAAAAATCACCGGCAATATCAATCACAATATAGGATCCAACAATTCTCAAAAATGTATGCGGGTACTATCACCTGGCAATATCAATAAAACATAGGCTTGCCCATTGTAACAATCACGGGCAATATCAATAAAGGACAGAAGAAAACTTCTCAGAAAATGTATGCGGGTGAAAAATCACCGGCAATATCAATCACAATATAGGATCCAACAACTCTCAGAAATGTGCGCGGGTGAAAAATCACCGGCAATATCAATTACAATAGGGGATCAAAAAACTTTCAATAAATGGGCGCGGGTGAAAAATCACCGGCAATATCAATCACAATATAGGATCCCAAAAACTGTCAGAAATGTGCGCGGGTGAAAAATCACCGGCAATATCAATTACAATAGGGGATCCAAAAACTTTCAATAAATGGGCGCGGGTGAAAAATCACCGGCAATATCAATCACAATATAGGATCCCAAAAACTCTCAGAAAATGTGTGCGGGTGAAAAATCACCGGCAATATCAATTACAATATAGGATCCTAAAAAACTCTCAAAGAATGTATGCGGTACGTTATGGTCTGCACTCACTAGTAGTGTACACTATAATTACTGTATGCGATCATAAATGCAAGTCCAGATCCTCACCGCTGACCACCAATGTTAGAAATGGGGGTCTCTAGTTGGCAATGGCTGGCCACTGTCCAAGTAGGGACCCTTCTTCCTAAGTCAGAGTGAGAGGGCTACCCTCTTTAATACCCCTGCTCAACCCTGTGGTAACGTAGCACGAGCAGGTAGGCTTATCTCAGAGGCAGGGTGTGAAGCATTTATGACCATACACAGTAACACAGTGAGGAACACTACAAAGGGACACCACACAAGTAGTTATAAAAAATAAGTATCTTTATATAAAGGCAGATTTATCACAAGACCAATAACTGTAAAAGCCACAATACTGTCAAAAATAGGATAGCTGTTGAAGGGCTGTCAAAGATAGTTCAAAGGTTGCAAGAATAAGGTTCAAATTCAAGGCAGGGGTCTCTGCGCCCCTTTCTCGTTCAGAGGTTGCAAAAATAAGGTTCAAATTCAAGGCAGTGGTCTCTGCGACCCTTTCTCTCATAAGACTGTCAAAAATAGGATGGCTGTTGAAGGACTGTCAAAAAATAGTTCAAAGGTTGCAAAAATAAGGTTCAAATTCAAAGCAGTGGTCTCTGCGACCCTTTCTCTCACAAAGTACCTGGGTTTAGTAGCAAAACCAACAAAATGTCGCAAAGAAGTGGTAGCGATGATTCTCGGCACGCGAGGCCGGCGATGCGTTGAAATCCTTGCCGCAAGGGAGGATGATGCGCCGATCTGCGTGATGCGTGCGGAGACACTGCGACCAACTTCTGCACGCTAGGCCGCCGATGCGATGACTTTCTTGCCGCGAGGGAGAAGTCGATGCGACGATCCTGTTGCGCTGTGCGATTGTGTTGCGATGCGAAGAGATGACGCTCCGCGAGGGAGCGACGAAATCCGGTGCGATGCGATGAAAATGGCGGACGCATGGCGTCCGCAAAGCGATGTCTTGAAGCGATGATTTCTTTAGGGGTTGCGAGCACTCGGCGACAGCAGCGCAATGATTTTTCCAGCGCGTCTCAGCTGCAGCGGCTCGCAAAGGGGCGTTAGCGATGGTTTCGTGTTGCGAGCACCCAGCGGCAGCAGCGCGATGATTTTTCCAGCGCTCTCAGCTGCAGCGGCTCGCAAACGTGCGTTAGCGACGATTTCCAGCACTCTTTTCTCTGAAGCAAAACTAGAGGCCCTGGAACTCACAGGAGCCTCATCAGCAGATAGCAATCCTCGCAGGGAGGAAGCAGGAGGTTGGTGGTGGAGTCAGATGGGCCTGAGACTCCAGCAGGAGGCTAGCTCTTTTCCTAGCCCTTGGGTAATTGCTGTAACAAAAATAAAAGTTCTCTCAAAAGTTCCTTTTCCTCTTCTTCAAGGTCCAGTGGTCACTGCTGCAGGCCAGTGCAAGAAACAACACACAAGCACAAGGACAGTCACTTCCTGCAGATTCCTCCAGTGGCACGGACAGAGTTTCCTCTCCAGATCCAAAAGCAATACAAATTGTAGGGGTTTGAGCACAGATATTTATACCCCAAAAGCCTTTGTTCTTAGAAGCTACCAGTCACTGAACCTAGCCAGAACCAGTTCTGCTCAGGCCTGGAGCACTTTGTTTACCAGGCTGCATCCTTCCTTTCAGAAAGAGGGGTCTGCTAGCAGACACACAGTGGGAGGTGGAGCCAGCATTCACCTTGCCAGGCACAGCCCTATTCAGGTCAAGGAGCCACCCCTCCCCACACTCTAAATGCAGATCTCTCTATTCAACCCAGGTCTGACTCAGCCTGTCCTGCCCCTCTAAAACCAGACAGCCAATACACATAACGGCAGAGCACACTGGAAGGCTTAGGCAAGAAAATACCTACTTTCTAAAAGTGGTATTTTCAAACACAGAATATAAAAATAAACTTCACTAAAAGATGTATTTTAATATTCTGAGCTCAGGCATACTAAATTCGTTTTTCTACCATGTCCCTGGGGTCAGTTAGGACTATAGAATGTAATAGTCAAACTGCCCATTCTAGCCTATGAGGAACAGGTAGCCTTACAGTAGTGAAAAACGAAATGGGGTGTAATTCACTACCAGGACATGCTACATACACCAAGGCATGTCCTACCTTACACATACCATGCACCCTACCATAGGGGTGACTTACAGGCTGCCAAGGGAAGGTTCAGGGGCTGGGAAGTGAGTGCACTTCACAGCCAAGATGGCAGTTCTGGACTGCACACAGACACTGCAGTGGCAGGTCTGAGACACACTTTACAAGCTGCTTCTGTGGGTGGCGCAAACCAGCGCTGCATGCCCACCAGCAGCATTTGGTTTACCAGCCCTGGGCACACACAGGCCACACTACTAGGGACTAACAGGTAAACCAAATAAGCCAATCAGGGATATACCAATTCACATAGACATATTTACAAGGGGAGAGCATATGCACTTTAGCACTGAACAGCAGTGGTAAAGTGCCCAGAGTCATAAAACCAACAGAAACAGGTCAGCAAAAATACAGGAGGCAGGCAAAAAGTTTAGGGGTGACCCTGCAAAAAAGGGCCATTTCCAACAATTCCTAATTAAGCCAATGATAAACTTTCAAGTGTCATCTTTCTCAACTCCTTCAGCGACTCCCAACACCCTAAGATTATTGTGCCTTAGTCTATTTTCAAACTCCTCAAGCTTCCACTGAGTGTCAGTCAGACATGCTTTGTGCTCTGTTCCTACTTTTTGGTTTGCAAGCATATCAGTCTCTAAAGTGGTCACCCTATTCTTCATCTCAGTCATGTTGTCCAAAAACTCTGAGCACGCCTTTGGCACTTTTCATATGGCTCCCTGCAGTTTCCTATTAGCCTGTGTTCTTTGGCTGTCTGCTCTAGTTTCCTCTTGGTGGGCCATAATCCCCTGGTATTTAGCCTCCAGGGTTGCAGGATCAGGTTGAGGTGGCACCCCTCCACCCCCATTTGAGAGCTTGACTTCCTTCCTTCCAGCCTTGGCATTACCGAATAGTCCCATTTGAATCCTGCCTTAGCTTCCAGTTCCTCATTTGATGGGATTACCTCCTTGATGGTTTTACTCCCAAACCGTCTCCTCTTTTAATTGGATCACTGAAGCAGTTTCAATGCCGCCTTTTGAGTCTCTCTGAGCCCCCCATCTGAGTTCTCATAAGTCCAGTCAGACTGGTCTGGCAGTGAGAAAAAGTGTTCTACCGTGTCAGTCTCTCCACCTGCAATAACTGATGACAGTTTGGCTCTGCTTTGTGCTCTTTTCTTTTGCTCATTGGCCTTCCCAAAGATGGTATGCCCAGGCACCTGACCAGGCATTTGCAGCCAGAGGGGCCCTTCCTTAATTCCTGCAGTTAAACTTTGAACATCCCCTGTTAAGTCTCAGCGATCGTGCCCTCGGTTACTGTCATGATTGCTGCCAGAGTCAGAGTAAGAATGTCTTGGGCCCCAATACCACCTATTTTGGTGGCTTCAGTACCTGTTTGGGAGGGCGCTGGGGAAGGGGTGCAATCTTGTGCCGTATTACTCACGCTTGTTATGACTGAGGTCTCTGCGCCACTTATTTCTTCCTTTGTGCTGATCGTGCCACCCAGCACCTGTTTCGATGACTCTGGCGGTAGCTTAGATAATTGAGAGAGCTGGATGGGGTCTCTGCCAGTTAGTGCTGGTTTCAGCCCTCAATCTGATTTCCTAGAGAAGTCCACTACTGTTCTGGCAGAAACAGTTCCCCCGGGGCTGGCCTTCTAGATTAACATCTCTCCATTAACTCCCTGTTTGGGGAGGAATTTGCCTCACCCTTTCCATCCACTGCTAAAGTTGGCCACCCGGGACTTCGGGGACCCCCATTTGGGCCCATCCTTGCGTCAATAAGCGGCGAGCTCCTTCGTGGTTGCTTCCAGGTCACACACATGGAATATTCCCCCAAAATGTCTCTTACATTCCTTGCGATCTCCGCGGTCTTTGACCTGCAGCGTCTACAGCAGCTGGACGCCGTGTGACCGACAAACAGTTCTTGCAAGGGGAGGGGCTGCATTTTCCATGCCGGTGGACTATCCCAGCGGATCAACCAGGAGGAGGGTCCATGTGGCCGCAGTTACAAGGACACCATCTTCCCCTTCCACAAAGTACACATATATCACGAAGCAACAGGAGTAATATGCAGAGAAAGATGAAACCGAAGGAGTTAACACATCCAAAAGGAACAATGAACCAAGTTCGAATACAACATTTCCTCAGAGATTTGTATCATTGTCCACTTTTTAAGTCCCATTGATCACCATACAACAAGTGCAAGAGAAAACAGTCACATATCTTGTAGCTGTACTACTCGTCCTCAACTGCAACGAGTTACTCCTTCAAGCAACAGCTTCCATCCTTCACTTATTTGTGTACATATCTAGTAGCTATACCAGTCATCCCTTCCTGAAAAAGAGTGACTCCTGAAAACAACAGCAACCCTTTAACAGTAAGAGGCTGACACGCACCATGGGTGAGAATTACCCATGCTGATGGAACCCATTATTATTTTGAGACCAGCAGCAACCCAAATGGATTTTAATCATTTTATGGATGCACCCAACACAGGCTACCAGAAATTGACTGCATAAGGAAAACTGAGGATCCATCCAACAAGGGGGGAAACAAATACGAATCCAATCTGCGTAGGGAATATACATTGAAAGACATCCTGTCAATCTACAGCTCAGAATACCACACTTCGCCCTGCAATATTCATCACCAGCAATCTGGCACAATCAGCTCGTGACTGACACCTCTTCAACTCATACCATAAAAACATTACACAACCTGTCAAGGTTACCAGTACTACTGGGATGCAGGAATTATTGCAATTGGTAGAATATCCCCTGCCTGAAGAGCCCAAAGCAATGTATCCTGCAGACTGTGTAAGATTGGCGAGGAGGACATCATTCATATAACATGCCTGAGCCCTGGATTATTGTCAGAAAGAAGGAGATTTTTAAGGCCTTTGTTTAATCACCATGATATATATGATCCTGTAGGCAGGTGGTTATCGCCTGCCTCACAGCATCAGACCCTGCCTTAAACTCTAATTTTTCAATTTTTTAAAAATCTGCTACAGCCAAGTTTGACTTATCATGTAACGCTTTTTACTTGCTATCACAAACCTACTAATAGTTGCGACTCCTGATACTTGCTAGCATCTGACGTCTCTTTGGACTTGAGTTTTTTTAAATGGGTTGCTTGTGGTCGGGCAAATTGGGGTTGTGCTGTTTAATAGTTACCTTGCAATAACAATCCTTGAAGATCACTTTAGCGAAAGTTCTAATTAATGCCTTTTTAACTATAATTTATTTGGACAGTACAGAGTCTACCACTCAAGGCCACAGTGACCCCCTTATATAAACCTCCACCTGCACCTTAACTTGCACCTTAGCAGCACCTTACTCCTGCGTTTGGGAGGTGCCTTCACTCATTTTCATATTCATCTGCATTTTTTTTTGTCCTCATTTGCCTCAGATTCACCTTTCATAGCACGCCTGTCCGAGTAGATTGCCCTTGTGCCAAAAGAGGGGCTTCTGGTATTACCAATAGACCGAGACCTTCCATATGCACCTTAAATTCTCTCAGCCAGCCAGCTCTCCCATCAGAACAAAATGGAAAGACCGAGGGAAAAAAGGAAATAACAAGTGCCAAAACCGAGGTCTATTAGGCGTAATCACTGGACAATTCCTTCACGTCCCTCAGCCCTCTCTTGCCAGCCAGTCCGCCAATGGAAGCCAAAAAGCATATCTTTTCTTCTCCAGGGATTCCACATCCAACCTAAATATGTTTTTCAAAGATGCCACCCATTCATTATACATAGGAGGATTTATGCTGATCCACTTCCTGCATATCTCTCTCCATGCCAACAACACTGAGTAAAAAATTGATTTTGACTTCTCTTTATCAGACTCTCCTGTATCGGTAAAAGCACCCAAGAAGACAAGGAGTGGGCTTACCTGGATCTGTACGTTTAGAATATCCGCTAGAGCCTTACTCACATCATTCCAGAATGCCTGTATTATGGGACATTCCACTAACATATGGAGATCGTCTTCCTTCCTTTGCCCACACTTGGGACACGCCACCACTCCTCTGCTCCCAAGCTACGACAACCTGTGGGGCGTCCAGTAGACTCTATGGGTTGAAAAAAGATGGTTTCTTCTTAAATGGGCGGGCTTAACCACTTGATAAAGCATAGAAAAAGATACTTGCCATAATTTCTCCAGCGCAGCCTCCGGCAAGCATCTCCCCCACAGTTCTTGTGGTAGCATGAACTTCCCATCTGTTTCTTCAATCATAAGCCAGTACCAGTGTGATATTTCCTTCTTCTTTGGTGTCTCAAAAAGCAAACTTTCCTCCAACCCATTCGAGCCCCCTATCTTTGTAGCAGATGACTGGAACCAACTTTGAATTTGTAGAAATTTAAACCTTGATACCAGATGGTTTGTTTTTTCTCGGCACTCCTCCCATGAAATCAATTGTCCTCTCTCCAGCAGATCTTCCCATCTTACAATGCCAGCCTCCCTCAGCGGACACGCCAGCTTATCTTTAGTTCAGTCCGGAGAGCCTGGTGAGCCCAAAATTGGGGCCAGATTACTGTAGTATGGTAGTTTTAATTTCCTTTAAATCAGATACCAAGTTGCTGCCATGCCCCGGAGAATTTTCAGCCTCATCCTTTTTGAAAAACCTTGGGTCCAAGAACTTCAACATAAAACCAGTGTTACCCCCTTTGACTTCCTTTAACATTCCTGAAAACATCCTGCCAATTTCAGTACATAAGGGTCTATCCAAAAGCATTCTGCCGTTTTTGAGCAGAAAGGCCCATGCATAGAATTGAAGGTCCGGAAGAGCTAATCCTCCTTTTTCTCTCTTCCTCCTTAGCTTCTTCCAGGCAATACATGGCCCTTTCGTTGCCCAAATAAAGCTACTGATCTTTCCCTGTGATTTTGCAAACCATGCTTCTTTAAAAGGTAAAGGTATTGTGTTGAAAAAAAAAGAAACCTTTAGGAGTATGACCATTTTTTACTAAATTTACTCTTCCAAAGATCGTTAAGGGAAGGTGTGCCTAACTTGTCATCAAATCACAAACCTCTTTCTTTCCTCTATTGAAGTTTGTTTCCGAGAGTTTCGAAATATCTTGTGTCACTTTAACTCCCAGATACCTCATCTCGGTTTTGGTTCTCTCTGTGCCCCCGTCCATATTACAGATCATAACCTCGGTCTTTCCTCTATTTATCTCACAACCTGAGACCTTTCCAAAGCCCTCATCTGCATTTTTATTTACACATCAGCAGCTCTTCACCCCCATGATTTTGTAAAGTACTACAGTGTTGTATTTTTATGAACTGCTATTGACAGCCACTAACGTTTTTAAAATCACTCTTAGCTGATGACCTTAACAGTAGATGCATTTTAAATCATGTGAGCTGAATGGTCATGGAGGCTTAAAGCCTAGTGTGATGAAACTGTGACAAGTATTTTATTAAGGATGTGTGTTTTTAAGCATGACCTTTATAACGTTTTATTCTGTTTTGCACTTTAATGGACTCAGGGCCAGATGCAGCAAGCATTTTTCTCCTCGCAAACGGGCCGATTCACAGAATTGGCCCGTTTGCAATTGCAAAAAATGCTTTTGCAATGCATCAAACCCAATTTTGCGATTCGGTAACCTGTTGCCAAATCGCAAAATGGGTTTGCGATTCGCTATTTGGAAGGGGCATGTTTAGGGCATCCCTTCCAAATAGCGAATCCTAACGGTATGCATGAATGTTTTGTGACCGTGAATGCGGTCGCAAAACATTTGCATTTTACCACCTACTTCAAGTAGGTGGTAACCCATTCGCAAATTTGTGAATGTTTGTAAAAGCATTTTTATGAGCAGGCTGTGGTCACATGGATCACTGCCTGCTCTTAAAAATGAAAAGAAAACTTTTCATTTTTCTTTTTGTAAAGCATCTTGTTTTCCTTTAAGGAAAATGGGCTGCTTTAGAAAAAAAATTGCTTTATTTAAAAACAATCACAGACATGGTGGTCTGCTGATCTGAGCAGGCCACGATCCCTATGATTTTTGCGATTCCTAGGGGGTCGCAAACTGCGACCTACCTCATTAATATTCATGAGGTAGGTCATTTGCGACCCCTGAGGAATCACAGAGAGTGTACTACACACTTTCATGCATGCGTTTTGCGATTCCCTAATTGCGAATCGCAAAGATTCGCAATTAAGGAATGGCAAAACATTTGTTTGATACATCTGGCCCTTAATTGTTTAAATAAAGTATTTCTCTATTATCTTGCTTGGGGCAAGATGTACGACGCGCAAAATAGTGCCTCGAAAATTGCGAGTTTTTTGCGACTCGCAATTTGCGAGGCGCTATTTTGGATGTACAACAGTGTGTATCGCACTGATTGTGATTCCCAATGGGGTCGCAAATTGAGAGGCTCACGAATATTAATGAGCCTCTCGCAATTTGCGACCCCATTGGGAATAGCAGGCCCTCCCAGGTATCGTGGCCTGCTGGGCTCAGCAGACCACCATGTCTGGGACTGCTTTTAAATAAAGCAGTTTTTTTCAATGCAGCCCGTTTTCCTTAAAGGAAAATGGGATGCATTTAAAAAAGAAAAATTAAACGTTTTCGTTTCATTTTTTAAGGGCAGGCAGTGGTCCCTGGGACCACTGCCTGCCCTTAAAAAATATTTTCCCCTGCATTTGCAAAGGGGAAGAGGTCCCCTGGGGACCCCTTCCCTTTTGCGAGTGCATTACCATCCTCTTGAAGAGGGTGGTAATTTGCGAGTGTTTTGCGAGTGTTTTGCGACCGCAATTGCGGTATTATGGATTGGTGTTGCCATGATTGGCATATTTGATTTACTGGTAAGTCCCTAGTAAAGTGCACTGAGAGTGCCAGGGCCTGTAAATCAAATGCTGCTAGTGGACCTGCGTCACCCACACGAGCAACCTTTCAAAGCGTTCTCAGACCTGCCACTGCAGTGTCTGCACACAGTTTTTACTGCCATGTCGACTTGGCAAGTGCACCCACTTGCCAAGCTCTAACCTTCCTTTTTACTACATTTGAGTCACCCCTAAGGTAGGCCCAAGGTACTGCTATGGGCAAGCTGCAGTGTATTTGAAAGGTAGGACATGTACTGGTGTGTGTGACATGTCCTGATAGTGAAATACAGAATATTTCATTTTTCCCTATTTGAGAGGTTATCTGTCTCATAGGATAGAATGGGAAGTACTAGATAACATTTTCCAAGTATATCTTCCCATTGGGACAAGATATAGAAATGGAGTTTAGTATGCCTGAACTCAGAATGTAGAAATGCATCTTTTAGTGAAGATGATTTTTATGTTCTGTGTTTGAAAATACCACTTTTAGTAAGTAGGTATTTTCTTGCTTAGCCATCCTGTGTGCCTCTGCTGGGTTGTGGATTAACTGTCTGGCTTTGGAGTGACAGGGACTGGGGAGGTGCATTCTCTTCAGACAGCCACTGGGAGGAGTCAAGGTGTGTCCTGCCTTTCCTGGATGAGTCAGGGCTGAGCTGAATAGACCTGGGCTGCATTTAGAGTAGTGGGAGGAGATTTCCTTGCACCTGAATGGGCCTGGTCTGCCTTGGACAATGCTGTCTCCACCTCCTGCCAGGAAGCTGGGCCAGAGAGGACCAAACTGGTTTGGACTGAGCACAGACACTCTCTGTCCAAGAGAACAAAAAGAAACTGAGTATAAATACTGGGACCCAGACCTCAGAACTTTAGAACTCACTGGGATCAAGGGACCTGCCAAGAAGAATAGCTGGAAGAACTGCCAGGAGGAGTACTGCCACTTTGCTGGTTCACCCTCACTTGCCTTCACGTTCGCTCCGCTCTGCCACTCAGGTGAAGTTCTCTGTTCCTAGAACTAGACTGTCACGCATGGGCGGTCGATCCTCTGCCTATTTAGGCCCCACGTTATGGAATTCGCTCCCTGCGTTGCTTCGCAATGAAACTGTTTATGAGAATTTCCGTAAACGTTTCAAAACTTGGCTGTTTAACCAATAATCCTCCCTTCCTCTCTGTCCTTTTTAGCTGGTGCCGGGAAACCCTTTTTGGGTAGCTGTTGCGCCTTACAAATTAAAATTAACATAACATTAACATTGCTGTGTTATTGCTTTGCTGGGTTGCCCTGCAGTTGCTGCTTCTGCTTTGGGCAGTGAAAGGACTGGACTGAACTTTCTTCGCTTATTGCTGAGTATCTCCAAGGGCTTGAAATAGAGCTTGCATCCTGTTCATGAAGTCTCAGGGACAGCAAAGACTTCACTTACCTCTGGGTACCGCCTCTGGAACCGTTGGTTTCAGTTGCCACAGAGGGGGACAGCAGCCAACACCATCACCGACACCGCTGCTGGCTCCATGCACTGAAGGCACGGCAGAAGGTGCCGCTGCGCTTCACACCGCAACCCTGGCCTCGCCGACGATGACTGCCGCCGCCACCAAGCTGCTGCTTGCACCGGGACCTGTGAGCACTGAACTTCGCACCGCCTTGCTTCACTCCGCTGCACTGGTCTCACTGACGACATCGCTGCCCACTGACCTTGACACCCTTTTCTGCACCCTGGATTGGGGGCACCGCTCATAAGTCACATGACGCACAGCCCCATCCCACACCGCAGTCTGGGTTGATCGACGCCAACTCCCATCAACCAGCACTGACGCTTGCACAGTGACCTGTCAGCACTGCAATGAGCATCACCCCACTTTGCACCACAGCCCTGGTCCCACCGATGCTGCTGGATGACTGTCACTGAGCTGCCACCTGCACCGCGACTTGATGGCACCGCACTCCGCACTACTACACTTCACATGGCGACTACCACGGTTGCCATGACCAGCCCGCACCAACGCGATTGGCTCCAACCTAAAGTACTGTTTATGAGTCTGCTGACAATGACGCCAGTCCGCACTGATGAGGCCAGCTGGAACTGTTGGATTCTGTTGTTTTCAGCACCGCGGTAGCCCCAGACAGAGCTACCAACTTCAAGGAACTATATTTTTGAGTCATTCTTGCAAAATGCATAATTTGCATTACTGTATGTTGCTCTTTTATTGTTTTGGTCTTTTTTGCACAGATAAATATTGGTAATTTTTCTAAAACTGGTGTGATGTCCTTTTCTAGTGTTTTCACTGTATTACTGTGTGTTATGTGCAAATGCTTTGCACATTGCCTCTGAGATAAGTCTGACTGCTCATGCCAAGCTACCAAGGGGGTGAGCAGGGGTTATTTTACAAGTGTATACCCCTTATCCTGACTAGAAGTAAGGGTCACTATTTGGACAAAGGTGCAAACCATTTCCAACTAGAGAGCCCCGTTTCTAACAGCATGCCTTACAGAATATCATCAAAATTGCTCCATCACGTAGATCTCATTTCACTTCATCGTACCTTGGCTTCCTTCATTCTCCATTATCGGACCACTATCACATGCACCTCTGCTGGATGAGAAGACAATAACGGAAAGACTGAAACAAAGATATCATGAATTGTACCACATGATATACAACATTGTTAAAGTTATTGGCATTCCCAGCTATTTTCTGAAGAATTTGAAGTTCCCTACTCTGTTGTCAGTTTGTCTGGCTTAATGTTGTACTTTGATATTTTCATCTACTCTGTCAGTATACCACTGAACAACTACTTGCAGTAAACTATTTTTTTCCTGCTTTTGCTAATCCTTCAATAAATACCATGCTGGCACCTAAAACATTTGATCAAGGTCTTGGAATTGTAACAGATTCTGTTTTTCAAATGTAAGCTGAGTATTTTTAGTAGAACTGTTACCAATTTCACCACATCTTGTAGCCCTTGGACCCATGTCTGCTTTCAGTGACCAAGCGCATCATTACATGCTACCCTGCTAGGTTACCCTGCCACTGTTTGAGCCACCCTTGTGAGTGACAATGACTCCTCGCCTTGTGATGGTCAATGATTAATACTGTGTCTGTTTCACTTCTCCTAGACTTTCTGAATAAAACTTTTCACATCCACCTTTTGGAACAATAACCATTTTTATAGCTTACCCCTTCATTCTAAAAAATAGTATGTCTTTTCCGACAGACAAAATACAGTGGCAGAAGATTTCTCTTCAATCTTTGGCTTTCAATAAAATAACTGTACTGCCTTGATTATTTTTGATCCCTTTCACACTCTCATCTCAAGACCACAAATGCCCTTAACTGTATATTAGATCTAAGGCATATGTTTCATCTCAATTGGTGGTAAATTCAAGCACAAAACACCTTCACATAAGCATCAAATAGATAGCTCCATCTCAGTCCATCTCAGTTCAAATCACAGAGAACTCTGGGAGTAGAGAGGTAGAAACATATATTTATTTAATAAACTTCATGTATAAAATGTTACCAGGTTTAACCTTCCTCTACAAAATAAAATGCAATTTCATACTCCTCTGAAAAGTTTCTCTTGGTGATAAGGAAAATCCTATTTACATGACCTTTAAAGCGGCATTCTAATCATCAAATTAAGGGCAAGTGTGCTTGATGATCTGATCCATCCATCAGGAAACTGACACGATTCATTGAAGAGAACGCCGTCCTCGACCCGTCCCAATCCGGATTCCGAAGCAAGCACAGCACAGAGACCGCCCTACTTGCCGCCACAGATGACATCAGCACCCTCCTGGACCAAGGCCACTCCGCAGCCCTCATCCTACTTGAACTATCAGAGACCCTCGACACCGTCTCCCACCGCACACTAGTCGCCAGACTGCACGACGCAGGGATACAAGAAACAGCCCTGGACTGGATCCGATCATTCCTCACCGGAAGAAGCCAAAGGATCAGACTCCCACCCTTCCTCTCCGACCCCACGAAAATCACCTGCGGAGTCCCACAGGGTTCATCACTGAGCCCCACCCTCTTCAACATCTACATGGCCCCCCTTGCAGCCATCGTCCGAGAACACGGCCTCAACATCGTATCCTACACCGACGACACCCAGCTCATCCTCTCCCTCACCAAAGATCCCACCACTGCCAAACTCAACTTCCCGAAAGGAATGCAAGACGTCGCAGTCTGGATGACCAACAACTACCTGAAGCTCAATGCCGAGAAGACAGAAGTCCTCATCCTCGGTACCACCCCTTCTGCATGGGACAGCACCTGGTGGCCGACCGCCCTCGGAAGCCCACCTACCCCCTCAGACCACACCAAGAACCTCGGCATCGTACTCGACTCACCATGAACCGACAGGTCAACGCGTCACCTCCAGGTGCTTCAACACCCTCTGCATCCTCCGCAAGACCTTCAAGTGGAGCCCCCCTGAGTCAAGGAAGACAGTCACCCACGCACTCATCACCAGCAGACTGGACTATGGAAGCGCACTCTACGCCGGCATCAACAAGTCCCTACTCCGCAAACTCCAGACAATACAGAACACCGCCGCCAGACTCGTCCTCGGCATCCCCCAACACAAACACATCAGCCAACACCTACGAAGTCTCCACTAGCTCCCCGTGGAGAAAAGAGTCATTTCAAAATCCTCACTCACGCCTACAAATGCCTACACAACAACGGACCCAAATACCTCAACGACAGAATCAACTTCCACGTACCCAAAAGAAACCTCCGATCTTCCAACCTCGCACTGGCCGAAACCCCGCGCATCCACAGAGCCAGAGCAGGCGGAAGATCCTTCTCTCACATTGCAGCCAAGACCTGGAACGAGCTACCGGCAGACATCAGACGCGCCCCCTCCCTGAACACCTTCAGGAAGACCCTCAAGACCTGGCTCTTCGGCTAAACAGATCTGCGGACCCCCCCCCTCAGCGCCTTGAGACCCTCACGGGTGAGTAGCGCGCTTACAATTCCCTGACTGATTGATTAATTGATCATTGACCTGAAATTATAGTGGCTATAATGGCTACAATAGTCTGCAAAAAATTGAGAAGCAGTATATATAATGAAATCCTTGCTGCAAATAGACACTGCTGATACTTGCTTCAACTAAAGCACCCATGAACTTAATCTATCAATCATATGATTTTGCACTATCCAATTCATTATTTATGACATGCAATATTTTAAGATTGATTCCTGGTACAAATATCTAATGATATCACTCAATAGTATAAAAAATATGTTGGATCCAATTCATTAAGTTTTTGCCACAAGGCTACCAGAAGGTGTGACTTTTGTAGTAGGTAGTTCTTTTGGCTTAATCTTAAAATGAAGGAATACTCCTAACATACTGTTGCTTCCATCTATGCCCAATTATTGAACATAAAATGAGTTGCTGAGATCTTTGCTGATTTATGCCTACACCTAGGCGTAAATCTCTGCCTACATGCATAGAGATTTATGACTATCCTAGCGATAGGAGTAGATTTATGTCTATCCTAGCGATAGGAGAATATTATCCCACCCACTTGCTTGAAGAGGTGGAGACATGTACAACTCAAAATACCTTAGTAAAGTTACTACTGATACCTGCCTAAGCAGGTTTTTAGTGTAGATTACCCAAAAGTTGTTCTACATATTGTAAGTGAAGATCTCAATCTACTCTGTGTAGAATTACAAATTGAAAAGCATAGGGAATAATCATCACCTGAAGAAAAGAAAATACACCTGACAAACATTATTACTGCAAGCAATTAAATAAGCCCTCACCCTGGGCTCAGACCTCTTACCCTTCTGCTTTGATACATTGCAGAAGGAGATGTTAGATTTATTTGTGTTGTGTTGCATTGTACATGTGTGTGTATGTTGTCACGTGGCTCATGGGGACATTGTCGTCTTCCCTAAGTTAGCATGATCACTCTGCAGACTGACCGCTGCTTTGCAGAAGTTACTACATAAGTTTATTTTGCAAATGCCTCTTTGGATATTTTCACATGAGAATCTACTGTTGTGTTCATGCTTTGCAGGTTCCTGGGATTTAGTCTGGATATTGTGAACAAGGTCGAACAACAATGCCCCTTATTATTCTGTTCTTGTCAGGCCCTGGCACCTAGACAAAACATACAGATGCAGCTGTTGTTTGGGAATACGTAATTTGGTCTTATCGGAATACAAGGATAGGTAGCACACACTCGGAGAGGGACCTTTCCAGGGAGAAGAGTATGACAGCACCTACGATGTAGAACTACCATCTATAGACTGAGGTACGGTGTCTGCAGAAAACACCCAGAGATCTTCTGTTATATAGTCATCTTGCTTTTATGCAAGGGGAGGGCGGTTAGGCGATGCTGTCTCTCATTATGACAGCTCCTTTTATGACTTACGGACTACTTGCTATGCTGACCTTATTTGTGTTATGCATTTTTCTGCTTATTGTGGCACGTATACTGCATATTAGAGCACGTTAGTTAAAATAAATATTTGAAACTTGTTCTTGTGTCTGTCAGATCTTATTGTGGACGAGAACAAGAGTGTGAGCGAAACGGTGTGTCTTGTAACACCAATTCCTGAGAGAGTCGTGAATGTTATGTTCTGGGGTGTCTAATCACTTGTTCCTCTGTGAGTGAGTAGGAGGGCAAGTGAGACACTATAGCTAGTCGGTCCGAGGCTCATGGGTACTAAGGTGGTAGGATGACTCAGTCCCTATATACTAAGGTCCCATAATCCTACGCATAGTTCTGTGTTTGCATAGAATCCCTGCAACAGTGTGTGTGTGTGGCACATGCAATATGTTATGATGTGTTTATGTAATGTGTTAATTTAGGGATGCTAAGGGAATAACGTTCATTTTATGTGTAATTTCATGAGGCCTTTATGCCAATTCTTATGTTGGATTATTTCTGTAGGCCTGAATTGTATTTTTGCCCTGCTTTAGATTTACTAGTGAGTTTCATGAGCATGTTGGATTTGTTCTTTCTCACGTTTCTGTTGCAGGTGGAGAATTCATTCTTGTTAGCTAGAATAATGTCTTTGTTTTAGAAGTTAGGTTTCGGGAAGAGAGGATACATTGAACAATGATACTGATAATAAGGAACTGTTGTACTTTCTCATCGGAGTAAGCCTGGGAATCAAGGTCATCTGGCAGAGGCCTGGGAGCATCGATGTTATGTGGGAAATCACCTACGAGGAGGTGGTTTGACTGGATGGTGTGATGCTGCAATGCATCTTGGGATACTACCTGTAAGAGTGATGTATCGAATTTAGGGACAATGTCCAGGGACTTCTGCCTTGCCTTGAGAGAGAGCATCTTAGAATGAGCTCTGTAGCTTTACGCTACTTGACTCATCTGATGTGAAGAGACTTCTTAGGAAGACTTCACACACTGATACCTTTATGGACCTTGCCTTGGGAAATGCTAAGTAAGGATGTGACGTTAGTTGTCGTGTAGGGACAGACTAATACTTTACACCCACGAACTTCCGATGAAGAGGGATCTTGACGTCTGTGCTGTTATTTTCTGTATTCTGGTCCTTGCACTGATTATACACACTTAGGCTTGGCTTTGTATTAGTTCCAATGTATTTCCACACCCTCATCTTGAGGTGCCTGTACGTCTAACTGTTCTTGGCTTTGTAATAACCTTACTAAACCTAATTGGGAGTCTGTGATTCTTCTGAGTCATAGTTCATTGGAAGTGTAATGATTGATTGGCTAACGATTTCTCTCCCCTCCACACTTTCTTGCTGAGAAAAAGAGTAATCGACTTGGGGTTCCAGAGCAGACCTAGAACGTGGAACCCAGCTTCTTCAGTTGGTAGCAATTTAGGATGGTTCTCACAGGAAGGGGGGGAGAATCTAGAAAACTCTAGAAAAGACTTAGACCCCTAGAGCCCCAAGATAGAGCCCAATGATTGAGATTGAGAGCGGAGAATGACGGACTTTGGCAGAGACCGACCAAGATTGATGGTGCGGCGAGAACAGCGGCGGACAGGGGAGTGACTATCAATAGGGATGCATCATGCGTTAGATTGCGGGAGTATGTGGATTGTATGATGTCTGGCGGAGTTTATGTGGAAGTCGGGTGAATGTGGTTTAGGGCTGGACATGGTCCAAGGTTTGTGATTAGAGTTTCAGACCCTGAAGTGGCCTAAGATTCCAGGATACATTGATGGCGTAGAAGACATCGATTTGTTGTGATTGTCTGACCGCAGGTTTGAGGAGTTGTCATGAGACATCATCGGCAATTCAACCTAAGTCAGGGAACTTTGAGTGAATGGGACGTGTGAGAATCTTATGGTACACCTTGTGTATAGGGGTGGACTATATTGATTCAGGTGACCAGCGCAGGTCGAGAGTCACTGTGTGTGAATATCTTGAGTGATTGAATTCTATTGATCTTTTAGAAAGGTAGACTATTACGGAGTTGTGATTGTGTGAGTGAATGTGAACAGAGAAATTGTGAAGGAGGGTGAGCCGCAGCGAGGAGGAATAGGTGACATCAGGGTGTGCCACACTGCAATAGGTCAGTTGGTGTAACACCGCGCTGGGATTGGTTGGTAGTCATCAGGAAGTGATAATCGAGAAAATCTTGTCTATTAAAATATTGCAGGAGTTGAAACATATCCATTGCGAGAAGTGCCTAGTGGGGGGTATGGGCATGTGCCTTGGAGCAGGGGTGATCTAGCAGTGTTTAGAAATTACTTTCCTCAGTTGAGGGAGAAACCTGCTGAATAGTATATGCAAGTCGATCGCTTTGTAAAAATTTCGAAGGTGCTGTGGATTGACCCGAATAAATTGTTTGAAATTGTAGTTCCTAGTGATGTATGGTCCGCATGTAAAATTGATATTGATTGGCCTTCTGCTGAACCGGACAGAGATCTCATAACTCACGGTCCTTCATCTTTGGTTATGAAAAAGTTTGAACAAGTGTTTACATGGTTGCAATCCAAAATAGCCCCACAAGATATAATTTGGGTTAAAATAGATAGGACGACCCAGGAATCTAAAGAATAAGTACATGCTTACTATGAACGGCTCTTGCAAGCCTTCAAGAAATAGAGTGGTCTAGACACTCTTGACCCTAAAGATATGGGACAGTTTGTTTCAATATTTGTGCTAGGACTGAGACTGGAAATTAGTGTTATGATTCAACAGCATTTAATCTGCTGGCAGAACGAGTTTGTGGATGAAATCCTACTGTATGCCATGGTATTGCAGTAATGAGGTAGATTAAAGAACAGGAGACTATAGGACAAGTTGATGTTGGTCCAAATGAGGAATGCAAACAGAGTGGATCAGGTGCAAACAAATGGGGGAACCTTAGGTTGGAATCAGGGAAACAAACAAGGAGGGGTTCAATATGTCCCGAACAATGCTGGAGAGGGAAAAGGGAAGTGTACAGACCCCAAGACAGGTATAGACATTGCCACGCTAAAGAAAACGAGTGCTTGTCACAAAATCGGGCTTTGAAAGCACGAGTGTCGAGCAAATACAGCAAATGAGTTGACATTGTATAGGTGCCCGATGTAATAAACACTGTGACAAGACCCAGATCTTACAATTGGGGAGGTCAGAACCAGCTAGTGCAAGTACCTCAACCTCCAAGAGTCCCGCAGAGCAATCGAGCGTACCACCAAATACCCTTCAAAGAAACTCTAGATGGATTTGATCAGAAACTGTCACAATGACGGTGCCTGAGAGAGGAGGAAGACAGTACCCTTGGAGCAGTCTTAGCGGTAGACCAGAATGGACCGTATGTGGAAGCGGATATAGGCAGTCATCCCATTACATTCTTGATTGATACTGGTGCTACCCATTCTACTGTGAGGTCTGCAGTAGTTCCAAACCTACCCCTCTCGGGACAATTGCTCCAAGTTGTGGGAGTAGCCAATAGGAGAATGACTAATCCATAGACAGAAGAAATACCCGTGAAAATAGGAACTTTTCAAGATCGACACCAATTTGGGGTGGGTGATTCAAGTTTTGTCTGGTTGCTGGGACGTGATCTCTTGTGTAAGCTGAACTGTACTATCTATTGCACACCCAAGGTAGTAGAGCTGCAGACCAATGATGATGACATTGCATTCAAATTGGCAAACCAGAACCACTGTATAGACATGTTTCCTGTACTGGCAGTGGAAGACATGCAGCTGAATCTGAGAGACACTGTTTCTCCAGTGGTGTGGGACTTCACAGGGGAGGAGATAGGAGTGATTCGAGGAGTTGAGCCAGTTCATATACAGATCAAGCCAAATGCTGAATTTTCAGGAATGCCCCAATACAACCTGACCCCGGAAACGGTGACAGGGATTACACCTGTGACTGATTCCATGATTTCGCAGGGTATCCTGACAGAGATAATAGGAAATCCATGCAATTCACCCATAACGGGGCTACAGAAGCCGAGCGGCAAATATCGCATAGTTCAAGATTTGAGAAAAATCAATGTGATTCTGATTCCATGTTGTCCTGTGGTACCGAATCCATCTGAGATCCTATTTCAGATTCCTTGCAAGGCTACATGGTTTACTGTGATCGATTTGTTTTTCAAGCGTTTTTCTCCATTCCATTGCTTAAGGAAAGCCAATTTTTATTTGCTTTCCGGCTGGAGAATCATGTTTTAACATGGTGTTGTATCCCACAAGGGTATACTTAAAGTCCATCCATCTTTAACCAGATATTGAAAAAGAATCTTGAAAGCTTGGTGCTTCCACAGAATTCAGTGCTCGTGCAGTACATTGACGACCTCTTGATTGTATCAGAGACAGAAGAGGCTTGTAGGATTGATACCATTGCTTGAGTGAACCATTTGGCAGAAAATGGACACAAGGTGTCACCGAGCAAGCTTTAGTACCGCTTGACTGAAGATCAGTATTTGGGTCATCGCATTTAAAAAGGCAAGAGGAAGTTGTCACCAGACCGCATTGAGGCGATCATGAAAATGAATGCGCCTACCACACAAAAGGAAGTCAGGATGTTTTGGGGAATGGTTGGCCACTGCCCACAATGGATCCGAAAATTCTCGTTGAAGGCGAAGCCCTTACAGAGACAGACACACAAAGATGTGAGTGATCCGGTACCCTGCGATAACGATTGCTTGGTTGTCTTCTTGGAGCTGAGAGAATGCCTTTGTTGCGCTCCAGCTCTGTGAACGCCTGATTAAAACAAAGCATTTTCTCTGTTCTACTGAAAAAAAGGAGGGTTGTACTCTATCTGTACTCACCCAGACACAGGGAGGTGTCCGTAGACCAATGGCTTATTTTTCAGCTACATTAGATCCTGTAGCTTCAGCATTGCCCGGATGTCTCAGATCCATTGCTGCAACAGGTGTCAGCATTGAAAGGTGTGAAAGTATTGTGCTGGGTCATCCTCTTACTGTTTATGTTCCACACTCAGTTGAGCTCATGATGACGAGAACCAAAACACAGCATTTGACGAATAACAGGCTTACCAGATATGAACAAATCTTGTTGGCTGATGAAAACATTACCTTGAGGAGGTGTTCTGTGCTAAATCCTGCTACCTTGATGCCCATTCCAAATGTTGATGGGGAAGATTGTGAGGACCATGACTGTCTGGATGTGACTGAACTTTGTACCAAACCGAGACCCAAAATTGTCAATGAACCACTGCCTGATTCTGATAAAACCCTTTCTGTTGATGGTTCATGCTTAAGAGACAATGGGGGTTACCTAAGAGCAGCTTTTGCTGTTTGTGCCATTTCTGGAGTTTTGGAAGCTGCTTGTTTACAGGGAGTATACTACATCCAAGTAGCTGAAATCATTACTTTGAGCCGTACATGTCTGGCTTTGGATCCAATCCTAGTCACCATGTATACAATTTCAGTGTGGTTATGACTTCAGGCAGCTATGGTCACAGAGGGGGTTCTTAAAGTCATCAGGATCTCCCATTAGGAATGGGGAATATCTGAGACAACTGTTGGAAGCCTTGCAGCGACCAAAGAAAGTGGCGGTCATGAAGTGTGCTGTCCATGGGAAAGGGGAGTTTTTAGTGACTATGGGGAACAGATATGCGGACAAAGTCTTCTGCTTTTGTGCAACACATGCATGTATTTTTAATGGGGAATATTCCGGCGAGAGCACAGAAAGAACCGAGCTCAGCATGATGCTAGCAATAGCAGATACCAGGGATTAAGTCTGGCATCTGCAGGGAGAAGAGTGAGATCAATAACAGGCTGGTTGGATCAGAGCAGGTTGTGAAAAGAGGGAAGATGGCATCTGGGTTTCAACTGATGGTAAAGCAGTGTTGCCCGATTGTTTACTACTCCTATAGCGAGACAGATTCATGGAGCAGTTCATATTGGAAGAGATGCAATGGTGCGAGTGTTCAGACAAACGTGGTTTAACCCGAGGTTTCGTGTGGTTGCTGATGCAGTGTGCCATCGATGCGTCACATGTCAACAGATGAATGCTGGAAAGAAAACTGTGGTTGCCTTGTGTCACATTGGAAGGTCGGGAGGTCCTTTCAACCGAATACAGCTAGATTTCGTAGAAATGCCTAGGTGCAATGGCTTGAGATACATTCTGGTTGTAGTGTGCATCTTTTCAGGGTGGGTAGAAGCATATCCGACTAGAAGGTGTGATGGCCTTACAGTAGCTAAGTTATTGCTAAGGGAGCTTATACCTCGGTTTGGGTTTCCAACTACATTGGAGTCAGATATAGGAACTCACTTCCACGGTGAGATCATGAAGCTGTTGTGCACTGCCTTGAATGTTTTTCAAAGATTACACTGTAGCTACAGGCCAAAAGCTTCAGGAATGGTGGAGCAGATAAATGGGACACTAAAGATGAGAATAGCAAAGGTGTGCTCTTCGACATCTCTGAACTGGCCTGATGCATTGCCTTTGATGAGTTTGCGCAGCATCCCAGACAGGAGGACTGGGCCATCCCCTCATGAGATACTCATGGGGAGGGCGATGCACTTGCCTGTAGTGCCATCCACAGCACTAATTAACATCACCAATGGTTTGTTTCTTGACTATTGCAAAGGATTGGCTGATGTGGTTTGTTTTGTGTCTCACCAGGTTGAAGCTGTGACTGCAACAGACTCGAAAGACCTCTGCCATGACCTGGGCCTAGGGGATTGGGTCCTGGTCCGAAAACATGTGAGGAAGAACTGTCTTGATGCATGTTGGCAAGGACCCTACCAGGTGATTTTGATAACGAACACTGCTGTGAAGTGTGGCGGTTTGCAGAACTGGATACATGCCTCCCACACCTGAAGAGTTTCAGGACCCTCAGAAGAAACAGCGCCTCTCCCTGAAGTGACTCTAGCCGTGGATGCAAGACCAATAGAGAGGGCAAGCCAAACTGTATGGGTTCCTGGAGAGGCTGGAAACCCACCAGATCGAGCTGAGGGGGGTCATGCTACACAAGTGCCAGGTGAAGACTTTGAGGGCGACAGTAATGTTGCTAGTGATATAGAGTCTGACTCAGCTGAAGAGACTGATTTGGAGAGTGGCCAGTTGCTATGGAAGAAAACGGAAGTTGCAAGAGAATTGAAGCCTGTGAGACAGAAAAGGCAGAATCTGAGACTTGCTCCAGAAAGAGACCTTGCTCCCATAACCAAATCATCTGAATCAGATCAAAGTGAGACTGAACAAGCGCAGTGGAGCATGAGGATGCTGAGGAGAGTGAGAGTACCATGTCAGAGATATGCCTCCCCGGAGTGGGCTTACCTTGTTACCAATGCCGGGAGAGTGAGGCCCGGAACGTCAGTGCTGATAATTGAAATCAAACTGCTAGTCCCTGGAGTAGAGGCTAATGGAATTCTGACATTGACTGTACCATATCCACTGAGACTAAGTGGCTTACAGAGCTCAATTTTGGAAGATCTCACGTTTCCAACCTTTGGGAATCACCCACCAGCTCAGGAGATTGCAGCATTTCGAATTGATCTCTTGCAGCGTGTCATTGAAGAAGTTGGCTCTGATCTCATAAGGGATGTAAATTGAACTGTAAAATAAAAATCCTTTTGATTAAGAAGATAAGCTAGGCCCGAGTGGAAGAGGAATAAAAAAGGGACTTTTCAGTGGGAGAAGAAAGAAGGCAAGGGAAGTCTTCCAAGCTGTGTAAATATTGTGCCTTGAACTGAAAACTGTTTCAATGATTTCAAGAAACTGCATCTGACCTTTATTGTGCAACATTGCGAGGCAGAGAAGAGACTTTGCATTGATCATCTCACAGCCACAATCTGAACTCAGTTGAAAATATAGTCTGGAAATTCGAATTGTAGGCATGAATGTACAATAGGTACACTTATTGTAGGAGTGATCATAGTGATAGCTGTAGTCATCATTACATCCACTATAAGATCACACGAAGCTGAAGTTAAGTTGGTGGGAGTACATGGAACATCCACACCTACCACTTCTAGCACAAAAGAGGGTACATTAGGAGTTGATGAAGCTTTAAAAGAACAGACTAGTCACTTATTGCATGTATATTTGTCCAAAGGTGATTATACGTTGAATGCTTATGCGAAGCTATTGTATGCGTATGTAAATACTATGGATGTGAGAGATTGTTATGTGTGCATGCAATTGCCTGCCCTTGTTGAGGAGAGTATTAGGTATCATCACCTACCCATTGATGTATGGTATTAGTTGTAGTTTGCTGCTTAGCATGTTTTATGGAAAGGGTCATTACGAGTACTATTTCTCAAATTATGATTTAGTGCTTTCAGAAGTTCCAGCTTACAAACATCTGAACAAATACGATCATTAGAAACAAGAAGAGAGAATGGGAAAGTATTTTGTACCTACTGTTATGTTAGATACAGCTTATGCTCATAGACATAACCTAACTTGAATGCTAACTGACATAGAAAATAAATTTGTAGATTAAGTTGAAGATAGACATTGCTCATTAATGGTTAAGCTTCACAATAGAAAAGGAAATTTTGAATTACATTTATTCTCATCACCAAAGAGGGCCACTTCAAAACTCTTTATCTAGCTTACAGAGTACTTCATGACAATAACCACAAATATTTTGAGGCAAAGATCCTGCCATTCTGACCCGATAGGACGTTTCGCTCATCTAATGCTAGTCTTCTGACTGTTTCTCAAATCCGCTGCACTTGTTGGGGAGGTCGCAACTTTTCTTACATCGCTCCTCAAAAATGGAATGAAGTCCCACTGTATATCTTTCTCAAAATCAAACATCTATTCCTTAGAAAGAAGCTAAAAACATGTTTTTTCCCTACGCTAAAGAATCCTTTCTTAAGTCAGTCAGATTCTTGGTCATGTAGTGCCAGAATGCCTTTTTATGTGCAACAGTGCGCTTTGCAGATTTCTTCAAATAAAATTACACTCTTCACCACTTGTAGATGCATCCCTCCTCCAACATACCCACATACGTGGAGCCACCTTCTCCCTTTTCTACTTCCCATGCTCCTCTTTTGATTACCCCAGACAATTCGCACTGACTGACGTTCTAAAAATCCCTCTTCCCCAAACTTGCCTCCAATTCTGCCCCATCTCTTACTTAGACTAAGACTCCGGCCTCATGCTACTAAAAGTCATAATGTTATTTTATTTTTAAAAAATGAACATAGTTTAATACTCGGGTCTCAATCATTTTCTCTAGTGAGAGCTACTTCTGATCTGTGAAAATCATTGTGAGCCACTGAATTCTAAACAACTTGTGCATTGTTACCAGACACCCCACGCCCAATGTCATTAAGTTTAAGCCTAATGTCCATAGAGCCGAATACTATGGTTTGAACAAAATACTGTGACTGAGGGCACTATGACATGTGTGTCACTGAAAGCGCAGTACAGGTGACTGAGAGCCTGTGTAGTATGTACTTGCAGCACAGGGCATACCTTTTGCCACTCACTGAGTTTGTTGAGAGGGAGGGTCTGTTGCATCCTGCACAGTCAGGGTTCCGGGCCTCTCACAGTACTGAATCGGTGCTGGTGGAGGTTGTGGAGGCCATCCGGGAGTGTTTGGATGCCGGCGGGAGGGCATCATTGATTCTGCTTGACCTCTCGGCGGCATTCAACACGGTCCCACACTGTCTTCTCCTTTCCCGACTTACCGGGATAGGTGTGTTGGGTACTGCCTGGAAATGGCTTAGGTCCTTTTTCGAGGGTCGGGCCCAGCAGATTTGGATTCCTCCGTCCTCCTCTTCTCTACAGTCTGTGACTACGGGAGTTCCTCAGGGGTCCTCCCTTAGCCCCCCTTCTCTTTAACGTCTATATGACACCCTTAGTCTATCTGGCCGAGAGCCTGGGAGCCAAGGTGATGGCCTACGCCGAAGACACCCAGTTGCTCTTCACCTGGGACAATGGCGATAACTCTGTCTCCTCGGCTCACCATTGTCTCTCCTCCATTTTTAAATGGTTAGCGGCTGCACAATTAAAATGTAATGAGGAGAAGTCAGAGATTCTCCTTTATGGAAAATTCCCTCCCAATTTCTGGGAATCTCTCTGGCCACCTGAGTTCCCCCTGCCCACTTCTGTAGGGAAGCAGGGCAAGAATTTGGGGGTATGGTTTGACGAGAGCCTCTCCTTCTCATTCCACATCAAGAAGTTGGCTGGCAATTGCTTCGGTCTCCTCAAGACTCTAAGAAAGTTCTTTCTTCTCCTGCCCCAAGCAGCAAGAGAAACGGTCACCTGTGCTCTCATCCTGTCCCGGCTAGATTATGCCAACGCGCTCTACATTGGCATCCCTGGCTACCTGATAAAAAAGCTCCAGGTGGTCCAGAATACGGCAGCTAGACTTCTTCTGGGCATCTCCACCAGGCACAGCGTGCGTCATCACCTGCGTTCCCTTCACTGGCTTCCCGCAGCTGAACGGGTGAAGTACAAATCGCTGGTCCTAGCCCATCGCGCCCTTCATGGCCTTGGACCATCTTATCTTCAAAAGCCGTTCGCCTTCTATGTGCCATTGAGACAGTTGTGATCTGCATTCCATCGCCTCGCACTGGTTCCTCGTTTTAAGTACCAGAGGCTTGGTGGTAGCTCACTGACACGGAAGGCCGCGGTTGCTTGGAACGCACTTCCCCTGGCATTACGCAATATCGAAGACCTGACAGTATTCCAGAAAAATTTGAAAACTCACCTTTTCGTTTGATAGTCTCCTCTTTCCCCTTTAGACATCGCGCCGGGACACTCGTGAGTAGCCGTGCGCGTTAAAAATCCAAATAACATAACATAACATAACATATGTGACACCATTACATGTATAACACAAACATACATTTTTTTTTTAAGTGTGAGAAATTTCAAGTGCCGAAAAATAATCTGCAAAAATCTTCATAATATGGAAAAGTTTTCTGCAATTTCTCTCATTTAAAAAAAATGGCTGCATTTTTTGTTAAACTTATGGCACAGTGTCTACTGGCCACTGGGAGTACGTGACTTGCTGTTTGTAAATGCCACACATTGACATAGAGAAAATTGAACTGAAAAGGTACCTTTCCATTTTAATTTTCTTCCTTTTAAAAGCATTCAGAAACATCATTTTGTTCATAGCTCCAATATTGAGTTGACCAGGAGTTTTAATTAGAGTTAAATATCTCAGTGTTTCAGTTGTTCACCTCTGTGGCCCAGCCCAGGCCTGGGTCATAAATCTGAGTGGGGACTGCACATTATCAGGCCATGCTATCTGCAGCCTGATGATAAAATTGTAAAATGAACACAGCCTTCCCTTAACTTTAAAAGGAAAATATGACCTTGTGCTTATTTAAAAATGAACTCAAGGCTGTGAGCTACTCTGCAGGTGTCTGGGAACTACTGGTAACTTGTGATTGACTGGTTGGAGCCACCTGGTTTAATGCATGCTGCTTTCTTGATACGTTTGTGTTAGATTTGGGGGTCTCTAGTTGGCAGAGGTAGGTACCTTTGTCCAAATAGGGACCCTTGAGTCTAGTCAGGGAAAGTAGGTACACTCCTGAAAGAACCCCTGCTCACCCTCTTGGTAGCTTGGCACGAGCAGACAGGCTTAGTTCAGAGGCAGTGTGTAAAGCATTTGTGAACACAACAGTAATCAAGTGACAACACTACAAATGGACACCACACAGCTTGTATATTTATAAAAATAGGTATACTTTATATAGATTTATCACAAGACCATACGCGACAAACATAATCCACAATACTGTCAAGAGTGCTTAGTTCTGGTCAAAAAGGCTTAATTCAAGGTTCTGTGCGAGTCGGTAGCCTCCTCCGGCTACGGCGATGTCGAGAACAAACAGAGTCTAACAAATCCAGCTGACCGCGTCGAGACGGGCCAACACAGCGTAGACAGACTCGGTCACAGTACCTTTTACTTGAAGCGGCAGGCACGGGCATGCGAGCCGGATGGCTGTTCGTCGCGGTCGCGATGCAAAAATGGAAGCGTTGCAGGACGCGTTGTCCCTTGATGCGGTGCAGGCAGCGGCTCGTTGACGTCGTCGAGACGGAGTCGGTGAGACTGTGCGTTGCAGGGCGAGACGGTGCTTCGGTGCGGTGCTGGCAGGTTGCGGTGCGGCGACGGAGCCGGATTCAGGAGCTGGCGTCGATCAGTCCGGACAGCGGTGCGAGTCGGGCGGTGCATCGCAAAGCGTGCGAGCGGTGCCCAACTCCGGTGCGGTCACAGGACTCGAACTCAGCAGCAGTGACCGTGTCGGTCGGACCAGTTCGATTTGGCGTAGCGAAGCGTTGCAGGACGCGTTGTCCCTCGATGCAGTGCAGGCAGCGGCTCGTTGACGGAGTCGGTGAGACCAGGGCCGTGCGTTGCAGGGCGAGGCGGTGCTTCGATGCGGTGCTTACAGGACACCGAGTCGGTCGTGAGAGTCGGTCACAGCTCCCTACCTCTGTAGCCACTGAAACAGAGTTTCCAGCAGCAATTCACAAAGGGGTGAAGTCCAATGGTCCTGGGACTTCGGTCAGGGGGCAAGCTCTCTTCCAAGCCCTTGGAGATCCTTCACAAGTTGATGAAAGTCACAGCAAAGCAAAAGTTCCTTTCTCCTTTCTTTGGCAGTCAGGCAAACCACTGCAGGCCAATCCCCCAAGCAGCACTTCAGGATTAGGGATAGTCTCTCCTCAGTTTCTTCTTGGTTCCGCTCCTCAGCAAAGGTTTCTTCTTGTTCCCAAAAGTGATCTAATTTCCTAGGGGTCTGGGTCCCCTTTTTATACACAGTTTCTCTTTGTTCTCTGAAGGCAGAGAGGCCTCTACCGAGCCCAAAACCAGTTCTGGTCAGTCCTGGAGCACTTTGTTTTTCTGACTCCTTCTTTCCTTTCAGAATGTGGGGCAGAGTGCTCAGCCGCCCGGCAGGAGGTGGAGCCAGCATTGTGGAAGGCAGGCACAGCCCTATTCAGACCCAGGTGCAACTCCTCCCTCCACTCTGGATGCAGATCTTTCTATTCAGCCCTGTGCTGACTCACCCTGTCTCCTGTAGCCACCCCCAGCCCCTGTCACTCAATCTCCAGACAAGGAATACACAACCTAGCAGAGGCAGGCTTGGATAGTTAGGCAAGAAAATACCCACTTTCTACAAGTGGTATTTTCAAACACAGAATGTTAAAACCAACTTCACCAAAAGATGTATTTTATCATCCTGAGTTCAGGCATACTAAATTCGTTTTTCTACCATGTTCCCTGGGTCAGTTCTGACTATAAGGTGTAATAGTCAGTCTGCCCATTCTGGCCTATGGGGAGCAGGTAGCCTTGCAATAGTGAAAAACGAAAATGGCTGTAATTCACTATTAGGACATGCCACACACACCAGGGCATGTCCTACCTTATACTTACAATGCACCCTGCCCTAGGGCCTACTTTAGGGGTGACCAACATGCAGTAAAGGGAAGGTTTAGGGACTGGTAAGTGGGTGCACTCACCAAGTCGACATGGCAGCCCTAGGCTGCACACAGGCTCTGCAATGGCAGGCCTGAGACACACTTTACAAGCTGCTTCTGTGGGTGGCACAACCCGTGCTGCAAGCCCACCAGCAGCATTGGATTTACAAGCCCTGGGCACACTCAGTGCACGGTACTAGGGACTGACAAGTAAACCAATCATCCAATCATGGAGTCACTAATACATACATCAATTCACGATAGGGAGCACTTGCACTTTGGCACTGATTAGCAGCGGCAAAGTGCCCATGAGCATCTTTACGAAAAAATGGAAGGGAGACCCACGCCAAGGATGCCAGGTCTAACAGTTTGTCTGAAAAGTGTCCATAGGCAATCAGTCTGAAATTGGCCAGGTCATACTGGTCAAAACATTGTGTCTTCTGTAATACTATGATATATGAAGCCTTGAGATTTTTCAGGAAGGAGGTGGAAAGATGGTAGACATTGAGAAAGTCTCTGGCAATGAAATGTTGGTGACTTGCAGAAGAGAATGTAAGTGAAGATGTGTAATGTAAAAGAATGTACAGGGATCCCGAAGTGCTACTAGAGTTTACGAGTCTTGCAGATGGCTTGACAGTGAGTAACTTCATCTGATGTGCACTCTGAGTCACATAATTTGATGATGATATTGAGGTCTTCTCTGGACAAGTCATGTATTAATGTCTATTTGCTTTTATGTGGTAGATTTGTTCATTCTGCAGTGGTGCTGGAAGCACACTTGTATATCTTAAATGCCTACTCAAGACTTTTTAAAGATACTTGCAAAGCCTTTGATCTCCAATGCTACAACTATGCTATCACACCTAGATCATTCTGAAACTAGAAAACCCAACAGATCTTACCACTTGTATCGCGGGCCTCTGCCTGCTTGCAGCACAGCAATGGATATCCTATTTTTTTATTTTATTTATTTAAGGTATTTGTAAAGCGCACACTCAACCCTTAAGGGATAACCCTGGGATTTTCTGAAACATGAACAAATTCAATGTCAAATGTAAATTTGGCAGCAAATTATTCCAGTGGGCAGCTGCCAAAAAATTAAAGGAGTGACCAGCCATTCTGGATTTCCTAATGTGCATACTGTATATCAACACTTGATTAGTGGAATGAAGATCCTGCACAGGCTCATAGAAAGTAACTCTGTCACATAGATTTTCTGGACCATTGTCATGAAATGCTCTGTGCACGTGACAAACTAACTTAAAAATAGCTCTTTTGAGAACTGGAAGGCAGTGTCGAGAATTAAGAATGGACTGTGGTAGAACTCCTGATAGGCCTATTACAAATCAATCTTGCTGCCGCATTTTGAATACACTGAAGGTGCATGAACAAAAAAATCCGACATGCTGACATACAGCACATTCCCATAGGCTAGACAAGGCTTGTACAATATTTCTTTGCCATGCTACTGGGATCCACCCAAAAAGTCTACGAAGAGTACGTAGAAGTCCAAAGCAGCTCCTACACAATGCATTTGACCTGATCCTGCATTGAAAGAGAGTCATCTATCAGGAAAACCAAATTCTAAGCCCCCCATTTCGGCCTGAGTGGAGGAACTAGCGAAGAAGACCAACAGGAGTCATTCAAGGCTTTGCAGGCCTCACCAAAAATCAGAATTTCTGTTTTGTCTGTGTTAAGTTTTAGACAATGTGCCTGCAGCCACCCTGCTACTTCCAAGAGGCAGCTTACTAAGTTCCCTTGAATCTCAGTATGTTTGTCATTAATAGAGATAATCAGCTGAGTATCATCAGCATAAGTAATGAACTCAAAACCCAAGCCTTAACAATTCCTGCCAAAGGTGTCAAATAACTATTACACAAAGTGGGACTCAGGGAAGATCCTTGAGGAACCCCAAAATGCAACCTCCGAAGGCTAGACTTAAAAGGGGTAGCTGTACCGAATGAGATCTGTTGCTCAAAAACTAGTTAAACCACGGCACCTAAAATGTAATTTTTCTAAATGCTAGTCAGTGACCTCGTTCCTAATTTGTCAAGTATACCAGCTAACCAAATACTACTTCAACACCGTGAGGACACTGAGATGCATCTTAACTGGGCTTCTCTTATTGAGTCTGTATACAAACGCTCCACTACTCCTCTGCCTAGATTATGCAAATTGGCTATACTTTGGAGCTCCAATCTTCCCTTTCCACAAAATTCAGAGCCACCATATTTCTACTGCATCTCTGAAACAAAGATCACATCACACTAGTGTTTCAAACACTTCAATGTCTCTCCGACCAGGTGTGTCTCTTTCAAGACCCTATGTGCTGCATAAATAATTCTGCATTACATAGGTTGCACATGTGGCAACACAATGACAGTTGTACCACCGTGCAAGCACTAAAAGCATTGGCAAAGCAAATAGGTCTTGCCTGTGAGAACAATGCATGGATGTGCCGAAGCCATCGCAGAATGATTTTTTATGCTTTGTTCTAATTTACCTTTCCAAGAGAGTAGACACCCTTTCGGAATGGTTAATAAAAAATTCAATGTGTGCATGCGGCACCGCGCATATAGAGGCAAGCGAATGGCCCGGTACAAGTGTGAAGCAGTCACGCCTTCCCTCAAGGAAAAAATATAATTCATTAAAAATATGGCAGGGGACAGAGAAGAGAGTAAGGAGGGTGATGCACTGCAATAAAGTGCTGAAAGAATATTAAAAAAGTATTTCTCTCACATAAGCAGTTAAAGGAATAATGTCATACCATTAAAGTCATGTAAGTAGGAAATGCTTCAAAGGCGGGACTAAATCAATAAAAGTGAGGAGAGGAGGCGAATTATGAGTAAGGAACTGAGATAGCCAAGCAAGCCATCCAATCATGAGCAAACTGTTGACTTAAAGCCCACTCTATTTATTGTAAGGTAGACAGCAGGTCTTTTGGCAACAGACAGCTAAAGTAGTGTGTAGGTGAGATCTAAACAAGACCCTTGCACCAAACGACCAGAGCGGAAACGACATTCCGTACCAGTAGATCGCCTAAATGTCAGTTCAATCAATGTAATCAGGAAATGTTGATTCATTCATGAAATGGCACCAGTGAAGTCTGGCTTATCCTGCCCAAGCGGGTTCTTCTGTCCATTGGCAAAGAGGGATGCGTGAATGCAGTAAAACTCATCGTCAGTCTTGCACGCTCAATAAGTGCGCAGTCATTAAAAAATTCCAGCAATTTCTTCTGCAGTTGAAAGCCTGAGGATGCCGGCCCATGTATTAAAACCACAAATTGCCAAAAAAGTCCAGCAACTGCAAGAGACAAATTAGCTTGCATTTAATAGAAAAAGTCAGAACAACTATTTAAAAAGCAAGATGAAAGAATAGTGGTAAAATTAAAATAAAGAAAACACACATTTTTATTGCTTTTAACTTGAATGAATGAGCGAGGTCAGCCTGTCCTTGTAGGGCAGCTTGAGATAAAAGCACACGAGGTAATTTAGTGACCCTCAGACAAGTAAAAACCTTTGGTTAGTTTTTTAAAGCACTTTTATAATAACGATAATAATACCTCGATGTCAGGAAAGGGCGACAGCGTGATTAATGCACTGCTGTGACAGGTGGGAAAGGAAGCTAATTAAAGGAAGGCATGCAGGCAAAATTACTTTTAGTACATACCAGAACTGCAAAGTCAGTGCAAATGTGTTAGGGGTGAAATGTTATCTAAATATGTTTGAAAAACGTTTCAAAGCAATAGCACACCAAGCTGCACAAAGCACACATTTCTTAAGCCGTTCAGGTTTAAATAGAGTGGTGGCTTTTAACCTTTTGATTTCTCTGGACTCCCACTAAATGGTTAGTGGAAGCCAGGGAACCTTTATTCTATTATTTGAACCTCAAAACAATAGACAAAAATACAGAAAAAAGCGTACAGGAAACAAATACACAAATTATTAAAAATTTTATTTGGTCTACAAACAAAAAAAATATGACAAAATCAAAAACAATTTCAGTAGGTTCGAGCATTTCAAAATGTAGTTTTAGTTTCTAAAAGAGGAAGCGATATGGATGATGCAAGTAAATCATTTTGTCTTTTATTCTTCAAATGCATGCTCTCTTTTTGTTGGCATATACCAGTGCTTCAATTGAGGTCACCAATCATCCATACAAGATTCCTATGGCTGTACTTGTGCTGCTCCCATAAACCAAAATATATCAACTCAATTTTTAGCCTCCATTTTCAAATTACTTCACATTTACTGAGTGGGGGTGGAGGGGAATGAGAAGGGTGTGGTTTGTGTGAGTGAAGATAAAAATAGCTATCAGTGTTCCAGAAGACCTTTATTAACTGGACACTGTGCTATGGTTAAAACAGACTACTGAAGTCTAGGCTGACAGGAGGGATTCAACCTGTAACAGCTAATTACGTGTAGTGACGAGTGCAAGTGGATTTAAAAGGTCTTTTTTCACTCACACAAACCACACCCACTCTACTCACCATTCTATGCCCCTCCACCCCCACTCATAGGGCCTCCTGGCGTGTTCATCTAAAGACCTCCAGCAAAGAGCCCCCCTGAGGGGCTCGTTGGGCATTGCAGCGCCGGCCCAACGAGGAGCTGCCCTATGATGAAGTATGACACCTCTCGGGGTGTGTGAGGGCCCTTGCTCCTAATTGGAGCTCTCCCCTCTCTGATCCTTCTTCCACCTGGGTTCTTCCTTCCTTTCCTATTTCCAACCCCCCCTTCTTTTGCCCCTTCCCATTAGGAACTGCATACTACTTTTGATCCACGTGTCCTTGGGCATGTATACTGGACCTGTTTCTCAAAAGCCCTCGTTCCTCCATTTTTGATTATACTGCCTAAAAGAAGATATCTTCTTGTTTGACCAAACACTATGGGCCAGATGTAGGTAAAAGCAATTTAGCGAGTCCTTAATAGCGATTTTTAGGGAATCGCTATTAAGGACTCGCAAAATGCTATGTAGGTAGGAATCGCAATAATTTTTGCGATTTCTACACATTCTTTATTTGCGAGTCGCAAATTGCGAATCGCAAATAAGGAATGGCTTCCCATTCATTCCTATGGGCCAAGAGGCCCATAGGAATGAATGGGAATTGCGCGCGCAATTTGCGAGTACCCAGTAGGTACTCGCAAATTGCGAGCGCAATTTCAAAGGTGCAAGGGTTCCAGAAGGACACCCTGTTGCACCCCTCTATAGGTGAATCATATGCCCAAATACCAGAACGCAGTTTAAAGGGCAAGAGCCGCCAGAAGCACGCTTGCAATGTGGACAATCTCACCTTCAATAGCAAGAATTGACGCGCCGAGGTTAGGATACAGAATACC
The DNA here is from genome assembly GCA_963921515.1 of Calotriton arnoldi. Lineage (NCBI taxonomy): Eukaryota > Metazoa > Chordata > Amphibia > Caudata > Salamandridae > Calotriton > Calotriton arnoldi. The sequence continues at coordinate 174,525 of CAWUFW010013629.1, read as the reverse complement.
GGCGAACTCCCATACGTGCTGAAGGCAGTCGTCGCTGGCTGGAGGGAAACAGCGTTCTCCCCCGAAGTCGGCGTCAAAGTTTCGACGTCCAAACGCATCCGGGTGGCTACCGAGGCTGGAAAACGTAGTCTCGCGAGAGCACGGATGAAAGGCTTGTGAGAGGTCCGGCTTTTTAAACCTATACAGAGCCCCGTGGTAATTACGCCAGAGGGGGCAGTGTTCTAAATGCAGCAGTAAAAAATAAAAATAAAGATAAGACGAACGAGGGGAATACAGAAGGCGGGCTCTCACATAGAGCCACCATGGAGCTAATAAACCTAATAGTTAATCAGTTGTCCGCTTAGCGCCATATTGGAAGGGGTTGTGCGCACTACATCCACTAAATTGCTTTAAACGATAAAGTCACCAATCTGGTGTAAACAAAAGAAAAACACCCAAATCTGATAGGATGAAAAATAAGAAAAAAGAAAAATGCACATCTTTCATGTTATCAATGGTAATTAAAAACGGACTAGCAGTAACTAATTATAAGCCCATAGCAGATGGCTAGAGATAAGCCCAAAAGAGGGATATAAGCCCCAGTAAAATTAAAGAGCTCAAGATGAAAGTGAGCTCAAAACAAATGTATTTACCTTCATAAAACCACTGAGTGAGAATGGTAAGAGGAGGAGAACAACCCAAGCGACCATCAGATAGGGAGAACACTAGGAAGAAATGACCATCAGGAGGTCAAATGGCTTGCTCCCATGGAGTGTGCTCATTCAATCCCTGCTTTTCAGAGTTCAGAAAAAAGATCCAAAAAACTTCCCTGGTCTTGCGAATTCTATTATTGTCCCCGCCTTTATGGGAAGCAATTTTCTCTAAAATGATCCACTTTAGGTCAAATTCAGTGTGTCCCATTTGTTTCCAGTGTTGAACCAGGGGGGCCGATGTTTTAGAGGTCCAGATGTTTGACTTATGCTCACCAATCCGTATTCTAATCTCTCTGCCAGTTTCACCCACATAAGGAAAATTACATGGGCAAACGATTCAGTACACCACATTAGTGGTCTTGCAGTTCGTCATTTGTTTCAGTTTAATATCCTTGCTATTGATGTTTAAGTGGTCCGCCACAATTGCATTGTCACAAGCTTGGCAATTACCACATCTGTGGTTGCCTTTGATGGGAATATCTCCTGTAATAGACTTTTGCACGAATAGTTCAGTTTTTTCCGGTATGGCCTTAACCAAATAGTTCCGAAGGTTTCTATTACGTCGGAAAGCAAAAGTGGGCTTAGGGAGCTTGGGAGTATCATCTCTAAGATTGAGCAGATGCCACGCAGAGTAGATAGCCTGTTGGATTTTTTGATTCAGGTTAGAATGGCGAGTAACACAAACTAATTTGTTATCTTCAGAGTTGTGTTTAGGTATAAACATAGAGTCTCTGTCAAAATATTTGGCCCTCTTATATGAATTTCTGATCAGTCTTTTAGGATAGCCTCGGGTAAGAAGTTTAGTTTTGAGAATATCTGCGTTGAGATCATAATCATGGATGTTAGTGCAGTTCCTGCGAAGTCGCAGGAACTGGCTAAAAGGAATCCCATCCTTTTGGCACCGAGGGTGGTAGCTGCTATAATGAAGAAGTGTATTTTTGGCTGTAGGTTTGGTATATAATGATACCATAATATGTTGGTCTCTGTGCTCGATCCAAACGTCAAGGAATTCTACTTTCTCTTTACTTTTTTTGGGAGTAAATTTAAGATTATGATCGCATAGGATGATCCATTCCAAGAATTGGTCCAAATCCACCTCATCTCTTTCCCAAATAAAGAAGATGTCATCAATAAATCGATGCCATGATCGTATATTCTCATAGAAGGGGGCCACTTCGTTATAAATAAATTTATGTTCAAAATTGCCCATGTACAGGTTGGCTACACTGGGGGCGCAGGCCGCCCCCATACTAACTCCCTTCACTTGTTTGAATAGTTCTCCATCAAATTCAAAAAAGTTTTCATTAAGGACAATGTCCAAACAATGAATAATGAAATCAGAGTTAGGTTCCATTGCAGGATGATTGAGGTACTGACAAACAACCACGAGAGCCTGTGTTTGGGGAACGTTTGTATACAGCGCCTCAATATCCATAGTGACCAAGAATTGAGTGTTAGTATTGAATGACATATTTTCAATTTTGGAGATAAGGTGGCCAGTATCTCGTATACAAGATGGTAACTGCGTCACTATGGGTTTAAGAAAGACATCAATATATTTTGACAGCGGTTCTGTAGCCGATCCAATAGTAGACACAATTGGTCGTAGAGGAGGATCTAGAGGGTTCTTATGGATTTTAGGTATACCATAAATAATCCGAGTAGTAAACTTTGTGACATATGTAGGAGAGCTGAACAAGCTGGTATAATAGCAAAAAATACAATGCCAATCTCATCACAAGGTACACAGTGGATTTTAGAAATACAGTAAAATAAATAAGTATATGTTAAAACATTTAAAAATTTGGAGATGTCTAAAAAGATGTATAAGATCATTAAACAGCAACTTTTACAATTATTTTTCTCCTGTGCCAGGTTGCCTCTAAAAATTTGCTTTCAGTAAATACAATTTTTGGGGTGGTATCAGTTTTTAAACTCCTGAGAGCTACCTGATATCTGGTCATTTCCATGTCAGGACATAGGGGGCATATCCATTTGCGTAGAAAGTTAAAATCCTCGGGACAAAAAAGCAATAGATGGGATTCATTTTCGTCACCCTGGCCACACATGGGGCAAACAATAGACTCCTGTTCCTGACACCTTTGTGAGTAAACGATCTTAGTGGAAGAGTCCCAAAACGAAAGCGTAAATACAGGCTCTTGGCTAGAGAGGATGGTATAGATTCTAAATACTCCTCTAAAGAAGGTGTAAGCTTATGGTCTAGGAACGCATTGGTTAAGGAGCCAGTTGAGCTATTTTTTAAATACTCTTCATTAATGTGTGCCCAATAACAAGACTTCAGTGCACTCAGGTCCGATTTGTGGATTGCAGTAGGATTAGCCCAGTATCTTTGTAAACCCAGCTTACCCAACTGTGTACGTTCAGATTTTACCCATGGAAGCATCCTGGCCCCTGGAATTTTTAATAATTCAACAAGCGAATCCTAATAGTCTCCTAGCTCAGGTGTAATCCAGAGACGGACCCAATAAACTAATATTTTTAATACAGCCACGTCTGCTAATCTTTTTAACCCTAACTCAAACTACAGTGGGATAAGGGGTAAGCTAAATGGAAGACAAGCCAATTTTCTGGCAAAGATATTTTCAGCAATGACTGAGGACTGGACATCAACATAACCCCAAATTTCAGCGCCATAGAGCGCAGCGCATTGGGCCTTAGCTCTGTAAACATCCAGGACTGGTAAGACTACATGTGAAACTGATTGCTTCTGCATTCGAATAATAGCATTTGATCTGTGATCGATTACAAGACTGCTCTTGTTTAGTTGGCCCAGTCACTTAAAGTTCTCCATAAGCCTCACCCCTAAGTAATCAAAGCTGTCTACCCTTTCTAGTGCCTCGCTACCAACTTGAATGAGCGTTTTTTTCTCACTCTCTTGCCCAGAACCATCACTTTGGTCTTATTTATATTTGATTCCAGGCCCCTTGACCTGCAAAAACCTAGAAACCTATTGACTAGTATATGTAGGCCCATGGGCATCTTCGAGATGAGGAGGGAATCATCAGCGAAAAGTAAAATGGGTACTTTCCTGTTGTTCAAGGCAGGAGAGTCATTGCTACAATTTTCTAAAGATTTGACAATATCATTCATGTATAATAAAAAACAGTGTTGGTGCGAGAACACAACCTTGGAGCACCCCCGTTCAGTTGGGATGCATTCAGTCAGCTCTCCATTTGGGCCCCAGCGAACTTGTGCAAAATTGTTCACATGTAGTTTGATTAGAAGCTGCATGAGATTGCCTGGAACTGCCATGTTTAGTAAAACTTGTCATAGTTTTGGGTGTGGGCTTAGATCAAATGCAGCTCTTAAATCTACAATGCCACATAAAGGTTTTGATATTGTAGTAAGACAGTTTTCAGTACAAAATTGAGAATCTAAAAATCTGGTCAATTGTGCTGACCTTTGGCCTGAAGCCAGCTTGGAGTGGGGACATGATTTTATTAGAGTCCACCCAGTCGATCAGTTTATTTAGAACTTGTCTAGCAAAAAATGTTTGCGCATTATCAATGAAACTGATTGACCTGTAATTTGAGGGGTCGCTTGCATCACACTTTTTAAATATAGTTATAATCTCAGCTCCCCTCCATGATTCTGGTAATTCACCCCCTGCAGCAATAGCATTTGATAGCAAATTCAGGTAAATCGTCCAGATTTGTGGCTCAGTTTTATATAGATCTCCCAGAATTTTATCTGGACCTGGTGCCGTGGCAAATTTAAAGACCCGATGGCACTACTTGTTTTATCTAGACTAAAGGAAACTGCGGTAGCGACTAGTTCCCAGTCTGCAATAGATGTAATTATACGAGAAACCTGGCGACTGCTTAGCCCACAATCATTGTAATCTTTTGCGGTATAAAGAGCAGTGAAATGAGACATCCATTTTTCAGGAGATATGTTGTAATGGTGGGTTTTCGCACTTCCTGACTTAGTTTGGGCTACTAATCTCCCAAAGTTTCTATTATCATTTGCTTTACTAGCAAGTCTTGCCAGAGTTTTTCATCCCAGTTCCTTTTTGCCTGCTTCAGTCTGGCTTTGTAGGTACATCTGGCTATACTAATTTTAGACCTGTCGCCATCTAAGATAGCTGACTTTAGTGAACTCTTGGCAAATTTGTATGATGAATCAAACCATTCTTGCTTCTTGACCAATTTGGGTTTTACGTGGGTCACTTCCTTATAAAAAACCTTTTGTAACTCCCCGAACATCTGATTATATACAGGTACGTTTCTAAAAAGGCAACATACAACCTGTATAACTGTGTATATAATTTTTGATTAGACATGACTTTGGGCCACTTGACGAAACGACGATTATTAGTTACAGAAGGAGCAGGACTTTTCCCATATTTTACATGCTTTTTCCCTAATTCTGTATTAAAATGTTTTAATTTCACCCAATCCTGTTATGCACTTGGTCATAAGAGAATGAAAAACTTAGACTGCATTATGGCTGAATGTTATTTTCTCATGTATGTCCTCCGTTCTTTGTTAGAGAGGTTTCAGCAGACAAGCCAGGGGCATTTCTCAGAATTTGTTTTCTCTACTATTAATATGCAAGTTGTAGATTTGTGGGCGGGTTTTAAGGGCAGCATGGTGCTGCAAGCCATCTTGCTGCACCGAGCTGTGTCATTAGGAAAGTGCAGGGATGTGTCGTATTTACAGCAATACGATGCATCCCTGTGCTTTCCTCTGCACTGACACACAATTAGCTACCCAGAGCCAATGCAGGCACCCTTGCACCATTGTGCAAGGGTGCCTGTGTTGCAGGCGGATTGTTTTTGTGCAGGAAGGGACACCTTCCTACACAAAACAATCATTGATGGTGTTTTCCTCCTTCTATGTATGCTGCAGAATGCAGCACACATAGAAAGCGCAAAAACCACCAAGGAGAAATAAAGATATTTTTCATTGTTGTGCCACTTGAACGCTTCACTTGGGGAGGCATTAGAATCTGACGCATTGCCAGGTTTATGAAACCCTGTAAATCTGGAAATGCATCAGATTCCATGAGTGTTGCATGGAAACACCCACAGCAACACCCATGAAATGCCCCTTTCGCACAGAGTAATGCGCGAAAGGGGCCATATTTACAATGCCATGAAAAGCCACACAGGGTGACTTTACGTGGCCTTGCATGGTCTATCGATATTAAAATAAGTGTTGCACTTGATATTAATACTAAAGTGCTTTAACTGTCGGACTAGTAAATTTACTCAAGCCATGGGGCTTATTACGATGGTGGTCGGACGAGCTTTCGACCGCCATCACAACGGGAGTGAGTCCGCCCGACAAGTAGAGGTCCCACCCACCAGATTATATGCAACAGCCGTGTAGGTGTTGAAAACATCCCTTTTTCTATTGCGGCTTATGCTGTGATGGGACAAAAGGGCTGCAGCATAAGCCGCAATAGGAAAAGGGATGTTTTTGAAAATCCATGCACCAGGTGGTGCCTGGCACACAGTGTGTGGATGTTTGGGGGGCACCACATGTGCCCCCAGGCCACATCGCGGAGGCCTACAGGAGACGCTGGCCCTGCTAGGGCCCCCCAAAGTCTGTTTTCATTTAGACAGCCTTTCCATGGCGGTTGGACCGCCATTAAAAGGATGTCGGAAACTGACATCCTAATCTCTATGGCGGGGCCTACGCAGGCACCGCCTCCATTGTAGGGATTAGGCTCTGACCGCCGCCCTTATGGGCTCCTTGAGCCTGTCGGGAGGTGGTGATCTTTCCACCCACCCGCTGCGCTCTGACCACCGGTGTCATAATCTAACGGTTAGACTGCTGCCTGAGATGTCGGGCATACCGCCACTGACAGTCTTTTGGTGGTGGTCCGCCTGATATCGTAATCGGGCCCTATGTGTTTAGCTGTATTAAATGGGAAATTAATAAACAATCCTTACTTATAAGACATGTATTCACTATAGAAATTAAATTCGGGTTTCATAATGTGTGCCTTATTACATTGAATGACATTTACTGTTTAGATAATTGAATAAAAACCATTTTCATATATGTAGAATGTTTCATATGTTGACTCAATATGTAGTTCTTAGACATACTGACACATATACATTTAAGATTTTACGGTATGCCCTATGTAATACGATCCTAGTGTACTAACCACTCATAATCAGTTGTGTTTAAATGTGCACATGCATATTTAATGTGCACCATTGATTTAATATTTTAAGTTATCTTTAGTGGACCTGATTAACGTACTGCATCAAAATACTGTTTTCCATTTTCTGCTAACATGAAATTTCTTGCTAGTTGAGGAAAAGATGCATTACTGTACTGGTGATAGAGAGAAAGAGCCTGAGATGAAGACCTTGATGAAAGAACATGGAGAGCCAGAGCATTAACTGAAACATATGTTCAGCAATGTTACAACCTGGCCTGTGTTTGAGAAGACAATGTCATGCCCATGTCCAATGTGGGATACTTTGCGAATGTTGCAGTCTACAACGTGAGAAGTGGACATAGACAATAGACCCCTGATTATGCAAACAGAGGAGTGTTACCAGAATAATTTTTGTGTGAATAAGGGAGTCTACACTGTCCAACAATAGAGCATTTTTCCCTGGACTTTGAGAAGTTTAGGGCCCTATTATGAGTACTGCGGTCCTGGGACCGCGATACTCGCGGTGCGACCACCACCACCTGTATGCCCTATTACAAGTGTGGTGGTGGGTCTACCACAAGACCCCTGCCTCCTCTGGGATCAAGGATTTTGCTGTGGCAGTGGTCTTCAAAGGGCCTGAATATGCTGGACCATATTACGACCTGCATATCCACCGCCCTTTTCATGGAGGGGACCCTGCCATAAAAAAAGAGTGGCGGACATGCAGGAAGGGGGGCCCTAACAGGGCCCCTGGCAGAATCTAGGCCTTGGGGCGCGTGCCAGGGGCACATGTTATGCCCCCCTGGAATTGCACCCTCGTTCCTGTGCGGTCTGTCATGCGCAACATGGTGCATTCCACACCGTGCAGGAAAGTGCTGCAGGCTCTCCCACAGCAGCGGTAATCTTGTTAGGCTCTCCTATGAGCCTAATATACCACCACTGTCAGACCGCTGCAGCACCACCCGCACGCCCTGGATTAAAGTCGCAATCCGGCGGGCGGGCTCACCACAGCCTTGGCGTCTTCCTGGAACCGCGGCGGTGGCTGGTCCCAGCCGAAGACCACCAAAGTTGTAATAAGGCCTTTATACCTCTTTGCTTTCCTCAATTCTTTGCTGAGTGTGGCTTAGGCTAACACTTACTTCCCTGACCCAAGAAGACTCTTGACCGAGCTTCTGAAATGTTGACACTTTCCTACTTTTTTTTTCCATGCTTAGTTCTATTTTCCTTTATGGAATGTCCTGATGTTTTAGGTCCTTAGACTTTAGAACCATCCTTTAGTTTGGACTTTGCTTTAGGTGATTTAGATTTACCCATGTATACACAAGACAACCTAAAACTCTTTTCTGAGCAACAAATACTTTTATTAATCTTTTGCATTGCTGTGACTGAACTTCTAGTTTGCCTAATAGTGGTTTGCCTCACTTTTTTCCTGAGGTTGGGCCTTCCAGTTGTTATTCTGTATCTTTATAGCATGGTGTTAAGAGTCATGCATCTTAACTTGATTCTTAATGTGCAATAAACCTTCTTAACCTTAGCTATTGATTCCTGGTCCTTATTGTGTAGCCAAATGGGTTACACTGTTAGTTGAAATGGATTGATGTAAATGTTAACTCCCATCACCTCTCAGGCAGAAAATAAAAGGACCATCCGAGGACCAATGGTAAGCGAGTGGGACCAGAAAACGGTGGATCAAACCTGGTACCACGTCGGATGGTTTTCCACTGACATGAGGTAATTAGGGTGTCCTACTTAGAAATTGCCCAATCCCAGTCCAAACCCCAAAACCCATAGTTCAAATGGAGAATTGATGGAATTCCAGTGGTTCGGAAACTAACTGTAGCAGCAGAGGAGAGTGAGAGAATAAATAGGGCTGTGAGTTGCAATTGCTTATGATTAAGACTGCGGGATTTGCAGTGGCCGTGTGGTATTCTGCGGAGATGATTTAAGTTGATGTGTGAATGTGGTGCTTAATGCAGAGAAGTTGAAGTGGTTATTGGGTCCGTCGTGGCCTAACATCCTGGGATACATATCCACATGGTAGGAGTTTCAGTTAGAAGACACTAGGTGTAGTTGTCAGCTGTGTTGTGGTGCTGGCCGTGAGATGTCGTTGACAGCATTATTGGGATAGGGACTTTATCTTTGTGCGATTGTGAGATGTGGTTGGTATAGTTGATCACAGTGTACAGGGAGGAACTGTATCAATCCGAGCGAAATCCCACTGGTCAAGGTTTCAGTTGAAGCAAATGCCAGGATAGGTTGAATAGCGTTTTTCCGAACTGTCTCTTGTGTGTGAACATTTTTAATTTTCTTTAGAGGAGCAGAGTTAGTTGTTGAAATTTGTTGCATTTGTTTTGTGCAAATTGCTGAGAGAACGCACTTGTAAAATTGTGAAGGAGGCTAACCTACCACAAGAAATTAGATTGACGTCACAGTGTGCCACACTGGTATAAGTTGGCTGATGTAGAGCCATGCTGGTATTGATCGAATATACCATAGAGAGTTGCACTGGTATTTGTTGTCATCGCTGAACAGAGAATTGTGGGTGAAAAGTCATTTCCTGGTTTAAACGAAACGTCATGTGTGAATATTGCATATTGTTGATCAAAAATGAAATTCTTTAAAGCATTACAAAGCCTAGTGAAGGGAGATGTGACTGTGCCTGGTAGAAAGGGGGAAGAGGCACCACCCGAGGGTACACCACATCACACTATGGCGATAGACGAGGGTCTTCACACATGTGTTTGGCTGGCATAATGGCATAAGATCACTGAGAAAAATAGTGCTTTGTCATTTCCTTGTTATAGGACATTTAATTTGAGAACCATTGAGCATTTAAGGAGGACCTTGTATGACATGTAACCGTCTCCTACACCTACTCAATGCGAAGCACTTAATGCTTGGTGTTAGAAATGGGGGTCTCTAGTTGGCAGAGGTCGGTAACTTTGTCTAAATAGGGACCCTTGCTTCTAGTCAGGGTAAGGGGGATACACTACTAAAATAACCCCTGCTCACCCCCTTGGTAGCTTGGCACGAGCAGACAAGCTTATCTCAGAGGCAGTGTGTAAAGCATTTGTGAACACATACAGTAACACAGTGAAAACACTACAAATGGACACCACACCAGTTTAGAAAAATAAGTAATCATTATCTAAACCAAAACAAGACCAAACGACAAAAATCCACAATACAGTAATAAAAATATGACTTTCAGATGGTAGAAATAGTTTAGTTCAATGCAAGTTGTAAATGCAACACTTTTCTCAAAGGTAACTTAGATGCGTCACGCAAAGCAAACAAAATGGCCGCAGGGAAGGTGATGCGTCTGTTCCTTACACTCAGGGGAGGTGATGCGTCTGTTCCTTACTGCGGCGCAGGAGAGGTGATGCGTCAGTTCCTTACTGCGTGGGGAGTTGATGCGACTGTTTCTTACTGCAGACCCCAAACGATGCGACAGTCTTTGGCGCCTCGATGCGATGCGTCGATCCGGTACGATGCTTTTCTTTGTGCAACTGCACAGCAGGCTTGCGGTGGTATAGGTGCGGCGGCGGTGATTTCTCGAGCCACGGCAGGCGCTGTGATGGTTTCTTCGGCGACGCGTCGGAAAACCAGTGCGGATGCACACGCTTCTTTGGTGTTGCGTCGATTTCCCAGCTCCCAGCGACAAACAGTCTCCAGAGGTCCTAAACAGCAGCAGGCATCTCTTTGCAGGTTGGAATTCCCAGCAAGGGAATTCAGGGGAGCTGGTGGTGAAGTCTTTGTGTCCCTGAGACTTCAGAACAGGAGGCAAGCTCAATTTCAAGCCCTTGGAGATCTTTTCTTCAAGCAGGTGACAAAGCAAACAGCAAATTTCCTTTTCTCCTCTCCTTGGCAGCAAGCAGCCACTGCAGGCCAACCCCAGACATCAAACAGCACAGGGGCAGTATTCTTCCTCAGCTTATCCGGCTTTTCTCCTTGGCAAAGGTTTCCTCTTGATTTCCCAGAAGTGATCTAAAAGTCTGGGGTCTGGGCCCCTCTTTTTATACACCAAAATCCTTTGTTCTCTGAAGGCAGAGAGTGTCTGTACCCAGCCAAAATCAGTTCTGTGGGGCACTTTGCAAGTGCACAACAACCTCCATTGTCAGTGTGAGCCCTGGCTCCAGACACACCACAGGGGGGCAGAGCCGTCATTGTGGAAGGCATGCACAGCCCTATTCAGGTGAAGGTGCTACTCCTCCTACCACTCCAAATGCAGACCAGGCCTATTCAGCCCAGCCCTGACTCATCAGACTTCTGGAGACACTGCCCTCCTCCAGCCCCTGTCATCCAAAAGCCAGACATGCAATACAAAAACCTAGCAGAGGCACACTGGATGGTTAGGCAAGAAAATACCTACTTTCTAAAAGTGGTTTTTTCAAACATAGAATGTAAAAATCACCCTCACTAAAAGATGCACTTTAACATTCTGAGTTCCGGCATACTAAACTTTACTTTTCTATCTTGTTCCCAGGGTCAGTTATGTTTATAAGATGTTATAAACAAACTCCCCATTCTGTCCTATGGGAACAGACAGCCTTGCAATAGTAAAAAACAAAATTGGCAGTATTTCACTATCAGGGCATGCCACACACATCAGGGCATGTCCTACCTTTCACATACAATGCACCCTGCCCACAGGGATACCTTGGGCCTACCTTAGGGGTGACTAACATGTAGAAAAGGGAAGGTTTAGGGACTGGCAAGTGTGTGCACTTGCCAAGTCGACATGGCAGTCCCAGACTGCACACAGGCTCTGCAATGGCAGGCCTGAGTCACATTTTACAGGCTGCTTCTGTGGGTGGCACAATCAGTGCTGCAAGCCCACCAGCAGCATTTGATTTACAGGCCCTGGGCGCACATAGTGCACTGTACTAGGGTCTGACAAGTAAATCAAATATGCCAATCATGGAATCACTAATCCATAACATCAATTTACAAAGAGAGCATATGCACTTTAGCACTGATCAGCAGTGGTAAAGTGCCCAGTGTCATAAAACCACCAACAGGTCAGACAAAATACAGGAGGAAGGCAAAAAGTTCTGGGATGACCCTGCAAAAAGGGCCAAGTCCAACACAACCCCCTTCCAGCCTAAAGCCAGGGTAGACTAATCAATACCTTGATAGGCTTCCCTGCTTGGGGCGATAGAACATGGACCCTGGCCCGCAACTGCAGGGGCATACTACAGTTCTACGCCAATCTGAACCCATTTGGATCCCTCTGTCCATACTCTTCGGGCACACTAAGCTAACCCATGGGGAACCCTTTTCCTCACCCGTGGACACCATCTGTGCAGCACCTAACTTTAGCTTGCTCACAGGTATGTCCCAACAGACAGATAGTACCCACATGGCCAACACAGAGGTGTGGTCCAGTCCACCCCCGGGGTGTGACTCCAGTCCCCCTCCCAGGGGCAACTCTGTCCACCAGGACAGCAAGCCACAGTGGCCACTGACAGCTGTCAGTGATGAGAACCAGGCCCCAGGCCTTTCATGGTTCTCTAACCTCTGTGGCAACAGTGAGTGGGGGGCAGTAGCCCCAGGTGCCTGGCACCCTTGGTCCACTCTCCCTCCTGTCAGGTCAGGTATGACATCCTGACACTGACCCACCAGCCCTGGGCCTGTACCCGGTGGCTGGACAGGAGACTGAGATGGGCTTTCCCACACCCGGTCCTTCTCCTCAGGGCTCTGCACCCTCCTACCTGGAGCGGTACCCCCTTCCAGAATTGTCAGGGCACCTGTGACAGTTATCCTGCACAATTCGCCCACCTGTTCAGGGGTTCTATCCTGCAACTGGGATCTCAGCTTAGGGTCTGTACCCTTAGACTGGGCAGAGGTCAGGAGTGAGGCTGCCCTCTCCCTGCCCCCTTTACTGGGGCCCTGCACCCTCCCACCTGGAGCGGTACCCCCAGAAGACAAACCGGTAGGGGCACTGTTAGCAGTTGCCCTTCCCTCCAGGTCAGGCAACACCTGAACCTGGCTTCCCAAACCAGGGACTAAACCCTGTGGCTAAGCACCTGCCTGGCACACCAGGACTTCCTAGGGAGCACGCATGCCCCCCCCCAAGGGTAACACATGACTCATGTGTTGTGTGACAGTCTGCCTGGCGCAGATCTCCCGACCCCTGTCCATGTGACAGTGTGCGAAGATCCCCCTGGACAGAAGTGGTGTCACCATGGTTGCTCCTAGGAGGCTCAGCCCTTATGGCTGGCCCCTGACCCACTGGTTCATCTACTGGGGAACGCATCCCCCTCTCACCCCTCCATCTGGACTTCTGCACCCTCCACTTAGGAGTGGCACTGCCAGACCCCAGAACTGATGGAGGTTCGCTTACAGACACTCCAAGTTCTCCTGACACTAGGAGATCCCCCTCAACCGATGGCCTACCAGTACAGCCTAGGCTCCCTACCTGGTGTTCCCTTAAGGAACTCTCCAGGCCCTGAGACTGAGTTTCTGGCACCTTGGGACGCATCCCATTTTCACTCCTTCTCTGCGGAGACAGGACGTGAGTCCCTACACCCCTCCCACTACACCGGGACCTAGCTGGGCTACTCTGAACCTCTCCCACCACTCTGGGCTGGGAAATACCTGAGCCACTCCTCTTAGGGTCACTCCCCAATGCCTCTTCAGACCCTCTGGAATCCACCAAAAGGTCTGCATCCAGGGTGAGCTCCCTGGGGTCAGAGAAGTCACACTCCACCAGGCATTGGCATAGCTCTGGAAAACAGGGACTTAAAATATGCTCTCCACAAATTGAATCATACAACCCCACACAGGTGCTTACCAATCTATCCTTTGCCTTACCATCCAGTGCCTCGCACACGTACCCCACACCACTCTCCTGAGATTGGAAAGACAGTGTCTGACTGTCTCTGTCACTCAACCCACACTCTTCTGGGCGGTCTCCACACTCACACACCCGGACTTCTACCATGGGGGAACCCCTCTCCCTGCACCTCTCATCTAGAGTCAGTAGAGTGTCCCTCCCATCACTAGGACTATGAACCCCTGTGCCAGTTCCCCAATCCACCTCAGGGACACTGCGCACCACTGGAGCTACCTCATATCCTTGAACCCCCTGGTGAATGTTAACCCCCTCCTTCAAGTCAGGCGCCACATCTCTGGGTGTGTGTACTGCTCGCGCAGCACTAGATAACACAATTTTGCTGCCACCATCTGAACTGGACTCCACCCCCAACCCAGCCAAGCTCACTTCCTGAGCTACACACATTTCTTCTTCTTGGGATAAGGCCCTTTTGGTCTCAGCCCTCTCGAGCTCCTCATCAAGCTCTCTCAACCTCTGCTCACAAGCCAGAAGCCAGCCATCTTTTTCTGTTTCTCCCTCACTTTCAGAGAACTCCTCCTCCTCAGACTCAACTGGTAGTGTTGGCCCCCAGCGGGGTAACTCATAATGAAATAGGGATGCCTCTAGATCCTCCCTGGACCTTCTCTTAACAGGCAGCCCCCTTTCCTTGCAGAACACATGTAGCTCCTTCATTGTGTAGATGAACATGTGCCAGAAGTCAAGTTCCATTTTGCAACAACTAACCAGAGTCTCAGTATCAAAACAAATACTCCGAGGAGGACACCAGAAAACTGAAAAAATAGAATGTGGTTGCGTAATGGTCTGCACTCACTAGTAGTGTACACCAATCACTGTATGTAAATCACAAATGCAAGTCCAGGATCCTTACCGCTGACCACCAATGTTAGAAATGGAGGTCTCTAGTTGGCAGAGGTAGGTACCTTTGTCCAAATAGGGACCCTTGCTTCTAGTCAGGGTAAGGGGGATACACTCCTAAAATAACCCCTGCTCACCCCCTTGGTAGCTTGGCACGAGCAGACAGGCTTATCTCAGAGGCAGTGTGTAAAGCATTTGTGAACACATACAGTAACACAGTGAAAACACTACAAATGGACACCACACCAGTTTAGAAAAATAAGTAATCTTTATCTAAACCAAAACAAGACCAAACGACAAAAATCCACAATACAGTAATAAAAATATGGCTTTCAGATGATAGAAATAGTTTAGTTCAATGCAAGTTGTAAATACGACACTTTTCTCAAAAGTACCTTAGATGCGTCACGCAAAGCAAAGAAAATGGCCGCAGGGAAGGTGATGCGTCTGTTCCTTACACTCAGGGGAGATGATGCGTCAGTTCCTTTCTGCGTGGGGAGTTGATGCGTATGTTTCTTACTGCGGACCCCAAACGATGCAACAATCTTTGGAGCCTCAATGCGATGCGTCGATCCGGTACGATGCGTGTCTTCGTGCAGCCGCACAGCCGGCTTGCGTTGGGATCGGTGCGGCGGCGGCGATTTCTCGAGCCACGGCAGGCGCTGCAACGGTTTCTTCGGCGACGCGTCGGAAAACCAGGAGGGTGATGCACTCCAATAAAGTGCTGAAAGAATATTAAAAAAGTATTTCTCTCACATAAGCAGTTAAAGGAATAATGTCATACCATTAAAGTCATGTAAGTAGGAAATGCTTCAAGGGCGGGACTAAATCAATAAAAGTGAGGAGAGGAGGCGAATTATGAGTAAGGAACTGAGATAGCCAAGCAAGCCATCCAATCATGAGCAAACTGTTGACTTAAAGCCCACTCTATTTATTGTACGGTAGACAGCAGGTCTTTTGGCAACAGACAGCTAAAGTAGTGTGTAGGTGAGATCTAAACAAGACCCTTGCACCAAACGACCAGAGCGGAAACGACATTCCGTACCAGTAGATCGCCTAAATGTCAGTTCAATCAATGTAATCAGGAAATGTTGATTCATTCATGAAATGGCACCAGTGAAGTCTGGCTTATCCTGCCCAAGCGGGTTCTTCTGTCCATTGGCAAAGAGGGATGCGTGAATGCAGTAAAACTCATCGTCAGTCTTGCACGCTCAATAAGTGCGCAGTCATTACAAAATTCCAGCAATTTCTTCTGCAGTTGAAAGCTTGAGGATGCCGGCCCATGTATTAAAACCGCAAATTGCCCAAAAAGTCCAGCAACTGCAAGAGACAAATTAGCTTGCATTTAATAGAAAAAGTCAGAACAACTATTTAAAAAGCAAGATGAAAGAATAGTGGTAAAATTAAAATAAAGAAAACCCACATTTGTATTGCTTTTAACTTGAATGAATGAGCGAGGTCAGCCTGTCCTTGTAGGGCAGCTTGAGATAAAAGCACACGAGGTAATTTAGTGACCCTCAGACAAGTAAAAACCTTTGGTTAGTGTTTTTAAGCACTTTTATAATAACGATAATGATACCTCGATGTCAGCAAAGGGCGACAGCGTGATTAATACACTGCTGTGACAGGTGGGAAAGGAAGCTAATTAAAGGAAGGCATGCAGGCAAAATTACTTTTAGTACATACCAGAACTGCAAAGTCAGTGCAAATGTGTTAGGGGTGAAATGTTATCTAAATATGTTTGAAAAACGTTTCAAAGCAATAGCACACCAAGCTGCACAAAGCACACATTTCTTAAGCCGTTCAGGTTTAAATAGAGTGGTGGCTTTTAACCTTTTGATTTCTCTGGACTCCCACTAAATGGTTAGTGGAAGCCAGGGAACCTTTATTCTATTATTTGAACCTCAAAACAATAGACAAAAATACAGAAAAAAGCGTACAGGAAACAAATACACAAATTATTAAAAAATTTATTTGGTCTACAAACAAAAAAAATATGACAAAATCAAAAACAATTTCAGTAGGTTCGAGCATTTCAAAATGTAGTTTTAGTTTCTAAAAGAGGAAGCGATATGGATGATGCAAGTAAATCATTTTGTCTTTTATTCTTCAAATGCATGCTCTCTTTTTGTTGGCATATACCAGTGCTTCAATTGAGGTCACCAATCATCCATACAAGATTCCTATGGCTGTACTTGTGCTGCTCCCATAAACCAAAATATATCAACTCAATTTTTAGCCTCCAATTTCAAATTACTTCACATTTACTGACTGTTGAGTGGGGGTGGAGGGGAATGAGAAGGGTGTGGTTTGTGTGAGTGAAGATAAAAATAGCTATCAGTGTTCCAGAAGACCTTTATTAACTGGACACTGTGCTATGGTTAAAACAGACTACTGAAGTCTAGGCTGACAGGAGGGATTCAACCTGTAACAGCTAATTACGTGTAGTGACGAGTGCAAGTGGATTTAAAAGGTCTTTTTTCACTCACACAAACCACACCCACTCTACTCACCATTCTATGCCCCTCCACCCCCCACTCATAGGGCCTCCTGGCATGTTCATCTAAAGACCTCCAGCAAAGAGCCCCCCTGAGGGGCTCGTTGGGCATTGCAGCGCCGGCCCAACGAGGAGCTGCCCTATGATGAAGTATGACACCTCTCGGGGTGTGTGAGGGCCCTTGCTCCTAATTGGAGCTCTCCCCTCTCTGATCCTTCTTCCACCTGGGTTCTTCCTTCCTTTCCTATTTCCAAGCCCCCCCTTCTTTTGCCCCTTCCCATTAAGAACTGCATACTACTTTTGATCCACGTGTCCTTGGGCATGTATGCTGGACCTGTTTCTCAAAAGCCCTCGTTCCTCCATTATTGATTATACTGCCTAAAAGAAGATATCTTCTTGTTTGACCAAACACTATGGGCCAGATGTAGGTAAAAGCAATTTAGCGAGTCCTTAATAGCGATTTTTAGGGAATCGCTATTAAGGACTCGCAAAATGCTATGTAGGTAGGAATCGCAATAATTTTTGCGATTCCTACACATTCCTTATTTGCGACTCGCAAATTGCGAGTCGCAAATAAGGAATGGCTTCCCATTCATTCCGGTGAATCATATGCCCAAATACCAGAACGCAGTTTAAAGGGCAAGAGCCGCCAGAAGCACGCTTGCAATGTGGACAATCTCACCTTCAATAGCAAGAATTGACGCGCCGAGGTTAGGATACAGAATGCCGGCGAACTCCCATACGTGCTGAAGGCAGTCGTCGCTGGCTGGAGGGAAACAGCGTTCTCCCCCGAAGTCGGCGTCAAAGTTTCGATGTCCAAACGCATCTGGGTGGCTACCGAGGCTAGAAAACGTAGTCTCGCGAGAGCACGGATGAAAGGTTTGTGAGAGGTCCGGCTTTTTAAACCTATACAGAGCCCGTGGTAATTACGCCAGAGGGGGCAGTGTTCTAAATGCAGCAGTAAAAAATAAAAATAAAGATAAGACGAACGAGGGGAATACAGAAGGCGGGCTCTCACATAGAGCCACCATGGAGCTAATAAACCTAATAGTTAATCAGTTGTCCGCTTAGCGCCATATTGGAAGGGGTTGTGCGCACTACATCCACTAAATTGCTTTAAACGATAAAGTCACCAATCTGGTGTAAACAAAAGAAAAACACCCAAATCTGATAGGATGAAAAATAAGAAAAAAGAAAAACGAAAAATGCACATCTTTCATGTTATCAATGGTAATTAAAAACGGACTAGCAGTAACTAATTATAAGCCCATAGCAGATAAAGACAACTGGTCAAGGAGGCTAGAGATAAGCCCAAAAGAGGGATATAAGCCCCAGTAAAATTAAAGAGCTCAAGATGAAAGTGAGCTCAAAACAAATGTATTTACCTTCATAAAACCACTGAGTGAGAATGGTAAGAGGAGGAGAACAACCCAAGCGACCATCAGATAGGGAGAACACTAGGAAGAAATGACCATCAGGAGGTCAAATGGCTTGCTCCCATGGAGTGTGCTCATTCAATCCCTGCTTTTCAGAGTTCAGAAAAAAGATCCCAAAAACTTCCCTGGTCTTGCGAATTCTATTATTGTCCCCGCCTTTATGGGAAGCAATTTTCTCTAAAATGATCCACTTTAGGTCAAATTCAGTGTGTCCCATTTGTTTCCAGTGTTGAACCAGGGGGGCCGATGTTTTAGAGGTCCAGATGTTTGACTTATGCTCACCAATCCGTATTCTAATCTCTCTGCCAGTTTCACCCACATAAGGAAAATTACATGGGCAAACGATTCAGTACACCACATTAGTGGTCTTGCAGTTCGTCATTTGTTTCAGTTTAATATCCTTGCTATTGATGTTTAAGTGGTCCGCCACAATGGCATTGTCACAAGCTTGGCAATTACCACATCTGTGGTTGCCTTTGATGGGAATATCTCCTGTAATAGACTTTTGCACGAATAGTTCAGTTTTTTCCGGTATGGCCTTAACCAAATAGTTCCGAAGGTTTCTATTACGTCGGAAAGCAAAAGTGGGCTTAGGGAGTTTGGGAGTATCATCTCTAAGATTGAGCAGATGCCACGCAGAGTAGATAGCCTGTTGGATTTTTTGATTCAGGTTAGAATGGCGAGTAACACAAACTAATTTGTTATCTTCAGAGTTGTGTTTAGGTATAAACATAGAGTCTCTGTCAAAATATTTGGCCCTCTTATATGAATTTCTGATCAGTCTTTTAGGATAGCCTCGGGTAAGAAGTTTAGTTTTGAGAATATCTGCGTTGAGATCATAATCATGGATGTTAGTGCAGTTCCTGCGAAGTCGCAGGAACTGGCTAAAAGGAATCCCATCCTTTTGGCACCGAGGGTGGTAGCTGCTATAACGAAGAAGTGTATTTTTGGCTGTAGGTTTGGTATATAATGATACCATAATATGTTGGTCTCTGTGCTCGATCCAAACGTCAAGGAATTCTACTTTCTCTTTACTTTTTTTGGGAGTAAATTTAAGATTATGATCGCATAGGTTGATCCATTCCAAGAATTGGTCCAAATCCACCTCATCTCCTTCCCAAATAAAGAAGATGTCATCAATAAATCGATGCCATGATCGTATATTCTCATAGAAGGGGGCCACTTCGTTATAAATAAATTTATGTTCAAAATTGCCCATGTACAGGTTGGCTACACTGGGGCGCAGACCGCCCCATACTAACTCCCTTCACTTGTTTGAATAGTTCTCCATCAAATTCAAAAAGTTTTCATTAAGGACAATGTCCAAACATTGAATAATGAAATCAGAGTTAGGTTCCATTGCAGGATGATTGAGGTACTGACAAACAACCACGAGAGCCTGTGTTTGGGGAACGTTTGTATACAGCGCCTCAATATCCATAGTGACCAAGAATTGAGTGTTAGTATTGAATTACATATTTTCAATTTTGGAGATAAGGTGGCCAGTATCTCGTATATAAGATGGTAACTGCGTCACTATGGGTTTAAGAAAGACATCAATATATTTAGACAGCGGTTCTGTAGCCGATCCAATAGTAGACACAATTTGTCGTAGAGGAGGATCTAGAGGGTTCTTATGGATTTTAGGTATACCATAAATAATCCGAGTAGTAACATTTTTGACATATATAGGAGAGCTGAACAAGCTGGTATAATCACCAAAAAAGAATTTGATTTTCTTACATCCACTACTACTCGGATTCCGGTTATTTATGGTATACCTAAAATCCATAAGAACCCTCTAGATCCTCCTCTACGACCAATCGTGTCTACTATTGGATCGGCTACAGAACCGCTGTCTAAATATATTGATGTCTTTCTTAAACCCATAGTGACGCAGTTACCATCTTATTTACGAGATACTGGCCACCTTATCTCCAAAATTGAAAATATGTCATTCAATACTAACACTCAATTCTTGGTCACTATGGATATTGAGGCGCTGTATACAAACGTTCCACAAACACAGGCTCTCGTGGTTGTTTGTCAGTACCTCAATCATCCTGCAATGGAACCTAACTCTGATTTCATTATTCAATGTTTGGACATTGTCCTTAATGAAAACTTTTTTGAATTTGATGGAGAACTATTCAAACAAGTGAAGGGAGTTATTATGGGGCGGCCTGCGCCCCAGTGTAGCCAACCTGTACATGGGCAATTTTGAACATAAATGTATTTATAACGAAGTGGCCCCCTTCTATGAGAATATACGATCATGGCATCGATTTATTGATGACATCTTCTTTATTTGGAAAGGAGATGAGGTGGATTTGGACCAATTCTTGGAATGGATCAACCTATGCGATCATAATCTTAAATTTACTCCCAAAAAAAGTAAAGAGAAAGTAGAATTCCTTGACGTTTGGATCGAGCAGAGACCAACATATTATGGTATCATTATATACCAAACCTACAGCCAAAAATACACTTCTTCATTATAGCAGCTACCACCCTCGGTGCCAAAAGGATGGGATTCCTTTTAGCCAGTTCCTGCGACTTCGCAGGAACTGCACTAACATCCATGATTATGATCTCAACGCAGATATTCTCAAAACTAAACTTCTTACCCGAGGCTATCCTAAAAGACTGATCAGAAATTCATATAAGAGGGCCAAATATTTTGACAGAGACTCTATGTTTATACCTAAACACAACTCTGAAGATAACAAATTAGTTTGTGTTACTTGCAAGTGGCTATCGAAAGAAAGATCTAGTAGTCTCTGTAATTTATGCAACGGAGGGGAGCAAGACTTGGAACATTTGTTGTTTACTTGCCCAAATTCGTTAGTCGTAGAAGCAAGAAAAAGATTTCTACAACCAATTTATATAAAATGTAGAATCACCTCTGTTCAGGACTTGATCTCGCTTTGCAAGGTTCCGCCAAATGAATTTGTATGTTATAATATATTTAAATTTTTAAAATCCTTTTTAACTTTGTATTAGAATGAAAACTTTTATTATTTTACTGTTTAAACCTTTATATCATGTATTAAATATTTGTGGTTCTCAGTTGAGAACTAAATCAAATAAACTTAAACTAAACTTGTGTTACTCGCCATTCTAACCTGAATCAAAAAATCCAACAGGCTATCTACTCTGCGTGGCATCTGCTCAATCTTAGAGATGATACTCCCAAGCTCCCTAAGCCCACTTTTGCTTTCCGACGTAATAGAAACCTTCGGAACTATTTGGTTAAGGCCATACCGGAAAAAACTGAACTATTCATGCAAAAGTCTATTACAGGAGATATTCCCATCAAAGGCAACCACAGATGTGGTAATTGCCAAGCTTGTGACAATGCCATTGTGGCGGACCACTTAAACATCAATAGCAAGGATATTAAACTGAAACAAATGATGAACTGCAAGACCACTAATGTGGTGTACTGCATTGTTTGCCCATGTAATTTTCCTTATGTGGGTGAAACTGGCAGAGAGATTCGAATACGGATTGGTGAGCATAAGTCAAACATCCGGACCTCTAAAACATCGGCCCCCCTGGTTCAACACTGGAAACAAATGGGACACACTGAATTTGACCTAAAGTGGATCATTTTAGAGAAAACTGCTTCCCATAAAGGCGGGGACAATAATAGAATTCGCAAGACCAGGGACGTTTTTTGGATCTTTTTTCTGAACTCTGAAAAGCAGGGATTGAATGAGCACACTCCATGGGAGCAAGCCATTTGACCTCCTGATGGTAATTTCTTCCTAGTGTTCTCCCTATCTGATGGTCGCTTGGGTTGTTCTCCTCCTCTTACCATTCTCACTCAGTGGTTTTATGAAGGTAAATACATTTGTTTTGAGCTCACTTTCATCTTGAGCTCTTTAATTTTACTGGGGCTTATATCCCTCTTTTGGGCTTATCTCTAGCCTCCTTGACCAGTTGTCTTTATCTGCTATGGGCTTATAATTAGTTACTGCTAGTCCGTTTTTAATTACCATTGATAACATGAAAGATGTGCATTTTTCGTTTTTCTTTTTCTTATTTTTCATCCTATCAGATTTGGGTGTTTTTCTTTTGTTTACACCAGATTGGTGACTTTATCGTTTAAAGCAATTTAGTGGATGTAGTGCACACAACCCCTTCCAATATGGCGCTAAGCGGACAACTGATTAACTATTAGGTTTATTAGCTCCATGGTGGCTCTATGTGATAGCCCGCCTTCTGTATTCCCCTCGTTCGTCTTATCTTTATTTTTATTTTTTACTGCTGCATTTAGAACACTGCCCCCTCTGGCGTAATTACCACGGGGCTCTGTATAGGTTTAAAAAGCCGGACCTCTCACAAGCCTTTCATCCGTGCTCTCGCGAGACTACGTTTTCCAGCCTCGGTAGCCACCCGGATGCGTTTGGACGTCGAAACTTTGACGCCGACTTCGGGGGAGAACGCTGTTTCCCTCCAGCCAGCGACGACTGCAGCACATATGGGAGTTCGCCAGCATTCTGTATCCTAACCTCGGCGCGTCAATTCTTGCTATTGAAGGTGAGATTGTCCACATTGCAAGCGTGCTTCTGGCGGCTCTTGCCCTTTAAACTGCGTTCTGGTATTTGGGCATATGATTCACCTATAGAGGCTTCAGTCACCATTCTGAGTTTAAGAGTCTTGACGTGAAAGCGTTTGTTTGCGTAATTTGGCCACAATCTCACTTCCTTGAGACATATTCGTTAGGCAGGCAGATCAGTCGACCCACCTAGTTTTTTTCTGTTTATGTACCATGACTCCTAAACTGGCCACCCTAATGCTTTTTTGAGTTTATTTTTATTGTTATTTTTGTATCTCTTTTCCATGACAGATACCCTCTCTGCCTCTGTGAACCATTAAACGCCCTCGCAAGACATTGCTGGACGCAGTATACTCTCTATATAGCTGGACCTAATATAGATGTTGGATCGAATTCGTTCCAGGTATTCTTTACCTGTCTTCCTCCTTTGCTTACAGATGCATTGGTTTGATTGGTGTCTTTCTGGTAAACTTTTCTGGTTCCTTTCGAACCGTTTTTTTGTTGTTGTTATTTTCTTATTCTTTCAGATTGATCTCTACATAGACCTATCTCTAGTTGGTCTTTTCAATTATCGTTTGGTAGATTGACCAATCACCTCTCCTCTAGTTCCCTCAGAGAACCTGCCTAGCATTCATCCTTTTTTAAGATTCGCAGTAAGTTCATTTATGCCTTAAATTTAGTCTAGTTAAGCAGCATTCTCTCTATTTCTGACATCTGGTTGTAGACAGCAGTTTTTTCATTTAATATTACTGGGGTGTAGATTCTCATTTAACTCACTTTGGTGTATTCTGTTGGTATGGAGACAGTTATCTTTCCTTGGGATTAAATATCTTGGCCTGGTCTGATTTCTGTTCTGCTCTGTACTCTGTTTGGCACACTTTTGAGGTGTTTGTTGGTGAAGGTTTTGACGCTTTGACTTTGGATATCTATTCACACACATTTTTTTCCAGCTCAAAATATCTTTTCTTGGTTAAATCTCTTGGAAACCGTAATAGTTCTTATGTTATCGATCTCATGTCAGGTGAAAATATGTCTAATTGCTGTTTAATTTCTTTATAGCTTCCTTGGAGCTTTTCTACGAGGAGTGTTCGTTGTTACACCCAGATCTATTGAATCACTACATTGTGTATCTATTGCCATTTTCATTCTCTCTCTCCCTTTCCTCGTCTATTCCAGTTTTTAACTTCATATGTTGTCTCTGATGTCTTTTTTAATGTACTAAGTGCCCTGATGATGATGATGGCTACTTGTTAGCCTACCACCGAAACGCGCGTCGGCACCGTGCCAGCCAGAAACCCGTTGGGCGACAAATCCTTGAGAGTACCATTTTGGTATATTACAGCCCTTGATTCTATCTGGGTTCCTGCCTGTTGTATATACTGTATGTTTATTAAATTGTCTTATGTGGTATTTCTGTGAGTGTGGTATGCATGAATGGTGAGACTGATAAAGATGTTTGTTTTTGTTTATACGTTCTACGATCTATCTGTGGGGGTAGAGAGAATAATCGTATGTTAGCTTAATAATTACCTTGTTTGATAATACATATATTTCTTTCCTTTGTATGTTAAAAAATTGATTTGTTTAGTCTATTCTATGTATATGTTCACGTCTTTGTTGGGTTGTTTTGCAATTGAACATACCCATTGAAATACAAATTAAAACATTCTTTAATATATATAAAAATAATAATAAAATATTGTTTGAACACTTTTATTTATGTGTCTTTCTATTGCACTATACCTGCAGTCTTTATTTCCCCTGTTTCTTTCTACTAGTGTAAGTTTGCATCATTTGAGACGTTAGTACGCTCTTAGTATATCTTTTGGTAGGTGACATCCTCTTCCCTTGCCCTTGGGGGTTGATTTTTTCTTACGATCCTGCCTCCCTCCTAAACAGCATACTGTATGGAGAACTGCTGCGTGCTCTCAGAAATTGCAGCACAGATGTTGGATATAGAAAAGAATGGGACACCATGTTAGAAAGGTTCAAAAAGCGGGGATACTCTGATAAGATCTTATCTCAAGCCCGCACGGAGCTACAGAATGTCAAACAGATGGAGGTTCTGTTCAGTAACAGTGAAAAAACATCTAGTGAAGATCAATTGACCAATATTCCTAGAATGATCACCAGATGTAACGCAAGATCCCATAGTCTTAAGAAAATCATGACAAGACACTGGGGTCTCATTCAAGCAGACCCCATAATAGGCAAGAGTGTAGGAGATTTTCCCATATTGACCTATAGAAGGCCGAGGTCCCTTAAGGACAAATTGGTCCAAAGTTTTCAACAATCTGCAGCACCTACCAATTGGCTACAAACAAACAAAGGATTTTATAAATGCAATTCATGCAAAGCGTACAAATACAGTCAGAGTTGCAAGAATTTCCAGACACACAATGGCAAAGATAAACCTATTTCCAAATGTATTACTTGTACCACTGAGTATGTGGTTTATGCTTTAGAATGCCCATGTGGTCTCACGTATGTAGGGAGCACCAAATTACAACTCAAAAAACGCATTTTAGAACATCAAAGAGCAATATCCAATCTTGATTTCAATTACCCAGTGGCAAGGCACTTCTACAACATGCACAATAGCGATAACAAGCTTTTGAAGTTCTGTGGCATTGACAGGGTTATGAAACATATACGAGGAGGCGATAGGGAGAGACATCTACGCATCCTCGAATCTCGATATATCATTGATCTCAACACCAGAATGCCTTTGGGTCTGAACAGGGAGGATGAATTGTCAACACATATAGGAACTTAACTCCTCAGCCAATTCCTCGCTCTCTGCATGCTTTCTATTTTGTTTAAAAACTGAAATTCTTCTAAAAGTCCCCATTTTCCTTCTGCAACACCCCTCCCCTTCTTTTTTCTTTTGTTAAGGGTTTTTTCTTACTTAATTTTAATATTGGGTGCACGTAGGAAATACCGCGGATAGCTATGCTTTCAGACTCTGATCTGATTTTATGTAAGCACTTGCTTTAAATAAATTTGTCGAATAATCAGGGCATTGGCCCATGATTTCATTCTTTGATCCATACAATTATATGTGGATCTTATCAGGTCGCTTGGGGGTCTGATGGTCCAGATCAATATAGTTGGAATGGTTTATACCAATATTCAACTATGGGACTAATATGATTGCCTATATGGGAGCATTTCCCTTCATAAATATATGATGCATTCTCGTGGGTTACATATCACATTAATTTTCACTTATATCACACTTTGAATTCAATTGTCTGACTTATTCCCGAGCCACTATTCATTTCACATCACAGTATTGTTGCTGAGCCGGTTTTTTGAATTGATAATTTGATGATGAATATATGATGTCTATATACTAGATCAAAGGTCATTCTAATCAATCAATTTTTCACATGTTACGTTTTTTTAAATGTATATATGATATTGTTATGCATTGGGAGGAATTTTTCTGTTTATCAATGTTAACCGCTTAACCGCGGCGGTTTGAACGAGTGGGCGGGACCGCGTCGGCCAACGGACGTGCGCAGCACTACCGAGGTAGTGCTCGCGACGGCCGTTGGCCGACGGACGCAGCGAAGGTGTTAATATATTTCCATCGGATATATTTCTTCATTTTGATGGATTGACTTGCGGAATGAATTGTCCAAAAACATTTCTTCTATTTTAATTATGACGTTCAGAATACTGCATAGTCCGTCAATGGTTTCATGATCGCACACAATAATGAATTTGCAAATAATTATTCATATATTCACATATTCCCCAATTAATTTATTTGTGTTTTCACATGTATAATCAAAATCATTTGCACGGCTCCTGCATTGTAAGATCATTTTCGATCCATGCAACAATCCATTAGGATGTTTTCTATGTCTATTGTGATGTCATATCATGTGATGTTAGTTTGTAAACTTGACAAAGGCCGTTTGCACAAAATAAATTACTCGCAGATGAAGTGGTGTGCCGCTTCCTTTCATTCAGGATCGGACTCTCTGCATATATGCATTCATACATAGGTTATATTTTCATAGTAATACATTTTAAATATTCAAAAAATTTATATAATGTCATATGAATAATTGTTTTAATTATGTTATACTATATATATGTATATACACAAACAAACATATCTATGTATATATGTGTGTTTGTGTGTTTATATAATTATATGTTTATATAAAGTATTAAATATTAGTGCAATTTATTTAATTTACATTATATTAACTTTGTATATTAAGGTATTTAACATTTACTACTTTAAACTCTATTTATATTAAAAAATCAATATTTTTGTATATTTTTGGACGATATTAGTGTCAACAATATTTTTTTTCAAATATTTTTGTACTTACCGTTGTAAGTCTTGGGAACACAATATTTTGATAAACAATATTTTTGACATGATATTTGTCTCAAAAGGAATTGTTTTCCTCGATATTGTGTCAGTGATCCGTGATCCTTGGATATAACGTTGTTGTTTTCTGAAAGCAAAACTAGCCTTTCAAAAAAGTCATCCCTTCATTTTGGTAAAATGGAAAATGCTAAATAGCCATGGTTCAGAAACATAAAAGTCTTGTGGAAGAACTCAGAATCCACAGGCTTCAACAAATCTAGATTCACTTATGGAAAACTGTGAGGGTGCCCAGGAAGAGGATAATATTGCGGTGAAGGGAGCTTGCCATAGGATCACCATTGTACATGCAGTACTGTACCCTTCAGAAAAATGGCAGCAGTGATTCTCTTTCTCATTATTTTTCTTTGCCATTTGTGCCTTCGAAATTTGCAGAATTCTTGAATATAGCATTACACAAGCTTCAGAAATATAGCATTAAATACATTTGTGACATTTTGAGAGTTTCAAATACCACAGGATGTCTCACATTTTTTGCTGTGGGGACCTAGTTTTGAACACGAGGTGTGCTTTGCATCCAGTTTTCCACAAAGTGACTTTTCCCATAAATATATAAACTTTATTCGGTTGTTACAAACCATCAAAGTATGCATCAACAGTAAACAGTAAAAATTAAAAATGGATTAGTAAAATAATCCATAACTCAATTAACATGCAGTACAAATTAATGAATGACATGAGACATTTCAGCCCTCAATGTTGGTAATTCATGCTGGTGCATAAACTGGCCTGTGCTTAGCAAAGAGAGAACTGTGATAACAGTACCAGAACAGTGATAAAACAACTTCACGATCCTAGCGATGAGAGATATCAGTGTAATCAACAACCATAGGCACATAGCAAAAAATACAATGCCAATCTCATCACAAGGTACAGTGGATTTTAGAAATACAGTAAAATAAATAAGTATATGTTAAAACATTTTAAAAATTTGGAGATGCCTAAAAAGATGTATAAGATCGTTAAACAGCAACTTTTACAATTATTTTTCTCCTGTGCCAGGTTGCCTCTAAAAATTTGCTTTCAGTAAATACAATTTTTGGGGTGGTATCAGTTTTTAAACTCCTGAGAGCTACCTGATATCTGGTCATTTCCATGTCAGGACATAGGGGGCATATCCATTTGCGTCGAAAGTTAAAATCCTCGGGACAAAAAAGCAATAGATGGGATTCATTTTCGTCACCCTGGCCACACATGGGGCAAACAATAGACTCCTGTTCCTGACACCATTGTGAGTGAACGATCTTAGTGGAAGAGTCCCAAAACGAAAGCGTAAATACAGGCTCTTGGCTAGAGAGGATGGTATAGATTCTAAATACTCCTCTAAAGAAGGTGTAAGCTTATGGTCTAGGAACGCATTGGTTAAGGAGCCAGTTGAGCTATTTTTTAAATACTCTTCATTAATGTGTGCCCAATAACAAGACTTCAGTGCACTCAGGTCCGATTTGTGGATTGCAGTAGGATTAGCCCAGTATCTTTGTAAACCCAGCTTACCCAACTGTGAACGTTCAGATTTTACCCATGGAAGCATCCTGGCCCCTGGAATTTTTAATAATTCAACAAGCGAATCCTAATAGTCTCCTAGCTTAGGTGTAATCCAGAGACGGACCCAATAAACTAATATTTTTAATACAGCCACGTCTGCTAATCTTTTTAACCCTAACTCAAACTACAGTGGGATAAGGGGTAAGCTAAATGGAAGACAAGCCAATTTTCTGGCAAAGATATTTTCAGCAATGACTGAGGACTGGACATCAACATAACCCCAAATTTCAGCGCCATAGAGCGCAGCGCATTGGGCCTTAGCTCTGTAAACATCCAGGACTGGCAAGACTACATGTGAAACTGATTGCTTCTGCATTCGAATAATAGCATTTGATCTGTGATCGATTACAAGACTGCTCTTGTTTAGTTGGCCCAGTCACTTAAAGTTCTCCATAAGCCTCACCCCTAAGTAATCAAAGCTGTCTACCCTTTCTAGTGCCTCGCTACCAACTTGAATGACCGTTTTTTCTCACTCTCTTGCCCAGAACCATCACTATGGTCTTATTTATATTTGATTCCAGGCCCCTTGACCTGCAAAAACCTAGAAACCTATTGACTATATATGTAGGCCCATGGGCATCTTCGAGATGAGGAGGGAATCATCAGCGAAAAGTAAAATGGGTACTTTCCTGTTGTTCAAGGCAGGAGAGTCATTGCTACAATTTTCTAAAGATTTGACAATATCATTCATGTATAATAAAAAACAGTGTTGGTGCGAGAACACAACCTTGGAGCACCCCCGTTCAGTTGGGATGCATTCAGTCAGCTCTCCATTTGGGCCCCAGCGAACTTGTGCAAAATTGTTCACATGTAGTTTGATTAGAAGCTGCATGAGATTGCCTGGAACTGCCATGTTTAGTAAAACTTGTCATAGTTTTGGGTGTGGGCTTAGATCAAATGCAGCTCTTAAATCTACAAATGCCACATAAAGGTTTTGATATTGTAGTAAGACAGTTTTCAGTACAAAATTGAGAATCTAAAAATCTGGTCAATTGTGCTGACCTTTGGCCTGAAGCCAGCTTGGAGAGGGGACATGATTTTATTAGAGTCCACCCAGTCGATCAGCTTATTTAGAACTTGTCTAGCAAAAATGTTTGCGCATAATCAATGAAACTGATTGACCTGTAATTTGAGGGGTCGCTTGCATCACACTTTTTAAATATAGTTATAATCTCAGCTCCCTCCATGATTCTGGTAATTCACCCCCTGCAGCAATAGCATTTGATAGCAAATTCAGGTAAATCGTCCAGATTTGTGGCTCAGTTTTATATAGATCTCCCAGAATTTTATCTGGACCTGGTGCCGTGGCAAATTTAAAGACCCGATGGCACTACTTGTTTTATCTAGACTAAAGGAAACTGCGGTAGCGACTAGTTCCCAGTCTGCAATAGATGTAATTGTACGAGAAACCTGGCGACTGCTTAGCCCACAATCATTGTAATCTTTTGCGGTATAAAGAGCAGTGAAATGAGACATCCATTTTTCAGGAGATATGTTGTAATGGTGGGTTTTCGCACTTCCTGACTTAGTTTGGGCTACTAATCTCCAAAAGTTTCTATTATCATTTGCTTTACTAGCAAGTCTTGCCAGAGTTTTTCATCCCAGTTCCTTTTTGCCTGCTTCAGTCTGGCTTTGTAGGTACATCTGGCTATACTAATTTTAGACCTGTCGCCATCTAAGATAGCTGACTTTAGTGAACTCTTGGCAAATTTGTATGATGAATCAAACCATTCTTGCTTCTTGACCAATTTGGGTTTTGCGTGGGTCACTTCCTTATAAAAAACCTTTTGTAACTCCCCGAACATCTGATTATATACAGGTACTTTTCTAAAAAGGCAACATACAACCTGTATAACTGTGAATATAATTTTTGATTAGACATGACTTTGGGCCACTTGACGTAACGACAATTATTAGTTACAGAAGGAGCGGGACTTTTCCCATATTTTACATGCTTTTTCCCTAATTCTGTATTAAAATGTTTTAATTTCACCCAATCCTGTTATGCACTTGGTCATAAGAGAATGAAAAACTTAGACTGCATTATGGCTGAATGTTATTTTCTCATGTATGTCCTCCGTTCTTTGTTAGAGAGGTTTCAGCAGACAAGCCAGGGGCATTTCTCAGAATTTGTTTTCTCTACTATTAATATGCAAGTTGTAGATTTGTGGGCGGGTTTTAAGGGCAGCATGGTGCTGCAAGCCATCTTGCTGCACCGAGCTGTGTCATTAGGAAAGTGCAGGGATGTGTCGTATTTACAGCAATACGATGCATCCCTGTGCTTTCCTCTGCACTGACACACAATTAGCTACCCAGAGCCAATGCAGGCACCCTTGCACCATTGTGCAAGGGTGCCTGTGTTGCAGGCGGATTGTTTTTGTGCAGGAAGGGACACCTTCCTACACAAAAACAATCATTGATGGTGTTTTCCTTCTTCTATGTATGCTGCAGAATGCAGCACACATAGAAAGCGCAAAAACAACCAAGGAGAAATAAAGGTATTTTTCATTGTTGTGCCACTTGAACGCTTCACTTGGGGAGGCATTAGAATCTGACGCATTGCCAGGTTTATGAAACCCTGTAAATCTGGAAATGCATCAGATTCCATGAGTGTTGCATGGAAACACCCACAGCAACACCCATGAAATGCCCCTTTCGCACAGAGTAATGCGCGAAAGGGGCCATATTTACAATGCCATGAAAAGCCACACAGGGTGACTTTACGTGGCCTTGCATGGTCTAGCGATATTAAAATAAGTGTTGCACTTGATATTAATACTAAAGTGCTTTAACTGTCGGACTAGTAAATTTACTCAAGCTATGGGGCTTATTACGATGGTGGTCGGACGAGCTTTCGACCGCCATCACAACGGGAGTGAGTCCGCCCGACAAGTAGAGGTCCCACCCACCAGATTATATGCAATAGCCGTGTAGGTGGTTGAAAACATCCCTTTTTCTATTGCGGCTTATGCTGTGATGGGACAAAAGGGCTGCAGCATAAGCCGCAATAGGAAAACCGATGTTTTTGAAAATCCATGCACCAGGTGGTGCCTGGCACACGCTGTGTGGATATTTGGGGGGCACCACATGTGCCCCCAGGCCACATCGCGGAGGCCTACAGGAGACGCTGGCTCTGCTAGGGCCCCCCAAAGTCTGTTTTCATTTTGACAGCCTTTCCATGGCGGTTGGACCGCCATTAAAAGGATGTCGGAAACTGACATCCTAATCTCTATGGCGGGGCCTACGCAGGCACCGCCTCCATTGTAGGGATTAGGCTCTGACCGCCGCCCTTATGGGCTCCTTGAGCCTGTCGGGAGGTGGTGATCTTCCCACCCCACCGCTGCGCTCTGACCACCGGTGTCATAATCTAACAGTTAGACTGCTGCCTGAGATGTCGGGCATACCGCCACTGACAGTCTTTTGGTGGTGGTCCGCCTGATATCGTAATCGGGCCCTATGTGTTTAGCTGTATTAAATGGGAAATTAATAAACAATCCTTACTTATAAGACATGTATTCACTATAGAAATTAAATTCGGGTTTCATAATGTGTGCCTTATTACATTGAATGACATTTACTGTTTAGATAATTGAATAGAAACCATTTTCATATATGTAGAATGTTTCATATGCTGACTCAATATGTAGTTCTTAGACATACTGACACATATACATTTAAGATTTTACTGTATGCCCTATGTAATACGATCCTAGTGTACTAACCACTCATAATCAGTTGTATTTAAATGTGCACATGCATATTTAATGTGCACCATTGATTTAATATTTTAAGTTATCTTTAGTGGACCTGATTAACGTGCTGCATAAAAATACTGTTTTCCATTTTCTGCTAACATGAAATTTCTTGCTAGTTGAGGAAAAGATGCATTACTGTACTGGTGATAGAGAGAAAGAGCCTGAGATGAAGACCTTGATGAAAGAACATGGAGAGCCAGAGCATTAACTGAAACATATGTTCAGCAATGTTACAACCTGGCCTGTGTTTGAGAAGACAATGTCATGCCCATGTCCAATGTGGGATACTTTGCGAATGTTGCAGTCTACAACGTGAGAAGTGGACATAGACAATAGTCCCCTGATTATGCAAACAGAGGAGTGTTACCAGAATTATTTTTGTGTGAATAAGGGAGTCTACACTGTCCAACAATAGAGCATTTTTCCCTGGACTTTGAGAAGTTTAGGGCCCTATTATGAGTACTGCGGTCCTGGGACCGCCATACTCGCGGTGCGACCACCACCACCTGTATGCCCTATTACAAGTGTGGTGGTGGGTCTACCACAAGACCCCTGCCTCCTCTGGGATCAAGGATTCCGCTGTGGCAGTGGTCTTCAAAGGGCCTGAATATGCTGGCGGTGCTGAAGCCAGCACCGCCGACCATATTACGACCTGCATATCCACCGCCCTTTTCATGGAGGGGACACTGCCATAAAAAAAGAGTGGCGGACATGCAGGAAGGGGGGCCCTAACAGGGCCCCTGGCAGAATCTAGGCCTTGGGGCGCGTGCCAGGGGCACATGTTATGCCCCCCTGGAATTGCACCCTCGTTCCTGCGCGGTCTGTCATGCGCAACATGGTGCATTCCACACCATGCAGGAAAGTGCTGCAGGCTCTCCCACAGCAGCGGTAATCTTGTTAGGCTCTCCTATGAGCCTAATATACCACCACTGTCAGACCGCTGCAGCACCACCCGCACGCCCTGGATTAAAGACGCAATCCGGCGGGCGGGCTCACCACAGCCTTGGTGTCTTCCTGGAACCGCGGCGGTGGCTGGTCCCAGCCGAAGACCACCAAAGTTGTAATAAGGCCTTTATACCTCTTTGCTTTCCTCAATTCTTTGCTGAGTGTGGCTTAGGCTAACACTTACTTCCCTGACCCAAGAAGACTCTTGACCGAGCTTCTGAAATGTTGACACCTTCCTACTTTTTTTTCCATGCTTAGTTCTATTTTCCTTTATGGAATGTCCTGATGTTTTAGGTCCTTAGACTTTAGAACCATCCTTTAGTTTGGACTTTGCTTTAGGTGATTTAGATTTACCCATGTATACACAAGACAACCTAAAACTCTTTTCTGAGCAACAAATACTTTTATTAATCTTTTGCATTGCTGTGACTGAACTTATAGTTTGCCTAATAGTGGTTCACCTCACTTTTTTCCTGAGGTTGGGCCTTCCAGTTGTTATTCTGTATCTTTATAGCATGGTGTTAAGAGTCATGCATCTTAACTTGATTCTTAATGTGCAATAAACCTTCTTAACCTTAGCTATTGATTCCTGGTCCTTATTGTGTAGCCAAATGGGTTACACTGTTAGTTGAAATGGATTGATGTAAATGTTAACTCCCATCACCTCTCAGGCAGAAAATAAAAGGACCATCCGAGGACCAATGGTAAGTGAGTGGGGCCAGAAAACGGTGGATCAAACCTGGTACCACGTCGGATGGTTTTCCACTGACATGAGGGAATTAGGGTGTCCTACTTAGAAATTGCCCAATCCCAGTCCAAACCCCAAAACCCATAGTTCAAATGGAGAATTGATGGAATTCCAGTGGTTCGGAAACTAACTGTAGCAGCAGAGGAGAGTGAGAGAATAAATAGGGCTGTGAGTTGCAATTGCTTATGATTAAGACTGCGGGATTTGCAGTGGCTGTGTGGTATTCTGCGGAGATGATTTAAGTTGATGTGTGAATGTGGTGCATAATGCAGAGAAGTTGAAGTGGTTATTGGGTCCATCGTGGCCTAACATCCTGGGATACATATCCACATGGTAGGAGTTTCAGTTAGAAGACACTAGGTGTAGTTGTCAGCTGTGTTGTGGTGCTGGCCATGAGACGTCGTTGACAGCATTATTGGGATAGGGACTTTATCTTTGTGCGATTGTGAGATGTGGTTGGTATAGTTGATCACAGTGTACAGGGAGGAACTGTATCAATCCGAGCGAAATCCCACTGGTCAAGGTTTCAGTTGAAGCAAATGCCAGGATAGGTTGAATAGCGTTTTTCCGAACTGTCTCTTGTGTGTGAACATTTTTAATTTTCTTTAGAGGAGCAGAGTTAGTTGTTGAAATTTGTTGCATTTGTTTTGTGCAAATTGCTGAGAGAACGCACTTGTAAAATTGTGAAGGAGGCTAACCTACCACAAGAAATTAGATTGACGTCACAGTGTGCCACACTGGTATAAGTTGGCTGATGTAGAGCCATGCTGGTATTGATCGAATATGCCATAGAGAGTTGCACTGGTATTTGTTGTCATCGCTGAACAGAGAATTGTGGGTGAAAAGTCATTTCCTGGTTTAAACGAAACGTCATGTGTGAATATTGCATATTGTTGATCAAAAATGAAATTCTTTAAAGCATTACAAAGCCTAGTGAAGGGAGATGTGACTGTGCCTGCTAGAAAGGGGGAAGAGGCACCACCCGAGGGTACACCACATCACACTATGGCGATAGACGAGGGTCTTCACACATGTGTTTGGCTGGCATAATGGCATAAGATCACTGAGAAAAATAGTGCTTTGTCATTTCCTTGTTATAGGACATTTAATTTGAGAACCATTGAGCATTTAAGGAGGACCTTGTATGACATGTAACCGTCTCCTACACCTACTCAATGCGAAGCACTTAATGCTTGGTGTTAGAAATGGGGGTCTCTAGTTGGCAGAGGTAGGTAACTTTGTCTAAATAGGGACCCTTGCTTCTAGTCAGGGTAAGGGGGATACACTACTAAAATAACCCCTGCTCACCCCCTTGGTAGCTTGGCACGAGCAGACAAGCTTATCTCAGAGGCAGTGTGTAAAGCATTTGTGAACACATACAGTAACACAGTGAAAACACTACAAATGGACACCACAACAGTTTAGAAAAATAAGTAATCATTATCTAAACCAAAACAAGACCAAACGACAAAAATACACAATGCAAGTTGTAAATGCAACACTTTTCTCAAAGGTAACTTAGATGCGTCACGCAAAGCAAACAAAATGGCCGCAGGGAAGGTGATGCGTCTGTTCCTTACACTCAGGGGAGGTGATGCGTCTGTTCCTTACTGCGGCGCAGGAGAGGTGATGCGTCAGTTCCTTACTGCGTGGGGAGTTGATGCGACTGTTTCTTACTGCAGACCCCAAACGATGCAACAGTCTTTGGCGCCTCGATGCGATGCGTCGATCCGGTACGATGCTTTTCTTTGTGCAACCGCACAGCAGGCTTGCGGCGGTATAGGTGCGGCGGCGGCGGTGATTTCTCGAGCCACGGCAGGCGCTGTGATGGTTTCTTTGGCGACGCATCGGAAAACCATCGGTGTTGCGTCGATTTCCCAGCTCCCAGTGACAAACAGTCTCCAGAGGTCCTAAACAGCAGCAGGCATCTCTTTGCAGGTTGGAATTCCCAGCAAGGGAATTCAGGGGAGCTGGTGGTGAAGTCTTTGTGTCCCTGAGACTTCAGAACAGGAGGCAAGCTCAATTTCAAGCCCTTGGAGATCTTTTCTTCAAGCAGGTGACAAAGCAAACAGCAAAGTTCTTTTTCTCCTCTCCTTGGCAGCAAGCAGCCACTGCAGGCCAACCCCAGACAGCAAACAGCACAGGGGCAGTATTCTTCCTCAGCTTATCCGGCTCTTCTCCTTGGCAAAGGTTTCCTCTTGATTTCCCAGAAGTGATCTAAAAGTCTGGGGTCTGGGCCCCTCTTTTTATACACCAAAATCCTTTGTTCTCTGAAGGCAGAGAGTGTCTGTACCCAGCCAAAACCAGTTCTGTGGGGCACTTTGCAAGTGCACAACAACCTCCATTGTCAGTGTGAGCCCTGGCTCCAGACACACCACAAGGGGGCAGAGCCGTCATTGTGGAAGGCAGGCACAGCCCTATTCAGGTGAAGGTGCTACTCCTCCTACCACTCCAAATGCAGACCAGGCCTATTCAGCCCAGCCCTGACTCATCAGACTTCTGGAGCCACTGCCCTCCTCCAGCCCCTGTCATCCAAAAGCCAGACATGCAATACACAAACCTAGCAGAGGCACACTGGATGGTTAGGCAAGAAAATACCTACTTTCTAAAAGTGGTATTTTCAAACATAGAATGTAAAAATTACCCTCACTAAAAGATGCACTTTAACATTCTGAGTTCTGGCATACTAAACTTTACTTTTCTATCTTGTTCCCAGGGTCAGTTATGTTTATAAGATGTTATAAACAAACTCCCCATTCTGTCCTATGGGAACAGACAGCCTTGCAATAGTAAAAAACAAAATTGGCAGTATTTCACTATCAGGGCATGCCACACACATCAGGGCATGTCCTACCTTTCACATACAATGCACCCTGCCCACAGGGGTACATTGGGCCTACCTTAGGGGTGACTAACATGTAGAAAAGGGAAGGTTTAGGGACTGGCAAGTGTGTGCACTTGCCAAGTCGACATGGCAGTCCCAGACTGCACACAGGCTCTGCAATGGCAGGCCTGAGTCACATTTTACAGGCTGCTTCTGTGGGTGGCACAATCAGTGCTGCAAGCCCACCAGCAGCATTTGATTTACAGGCCCTGGGCGCACATAGTGCACTGTACTAGGGTCTGACAAGTAAATCAAATATGCCAATCATGGAATCACTAATCCATAACATCAATTTACAAAGAGAGCATATCCACTTTAGCACTGATCAGCAGTGGTAAAGTGCCCAGAGTCATAAAACCACCAACAGGTCAGACAAAATACAGGAGGAAGGCAAAAAGTTCTGGGATGACCCTGCAAAAAGGGCCAAGTCCAACACAACCCCCTTCCAGCCTAAAGCCAGGGTAGACTAATCAATACCTTGATAGGCTTCCCTGCTTGGGGCGATAGAACATGGACCCTGGCCCGCAACTGCAGGGGCATACTACAGTTCTATGCCAATCTGAACCCATTTGGATCCCTCTGTCCATACTCTTCGGGCACACTAAGCTAACCCATGGGGAACCCTTTTCCTCACCCGTGGACACCATCTGTGCAGCACCTAACTTTAGCTTGCTCACAGGTATGTCCCAACAGACAGATAGTACCCACATGGCCAACACAGAGGTGTGGCCCAGTCCACCCCCGGGGTGTGACTCCTGTCCCCCTCCCAGGGGCAACTCTGTCCACCAGGACAGCAAGCCACAGTGGCCACTGACAGCTGTCAGTGATGAGAACCAGGCCCCAGGCCTTTCATGGTTCTCTAACCTCTGTGGCAACAGTGAGTGGGGGGCAGTAGCCCCAGGTGCCTGGCACCCTTGGGCCACTCTCCCTCCTGTCAGGTCAGGTATGACATCCTGACACTGACCCACCAGCCCTGGGCCTGTACCCGGTGGCTGGACAGGAGACTGAGATGGGCTTTCCCACACCCGGTCCTTCTCCTCAGGGCTCGGCACCCTCCTACCTGGAGCGGTACCCCCTTCCAGAATTGTCAGGGCACCTGTGGCAGTTATCCTGCACAATTCGCCCACCTGTTCAGGGGTTCTATCCTGCAACTGGGATCCCAGCTTAGGGTCTGTACCCTTAGACTGGGCAGAGGTCAGGAGTGAGGCTGCCCTCTCCCTGCCCCCTTTACTCGGGCCCTGCACCCTCCCACCTGGAGCGGTACCCCCAGAAGACAAACCGGTAGGGGCACTGTTAGCAGTTGCCCTTCCCTCCAGGTCAGGCAACACCTGAACCTGGCTTCCCAACCCAGGGACTAAACCCTGTGTCTAAGCACCTGCCTGGCACACCAGGACTTCCTAGGGAGCACGCATGCCCCCCCAAGGGTAACCCATGACTCATGTGTTGTGTAACAGTCTGCCTGGCGCAGATCTCCCGACCCCTGTCCATGTGACAGTGTGCGAAGATCCCCCAGGACAGAAGTGGTGTCACCATGGTCGCTCCTAGGAGGCTCAGCCCTTATGGCTGGCCCCTGACCCACTGGTTCATCTACTGGGGAACGCATCCCCCTCTCACCCCTCCATCTGGACTTCTGCACCCTCCACTTAGGAGTGGCACTGCCAGACCCCAGAACTGATGGAGGTTCGCTTACAGACACTCCAAGTTCTCCTGACACTAGGAGATCCCCCTCAACCGATGGCCTACCAGTACAGCCTAGGCTCCCTACCTGGTGTTCCTTTAAGGAACTCTCCATGCCCTGAGACTGAGTTTCTGGCACCTTGGGACGCATCCCATTTTCACTCCTTCTCTGCGGAGACAGGACGTGAGTCCCTACACCCCTCCCACTACACCGGGACCTAGCTGGGCTACTCTGAACCTCTCCCACCACTCTGGGCTGGGAAATACCTGAGCCACTCCTCTAAGGGTCACTCCCCAATGCCTCTTCAGACCCTCTGGAATCCACCAAAAGGTCTGCCTCCAGGGTGAGCTCCCTGGGGTCAGAGAAGTCACACTCCACCAGGCGTTGGCATAGCTCTGGAAAACAGGGACTTAAAATATGCTCTCCACAAATTCAATCATACAACCCAACACAGGTGCTAACCAATCTATCCTTTGCCTTACCATCCAGTGCCTCGCACACGTGCCCCACACCACTCTCCTGAGATTGGAAAGACAGTGTCTGACTGTCTCTGTCGCTCAACCCACACTCTTCTGGGCGGTCTCCACACTCACACACCCGGACTTCTACCATGGGGGAACCCCTCTCCCTGCACCTCTCATCTAGAGTCAGTAGAGTGTCCCTCCCATCACTAGGACTATGAACCCCTGTGCCAGTTCCCCAATCCACCTCAGGGACACTGCGCACCACTGGAGCTACCTCATATCCTTGAACCCCCTGGTGTATGTTAACCCCCTCCTTAAAGTCAGGCGCCACATCTCTGGGTGTGTGTACTGCTCCCGCAGCACTAGATAACACAATTTTGCTGCCACCATCTGAGCTGGACTCCACCCCCAACCCAGCCAAGCTCACTTCCTGAGCTACACACATTTCTTCTTCTTGGGTTAAGGCACTTTTGGTCTCAGCCCTCTCGAGCTCCTCATCAAGCTCTCTCAACCTCTGCTCACAAGCCAGAAGCCAGCCATCTTTTTCTGTTTCTCCCTCACTTTCAGAGAACTCCTCCTCCTCAGACTCAACTGGTAGTGTTGGCCCCCAGCGGGGTAACTCACAATGAAATAGGGATGCCTCTAGATCCTCCCTGGACCTTCTCTTAACAGGCAGCCCCCTTTCCTTGCAGAACACACGTAGCTCCTTCATTGTGTAGATGAACATGTGCCAGAAGTCAAGTTCCATTTTGCAACAACTAACCAGAGTCTCAGTATCAAAACAAATACTCCGAGGAGGACACCAGAAAACAGAAAAAAACAGTATGTGGTTGCGTAATGGTCTGCACTCACTAGTAGTGTACACCAATCACTGTATGTAAATCACAAATGCAAGTCCAGGATCCTCACCGCTGACCACCAATGTTAGAAATGGAGGTCTCTAGTTGGCAGAGGTAGGTACCTTTGTCCAAATAGGGACCCTTGCTTCTAGTCAGGGTAAGGGGGATGCACTCCTAAAATAACCCCTGCTCACCCCCTTGGTAGCTTGGCACGAGCAGACAGGCTTATCTCAGAGGCAGTGTGTAAAGCCTTTGTGAACACATACAGTAACACAGTGAAAACACTACAAATGGACAGCACACCAGTTTAGAAAAATAAGTAATCTTTATCTAAACCAAAACAAGACCAAACGACAAAAATCCACAATACAGTAATACAAATATGGCTTTCAGATGGTAGAAATAGTTTAGTTCAATGCAAGTTGTAAATACGACACTTTTCTCAAAAGTACCTTAGATGCGTCACGCAAAGCAAACAAAATGGCCGCAGGGAAGGTGATGCGTCTGTTCCTTACACTCAGGGGAGATGATGCGTCAGTTCCTTACTGCGTGGGGAGTTGATGCGTATGTTTCTTACTGCGGACCCCAAACGATGCAACAATCTTTGGCGCCTCGATGCGATGCGTCGATCCGGTACGATGCGTGTCTTCGTGCAGCCGCACAGCCGGCTTGCGTTGGGATCGGTGCGGCGGCGGCGATTTCTCGAGCCGCGGCAGGCGCTGCAACAGTTTCTTCGGCGACGCGTCGGAAAACCAGTGCGGATACGACACGCTTCTTCGGTGTTGCGTCGATTTCCCAGCTCCCAGCGACAAACAGTCTCCAGAGGTCCTAAACAGCAGCAGGCACCTCTTTGCAGGTTGGAATTCCCAGCAAGGGAATTCAGGGGAGCTGGTGGTGAAGTCTTTGTGTCCCTGAGACTTCAGAACAGGAGGCAAGCTCAGTTTCAAGCCCTTGGACATCTTTTCTTCAAGCAGGTGACAAAGCAAACAGCAAAGTCCTTTTTCTCCTTTTCTTGGCAGCAAGCAGCCACTGCAGGCCAACCCCAGACAGCAAACAGCACAGGGGCAGTATTCCTCCTCAGCCAATCTAGCTCTTCTCCTTGGCAAAGGTTTCCTCTTGATTTCCCAGAAGTGATCTAAAAGTCTGGGTACTGGGCCCCTCTTTATATACTTCAAAATCCTTTGTTCTCTGAAGGCAGAGAGTGTCTGTACCCAGCCAAAACCAGTTCTGTGGGGCACTTTGCAAGTGCACAACAACCTCCATTGTCAGTGTGA
Organism: Calotriton arnoldi; assembly: GCA_963921515.1. NCBI lineage: Eukaryota > Metazoa > Chordata > Amphibia > Caudata > Salamandridae > Calotriton > Calotriton arnoldi. The sequence continues at coordinate 132,959 of CAWUFW010013629.1, read as the reverse complement.
GCCCTGGCTCCAGACACACCACAGGAGGGCGGAGCCGTCATTGTGGAAGGCAGGCACAGCCCTATTCAGGTGAAGGTGCTACTCCTCCCACCACTCCAAATGCAGACCAGGCCTATTCAGCCCAGCCCTGACTCATCAGACTTCTGGAGTCACTGCCCTCCTCCAGCCCCTGTCATCCAAAAGCCAGACATGCAATACACAAACCTAGCATGGCACACTGGATGGTTAGGCAAGAAAATACCTGCTTTCTAAAAGTGGTATTTTCAAACACAGAATATAGAAATCACCCTCACTAAAAGATGCACTTTAACATTCTGAGTTCCAACATACTAAACTTTACTTTTCAATCTTGTTCCCAGGGTCAGTTATGTTTATAAGATGTTATAATCAAACTCCCCATTCTGTCCTATGGGAACAGACAGCCTTGCAATAGTGAAAAACGAAATTGGCAGTATTTCACTATCAGGACATGCCACACACATCAGGGCATGTCCTACCTTTCACATACAATGCACCCTGCCCACAGGGGTACCTTGGGCCTACCTTAGGGGTGACTAACATGTAGAAAAGGGAAGGTTTAGGGACTGGCAAGTGTGTGCACTTGCCAAGTCGACATGGCAGTCCCAGACTGCACACAGGCTCTGCAATGGCAGGCCTGAGTCACATTTTACAGGCTGCTTCTGTGGGTGGCACAATTAGTGCTGCAAGCCCACCAGCAGCATTTGATTTACAGGCCCTGGGCACACATAGTGCACTGTACTAGGGTCTGACAAGTAAAGCAAATATGCCAATCATGGAATCACTAATCCATAACATCAATTTACAAAGAGAGCATATGCACTTTAGCACTGATCAGCAGTGGTAAAGTGCCCAGAGTCATAAAACCACCAACAACAGGTTAGACAAAATACAGGAGGAAGGCAAAAAGTTCTGGGATGACCCTGCAAAAAGGGCCAAGTCCAACACTTGGGAACATACAGCCAATCTTAGACAGAGAAAGAGATTTCAAGGAAGGGTGAAGAAAGCCATACGCACTTGTGCGGACACTAGATGCAATGCATAGCAGAAATCTTGGAGAAATGACATGTTTGAGGGAGCTTGATTATATCCTCCATCAACGAGGAAAGAAGAAGGGAAGGGAAAACGCAAGGATAAGAAAAAGAAGAAAGAGACAGATGACATAGATAACCTAGCTGAGGACAGTGATAGCGATTCAAATGAGGAATTTATAACCAAATTGTTGTTAAATCGTTCACCTCCATACAATGTAACCCAGACTGGTGGAGCGTGCAATGTATCTATGGGTGGGATTTTTGATGTGCCTATGGCATCAGTAAATATGAATCCAAATACAATGGAAGAGAATTCAGGAATAACAGCCGCTTCAAATTTGCTTGCTCTAAATGCTCCAGCTGCATTGACTGTCCCTGTCACAATTGGTCCTGTAGTTCCTTTGTGTAAGTCTGGATCAGTAGGAAATACTACACATACTTTGGCTGTTCTTACTGGAGTGAACGTCATAGCTAGCAATTCAGTGGGCTCACCAATAAGACCAATTCCTCAGACTCCTATGGTTCCGACACAAGGGAATACCCATTGTGCTGCAAGTGCAGACTTTGCAATAAATCAGACAGAGTCTGACCCAACTAGAGCATTCCCTCAGAGATAATCATTGTTTTCCCTGAATAGAATGAGTGAGCTTCCAAATGTGAACGTCAGTACCCCAAGAACAGAGATACCTATGGGCACCCCAACTTATGACATGTCCCTATTGAATTCACCGTTGAATGCAAATAGTGGTACCTATAGTGGAGAGATAATTCTTAATACCCCAGCAGAACAACCAGGTCTTAATGTCCGAGAATTTGATGATTGGCTTAGAGTCATAGATACCAGACTGAAAGTGGAAATCCTGGAACTAGTGGAGGGAATATTCAGGTCCCAGAGAGAGGAAGGATCATGGTTGTGGCTAAATTGAAAGTAGAAATAGAGGAAATTATAATTGGAACTCTTGACATGTCACAATTAAAAACTTACCAGGATGATGAACTATTTGCTCCTGTGTAAATACATTACCAGACGTGCAGGACAGGCACATGAATGATTGTCTGAGTTGGCTCACAGATATAGGATTGATTTGCAGAAATCTAAAGACTTACAAAGACACTACCGGTTCAGCTTTAGTGACAGAGATCGCCCAAACATGAGACCGTCTGAAATTAAATTACAGATCAAGGAATTAATTACAGATCAAGGAATAAAAGTGGAGTGAGTTGAATAAATGGGAAGATAGATGGTCAAAGAAAAAGGAATTAATCACACAGAGGGCTTGAGGAGTTTTAAGGACCTGCGGGTACCGGCTCCCCAATAACTTATAAATCTCACAAAAAGAGGCCCCGGGTCCAAAACAAATGAAGATTCAAATGTGGCATAAAGATGAAAAGTGAAACTAAAGGGGATATCCTTTTTAAGGACAGTTCCCTCACACACCAAAAGGTGTCATGCTTCATCATAGGGGTACCTCCTCACGTGAGGAACCTAGTCCTCACGCGGGCTACAACCCCCTCGCTACGAGGGAGGAGCTCAGGGATGTTTTAATTTGAGAGGTAGGGTGTACTAAAACCCTATGATGAAGCATGACACCTTTTGGTGTGTGAGGGGAACTGTCCTTAAAAAGGGATATCCCCTTTAGTTTCACTTTTCATCTTTATGCCACAAAGAAAAAGGAACCCAAGAAAGTCAGATTACAATTGCCTCCATCTGGAACAGAGGAAGAAGATGAGGATATACACATGCTTCCCATGAGAGAAGTGCCTGGTGGATGTTATGTCCATATACCTTGGAGAAGGACTGATCTTGCGTCATTTACAAATGATTTTCCAAAATTGAAAGAGAACCCACAAAAATGGTACAGACAGGTTGATCTATTTGTAAAAATATCTAAAGTTCTATGGGATGATTTGAATATCTTATTTGAAATTGTGCTCCCAGGTGATTTATGGATTGAATGCAAAGTTGCTGTGAAATGGCCCGAAGTGGAGCTAACACGACATCCTGTATCACAGGCTCTGTCCCTACTGATAATGAAGAAGTATAATCGGCGGATTACATATCTTAAATCAAAAATTTCTCCTAAAGAGATTGATTGGGTCAAGATTGACAGAACGACCCAAGAGTCGAAAGAGTCAGTACACGCTCACTATGAACGACTGTTGCAAGCATTTAAACAGTTCAGTGGGACCAAGACTATTGAGGCAAAGGATATGGGACATTTTGTTTACAGATTTGTGTATGGATTTAAACCACAGGTTAGTTCCATGATTCTACAGCATTTGATTTGCTGGCAGAGTAAGCCCATTGACGAGATACTGAGATACGCCAAATACTGCTGTGACGAATTATAAATGAAACACAAGAAATTGAAGGAAAAGTTAATGGTAGCACAAATGAAAGCTGCATAGCGAGGTCAGAATCAACAGTTTGTTGGGAATGCTGGTCCCATGCCTGGAGTATATCAGCAGGGAGTCCCGATGATGCAGGGTGGTTATGGGTTTCAACATCAAGGTAGAGGACATGATGTCCCAATTGATCCGACTACACAGGTGTTGGTGTGCCAACTTTAAAAAAGATAACTCTCTGCCATGTTTGTGGTAGGCTAGGGCATTGGAAGCGCGAATGTCGATTTAATACTGGTAACATGGTTAATGGGAATCAGGTTCAGAATGGTTTATTTGTGCAATCACAAGGAAATAATATTGTTCAGACACAGTACAGAGACAAAGAGTTCACAATCTCAATGTATCCCAAGCTCAGATGATGCAGGTTCCCCAAGCCCCATTGCCACAATAAAAGGCAAATGTTCAGAGATACAATGTGAATCAAATTCCCAATGCAAACACCAATCCTTTTCTGAATTAGGATACTTCACAATATTACTCTGGGATACAAACAGATGATGATTATAGCTCAGACCCATCACAATGACAGGGCCTGAGAGGGAAGGAGGATTGCGTACTTAGTGCAACCTTAGAGGTAGACCAGAGTGGTCCATCCATGGATGGTGAGGTAAATGGGAATCCCATCTCATTCCTCATTGACACTGGTGCTACCCGCTCTACTGTAAGAACAGCAGAGGTTCCCAACCTACTCACCTGGGGGACAAAGAATCCAAGTTGTAGGAGTTGCAAATAATCAAATGACAAATCCAGTTTCAGAAGCGGTACATACCAAAATAGGGTCCTTTGAGGGTAATCACCAATTTGTAGTGTGTGTGATTCAAGTCCTGTAAATTTGCTCAGACGAGACCTATTATGTAAGCTGAATTGTTCCATTTACTGTACCCCAAAAAGGTCTGAGTTTCAAACTCATGATGAAGAGATTACATTTTCTACTTGACAGACAGAGATCAGAAATCGGATGGTACCCCATGTTGACAAAAGACGATCTGCCCGAGAGCTAAGAGACACAGTGTTACCTGTAGTCTGGGACTTTTCAGAAACAGACATAGGTCTCATCAAAGGTGTTGAACTAGTCTGTATACCAGTGAAGCCTAATGCTGAGTACCCAAGAATCCCACAATTCAATCTGACCCCCTGAAACCATTGCTGGGAATACTCCTGTGATTGACTCGATGATTGAGCAAAGCATTCTGAAGGAGATTATGGGGAGTCCATGTAACTGGCCCATCATGGGTTTGCAGAAACCCAATGGAAATTACTGCATCGTACAAGATTTGAGAACGTTTAATTCTATTGTCGTTCCTTGTTGTCCTGTGGTACAGAATCCAGCTGGGATTTTATTTCAGATTTCATGTGAGCCCGAGTGGTTCCATGTCATTGATTTGTGTTAAACCTTCTTTTCTATACCACTGCATGAAGAAACCCAGTTTCTATTCGCTTTCCATTTTGGCAGTCATGTTTTGGCATATTGGCGAGTCTCACAAGGGTATACGGCGAGCCCATCAATTTTCAATCAGATACTCAAAAAGAATCTGGAGTCTCTGGTGATGCCCTATCAATTAGTCCTAGTCCTGTACATTTACAACCTATTGGTGGTGTCAAATACACAGGAGGCTTGCAAGAGAGACACAATTGCTTTGTTGAACCACTTAGATGAGATGGGACATAAAGTGTACCCAACCAAATTGCAGTTCTATGAGAAAGATGTCCTGTACCTAGGACATCACATTGAGAAAGGAGCATGTAAGGTGTCACAAGAGAAAATTTTGGCAATTCTGAAAACGAATCCTCCAGCAACCCAGAAGGAAGTCAGAATGTTCTTTGGAACGGTGGGCTACTGTCAACAGTGGATTGCCAACTTTTCCCTGATGGCCAAGCCTTTACAGAGGCTGACATACAAAGACATGTCAGATCCGGTACCATGGGATGACAGCTGCATGTGTGCCTTCTTGGAGCTGAGGGGATGTCTCTGGCATGCCCCAGCACTGTGAATGCCTGATTATAATACACGTTTTGCTTTGTTTTGCAGTGAGAGAGAGGGCTGCACTCTCTCAGCGCTAACCCAGATGCAAGAGAATGCTTGCAGACCCGTAGCCTATTTTTCTGACACACTTGATCCTGTAACTGCCGCTTTGCCCGGCTGCCTCAAAGCCATGGCCTCCACAGGTGTCAGCATAGAGCAGTGCAAGAGCATTGTATTGGATCATCCGTTCACAGTGTTTGTTCCCCATTCTGTGGAAGTATTGTTAACTCATACCAGTTCCCAATAATTAACCAATAGTCATCTCATCAAGTATAAGAAAGTCATTCTTGGCATTGATAATGTCACTCTGAGGAGATGTACTGAACTAAATCCTGCTACCCTTTTGCCCATCCCTGGAAATAAATCTGCCAAAGGTGAAGTTGAGCATGATTGTCTTGATGTTACTGAACTATGCACCAAGCAGAGACCTGACATACAAGATGTGTCACTACCTGAATCAGATTATGTGATGTTTGTTGATGGTTCCTGCTTATGAGAACAATTTGTGTGGTGGACACAAATAGCGGGTCCCCCATCACTCTTCCTTTATGGAATTCTGAAGTCTAGGAATGTTGGTTAAGGGTAGAGAAATCTATTGATAATGCCTGGTCCAACCGGGCTTTCAATCCTCCTCTTGCTAATTTGTATTCTGAAGCTGTAGGGGGTCCTCCAAGCCCAAATATAAATCATTTAAGTTTTTCTGGGTGGCCCCTTGTGAGTAGTGAGCAGGGTGTGCTCACAAATAGCAATCCAGATGGCAATGACTTGAGATCCCCTTACCGCAACTTTGTCCCAGCTGCCATCGCTTAAAATATTGTTGTGGAAGGTAGAAGGGATTTCTAAATTGCTTTCTGAGGTGGAATGGGGCGAATTTGTTGATTCCCAAGACATTTGCCTCTTCCATGAGACATGGTGCCTGTCCCCTTTCCATAGGAGTGGGTTTATTTCGTATAGTGTTAATGCGGTATAGAGTGGAAGGAGTAGACCCTCTTGGGAGCTAGGAATCTTAGTTAAAACAGCCCTTCAGTGCAGAGTCAGGGACATTTCCATAGACTCTCTTGACGGTATGGCAGTTGGGCTCGAGCTCCACTCAGGGCTGCTTCTAAAAGTTTTTAATGTTTATAATACAGTAGGAACTAGTTTTGTGGAGATCAGGGTTATAAATGTACAAGAGCAATCTCTATCTGAGCTCACTGGGAATGGTCACCTGCTGGTGGCTGTAGATTTTAACACCACATTTGAACCCCTAACAGGCACCCTTTCTGATTTAGCAGAGGAATGGGACAACCAGTGATGCACTCCATTTGATTTGCCAAGTGTGAGATGGATCCTCAAAGCAGCCCAGGCGTTAGCACTAACGCTTAATTTTGACTTAAGAGCTACAAATGGTAGGCCTCACTCAGACCGAAAAGGTAGAATGACACGCAATAGGCCAGGCTACCACAGTAGAATTGACTATTTCTTGGTTGATGTGAAGCTATGGCCAGTATTTTAGATTTGGTAGTGGTGGATAGATCTGATAGTGACCATCATACCCTAACTCTGATACTTTTAGATAATTCAGTTACCATACCAATACTCTGGAGAAACACGGATCTGGGTGGCTTTTCCCTGACTAATAATAGGAAGACCATCAGGTGGAATTGGGTGGTAAAAATCCCTCCAGTATTAGAGGCAGCCAAAGCCAGAGTGTAGAAAGAGGTTGACTACCTTGCCCAACTCTCTGTGGAGAATAGGAGAGTAGTGATGAGCTCAAATCATGAGTCTCTGTTTTCTCAAGTCATGGATTTGCTAGGCAAATCCACAAGAGGGGGAAAGAGTGGGCCGAAGACCACTTCCAGGCACAACCATGAAAGCAGGTTAGTCAAAAGCAAGCTCCTAACAGCAGTAAAGAATAACTCCTGTCCATATATAATGAGGTATAGTGCCAGGCATAGGCAAATTCTGGTTCTAGCTAAAAAGGAGTGGGAGAACTCCCTGTGGTTTTCTCTACATGAAGCCATGGTTGTAAAAGATAATAAATCTTTCTGGAGGACTGCGGCAGTCTTCTTTAACTGCCCCAAAACTGAGTTAGATTTCTGTGTACAACCAGACGAGTGGGTGGCCCATTTTAGTAAATTGTACCCAAATGGTAGCAATGTCAAGGACGGGGATGGAGTGTCCTTAGACAAGGGTGAAATAGATGATTAGGGTACCCTTGCGTTCTCATTAAATGAAACTTTGGTTGCAATTAATGCCTGCATTCCTGCCCATGCCCCAGGTCAGGTCTGGATACTCCGTGATCTATACCAGGCAAACCCGGAAGTGTGGGCCCACACATAAATATCCTATCCAACACCATCCTCTCTCGACTGGATATTCCCCCCTCTTGGAAACTAACGGGGATCCTTCCAATTTATAAGAAGGGAGACTGGGTAAACCCTGGGAACTATAGACCTAATAGCCTGATCAACTCCATTCAAAAATTCTTTTTCAAGCAAAGTGCTGGAACATTTTTGCACAGGGTGTCCTGTCTGATTTGCAGGCTGGCTTTAGAGCCAACATTAGCACTCTTGATCACGACTTCCGGTTCTCTTGTATTTATTGGAGGGAGGTGTAAATCAACAAGGGCAGGCGTCTTTTTATGCCTTTGCTGATCTATGCAAGGCTTTTGACCTAGTTTTGAGGGGGAAGCTCTGGAAGGTGTTGGAGAGAATGGTCATCCCTGCTCCCCTATTGAACATCTTTGTAAGGCTGCATAAAAATAATATGGCCAAAGTCAGATGGGGGAGGATGAGCAGGTGTCTAAACTTTTCAAGGTAGATTGTGGAGTCAGACAGGGATGCATCCTCATCCCTACCCTTTTCTCCCTTTATATTTTCGGGGTGATAGAGTATTTAAGCAGGGATGGGTGTGGCATGCCCAAACATGGGGGGAGTAGGATCCTGGCCCTCCTCTTCGCAGATGATACCCTGCTGATTTATAAGTCACCACAGAGGCTCCAGCTATTGCTTGACCTCTTTAATTCCTTCTGCGATGAGCAGGGCTTGGAGCTTAATAGCTCCAAGACCAGGTGTATGCTCTTTTCTGATCGCAAGGTAAGACACTGCAACAGATGCATGCTGCTGGGTAATACCCCTTTGGAACAGGTAGCTGCCTTTGATTACTGAGGTATCAGACTCACACACAACCTGAGTTGGGCACCTCAGCTGGAGAAGATCCACTTGTCCCTTATCTATCAGACTGTAAATATAGCCAAAGTCTCCCATAGGACTGCATCTAGAAGAGTAGCCCTCGCCCTTGAAATTTATAATGTAAAGGCAATAGGGTCTGTATTGTATGGCACTGAACTATGGGGTAGTTCGAATACTAACAGTTTTGATATTGTGGAACACAAGTTTTTGAGATCTATACTAACCCTTCCCCCAAGTACTCCCCTTATACCAGTATATTTAGACCTAACACAGAGAAAGATCTTGCACAAAATAGAATGCAGGCCTCTTACCTTCTGGCATCTGCCGTGGACTACCCCAGCCCTTGAAACATATCGGGAAGGCATAAGTGATCTTATGGCTCCACAGTGTGTAGAGAAGGTCCCCTGGTTCCGAACACTAAAGTCACTTCTGCAAAAACTAGGGCTAGACAACTATTGGTCCTCCCCAGAGTCGATGAGCTTGTTCCCCTGAGATAGGATCAAATGTCACTGCTGGGAGTTCATAGCTGTAGAAATTGTGACAATGGGTAAAAGAAGAATACCATTAGATTTCACTGATACAAAACCTTGTGTGTGCTATGAGGTGACCATTGATGCACAGGAACATAGGTATTTATCGTGGTTCTTTCTTCCTCACTACCACTTGGGTGATACAAGGTGGTGTCTTTTCATTCATGACGTATCGACATCCAATTTTATTTAGCATAGTGATTTCCTAGTCACGATTGTTCGTCTTTGTTTGGATACACTGGCTGCACGGCACATATTTATTGGATGCCTTTCAATAGTCAACAGTAAATACACTTTTCTCCTCCATCCTTTTGGTACTTTGGGTACGTTGATACCCTTTTGATTATTCGGAACCTATCGGGTAGTCACACCCAATCTCCACCTTGTGCATGCTTGCACAGATCTATTGTTTGGACACTCGTATTTATTATTGAGTGATACTATTGTTGTACACCTGTTATTCTGTAAGGTGGTACATTGCTTGCTCTTGTTTGTTTTTGTACAGCCTTGATAAAGTCGCGGGATTATTACCCTGTTTGCGACGAAACACGTGTCGGCTGTCTGAAGAAATAGAGAATAAAGAAAGAAAACTACAAGAACCCACTTACTTGTGTATATTTTATGCTCACAACGTGCATTTTAATTTTCTGTATTACTCCTTACGTGTGCTGGGGACATTTCTTTGTCTAACCAATTGGCACAGGCCGATACCTTGGGGAGACTGGTGGTGCTCCTCACCTTTCAGCACCGTTATAAATACAAAACAATCTTACTGATCTGGATGGTATTTTCCTGAGTGGCGCCATTATTCCTATACTCCAAACCACTGCCCTTTATTTCGCATTAAGTCCGGTTAGGAGGCAGCCCAGGAGTCATCATGACTACGTTTACTAAAGAAAGACTCAATAGAGATAGAGAGGCAGATGACCTTTTCAACAATCTGTCGGGAAACAGTACAAATACTACAGCAGCGCTAGGTGGACAACCCTCCAGACAGGAGGGATTAAGAGAGAAATTTATTAGACTAGAGAGATTAAGGAGAAGCGAGATGTCTAGATGGTGGGACGCCGCCACTCTTAAACAGTACATTCGAGTCAAGCGCATTCCCAGGGGACTGCGGTCACAGATCATACCTACGTATGACGACCTGGAGGCCGACCTTTTAATTGCTTGGGAAAGGGAACTGACTGAGAATTCTAATAAACTAATGGGAATCCTAATAGAGAACTGTGAGAGGAAAGTTTCCCAATTTCAAAAGGATATTGATCTCTTAGAATTAGAAATTACACAACTTGACTTAACTGAGGCTACGGAGAAAAATTATGTTATCCTCAATGATGTTCTACAACGTCACCTGGCAGACATCAAACAACGTAAGACCAGGAAATTAAAAGGGACGAACGTGATTATTCGTGTGGCAGAATCTTCACGTTCGCCCAAAATACGATCACCTAGTTCCCAAAGGGAGCCAGTCAGTTGCCAGTGATGGCAAATCAATGAGTTCTAGCTCGACTTCTTTGGACATAGCACAGACCAGTGGCAGTGAATCGGATAGAGGAGAGGTAATCAATAATGTTTCTAACAATGGGAGCGGTTTTTTAACAGAGGTCCAAAGAATAAAACGAGGGAACCGGGAGAAAAGACGACCCGTACCTTCAGAAAAATCAGGAGGGGAAAGAGAGGTAGCGCAGGGAAACGACCGCCCAGGTGTGAGGACCCGATCCTGGAACCACAAGAAATGAATACAGTGGATATTGTTAATGTTGTCAATTTGTCAGATAAATGTCTTTCGGATGATACATTGTCTGTTCTAACGAAAGGTATGAGTTTTTGTCCGAATAGCAATGGCAACGTATGTGAAGCAAAAATAGATTTGTATAAATTTGTAAGAAAGCTAAAAATTAAGAAACACTTTGAAATGTTAGGGTGTGTAAATAAAAATCTGCAACCAAACTATGGGGTTTTTGCTTCAAGTGAACACACTATACAGGACATTTTGGACACGAGATTATTACTGTCCCTTACTGACTGTGAGGATGAAGTGGTGACTGCAGAAATGGTTATGCGTGATCTAAATGTATCAAGTGACTTTAGCATCACAAGTGAATTGAAAGCAAAATCGAAATGGACCCCACCACTATTTTCGGGGAATAATATAGACATATTTCACAAACTAGTGATTGCAGACCTTGACAGACAAACTGACAACAAGAAGACACGGGCCAGGGCCAAGAGAGACAATCTAACACAGGGTGAACGCAGGGCCTTGAGAGATCTTATGAGTGACAAGGATGTCACGATTAAAGAAGCTGACAAAGGGGGTAACATTGTTGTGATGCGCAGTAGCGACTATGATAATGACATCCTATCACAACTTAGCGACCAACAATGTTATGAGCCTCTCACTAACAATCCGACTTGGGCGCTCACAGACCATATCAACAGACATCTGAGACAGTGGCATGGGCAGGGGTTACTTGATGATAATGAATTAACATACATGAGAGTTGATAGACCAAGATACCCCTGTATATATACACTACCGAAAATACACAAAGACTTGCCTTTCCCACCAGGCAGACCCATAATATCTGGGAATGAGGGTCCGACTGAGAGAATCTCAGAATATGTAGACACTTTCTTGCAACCCATGGTCAAGAACCTGCCGTCATATATACGCGACACGAAACATGTCCTAGGTATCATGGCGGATCTCAATTGGGATGAAAACATGACTCTGGTGACTCTTGATGTGACTGCCCTGTACACTAGCATCAGGCGAGACTCTGGCCTGGTGGCAATCAGGAAGACTTTGAATACTAGATCAGCAAGTGCATGGAGTCATACTGAAATGCTGATGGAAATGATTGAGCTAATACTTGACAATAATATTTTCCTTCACAAAGAAAAATGGTACAGACAGAAGCAAGGAGTGGCCATGGGCTCCAGATTTTCTCCCTCGTACGCGAACCTCTATATGGGTTGGTTCGAGGAGATGAGGATCTGGGGTCACATGGGGTCACAATGGAACGATTCCATCTTGTATTGGGGCAGATATATAGATGATTGCCTGATGATCTGGACTGGCTCCTCACATAAACTGACGGGATTTTTTGATTACCTGAATGATAATGATCTAAATATCAAATTCACATTTGAGCATAGCACGAGCAGGATTGCATTTTTAGATGTTGAACTATACATCAGAGACAATACAATACACAGTAGGCTTTTTCGTAAAAAACAGCTTGCAACGCGGTCTTACATGCGTCTAGTGCACATCCTTTCCACCAGATCAGGTCGATTCCCTATGGTGAACTAGTCAGGTTAAGACGGAATTGTAGTTTTGACCCAGAATTTGAAGAATGCAAAAGAGTATGATGTCCCGCTTTCAGAACAGAGGCTACAATAGTCACATACTTAAGAAAGCTGAACAAAGGATACACAGGGTCAGGAGACAGGATACACTCAGAGAACGCACAGCGCGTACAAACAAGGGGGATAGAGTACGAGTGATAACTGGATTTAACAACTGGTCAGGCATATTGATGCGTAGCCTTAAGAGACACTGGCATTTGCTCAGGGCAGACAGATCTCTCAATGACCACATCACGGACAGACCGACCATCACATACAGACGAGGGGTAACTTTAAGGAATATGTTGAGCCCGAGCTACCCGAGGTTAGAGAGAAAGGAGACTTGGTTGACACAACGGACAAAGGGATTCCATGGATGCAATAACTGCAGTGCCTGCAAGTGGGCATGCAACCACAAAACAGAATTCCAGGGCCCTGGGAACGAGACATACAGGATAGAATCGAATATCAATTGCTTAACCAAATTTGTTGTCTACATAATAGAGTGTAGGTGTAAAAGAAGATATGTCGGCAGCACGATCAGGACACTACGTGAAAGAATGGGAGAACATATAAGAGCAGTGAAGCAAGGTGACGTCAGATATCCCATTGCCGCACATATAACACAATGCCCTGTTCAGACGACACACAAACAATTTGAGTTTTTTGGTATAGAACAGACCTACAGACATCCAAGGGGGGGCAACAGAGAGCTGGCCCTTCGCAGACGGGAAGCACTCTGGATTCTTAGATTGCGCAGTACTGAACTAGGGCTTAATTTGGACCATGAACTGCATTACTTCTTGGGTAAATGAGTGCGCAGATTTGCCACACTATGTGCATGACTACTGATGTCGCAATGAAGATGTACAGAAAATGATGTTTACCTGTCACGTACCTAGTGATCTTTACATGATACTACACATGCATTCCTAGTGTGTATTGCATTTTGCATAAACTGTTTTAAAAGAAGTGTTTTCTCCGGAGCCAAACTGTAATCGGGTGCGTTTTACACCGCAAAATCTAATACCTTTATGATTAATAATTTTCACCATGAGAGATGGATGATTATGAATGTAGTCTACTGGTAATGACACTCAAATATTTGATACTCACGAGACTATTCACACTGAGAACATCACGGATATGTGCACTATTTCCTCTATATGCTCTCTCTGATTTACCTCAGCTAATAATAGTTAGAGATGTACACCGTCATCTCGATTTTCAGCCCATTAGAGGACCGTTCTTAATTTTAACCCTTTTCCCATGCCAGAACCACGATGGTTTCTATGATTTTGACTATTGTCAATTATTTAGGCTTTCTTTCATATTGAGGAGAGGGGCCTTTTTTCTGTAAGAGATTCTTTACCTATGTGTTTGATACACTCTAGCAATTCCAAGATGGCCGCCACATAAGAGGTTATGGGGCGAGTCTGTTTTCTGTTTTGATGACCGTATTGGAGGCTGACAGAATTGGAGTCCTTTGTTTATGTCTGAGGCGTTCTGACGGTAGCCTTTATATTCACGGGCTCACCCGGCATTCGACTCGTGTCCTGTACTCGGAATGGCACGTTGAGCGACGTCTTGAGATTTAATACACAAGAAACCGGTAAGGAGTGGTGGAGTTATGCGAGGAAGTTAACAGGTTCTCCACTTTCTGTGGACCTTAGGGGGATGGCAGATTGTTTATGCTACACCGCTGGGGCAAGTAATAAGGAAATAGAAGTCTGCTGTTACACAGCGTGTTAGATTACAGGAATACCGACTAGAGATAAGATTGCGGCATATTATAACATTTACGTTTGATATAGGAGAGAATTTAGGCATTATGGTCTATGCATGAGGCACTCTTATAGATAAGGGGGTTCACTAACGTCATGAACATATGGAACACATATGTGTTAATGATAGTTTTAATACGTTATCTAGAGCTAACAACGCTTGAAGGAATATAGCGCGAATATGTCATTCACCATATGCTTACAGTGAGAAACATTCTTGTTATCAAGTCTTGGTATCATCTGTTGTAGGAACTGATACTTTGGAGTTTGGGACGTAATTGGATTCCTCTGACGGTTGAACTACGAAGTGAGACGTTGCGAGATACTGAACCCCACTTGTGGGTTGGAATTATCACCACAAAATAAGTAGGTTTTCAAGTTAGTAAAGGTTTTTCTGTCGCCTGGATAGGCTCTACTTACTAGAAGGTAGATTCTAGCCGTTTTTGTTATTTGTTTCACAGAATTGACGACAACAGGAACATAGGTATTTATCGTGGTTCTTTCTTCCTCACTACCACTTGGGTGATACAAGGTGGTGTCTTTTCATTTTCATTCACGACGTATCGACATCCAATTTTATTTAGCATAGTGATTTCCTAGTCACGATTGTTCGTCTTTGTTTGGATACACTGGCTGCACGGCACATATTTATTGGATGCCTTTCAATAGTCAACAGTAAATACACTTTTCTCCTCCATCCTTTTGGTACTTTGGGTACGTTGATACCCTTTTGATTATTCGGAACCTATCGGGTAGTCACACCCAATCTCCACCTTGTGCATGCTTGCACAGATCTATTGTTTGGACACTCGTATTTATTATTGAGTGATACTATTGTTGTACACCTGTTATTCTGTAAGGTGGTACATTGCTTGCTCTTGTTTGTTTTTGTACAGCCTTGATAAAGTCGCGGGATTATTACCCTGTTTGCGACTGAAACACGTGTCGGCTGTCTGAAGAAATAGAGAATAAAGAAAGAAAACTACAAGAACCCACTTACTTGTGTATATTTTATGCTCACAACGTGCATTTTAATTTTCTGTATTACTCCTTACGTGTGCTGGGGACATTTCTTTGTCTAACCAATTGGCACAGGCCGATACCTTGGGGAGACTGGTGGTGCTCCTCACCTTTCAGCACCGTTATAAATACAAAACAATCTTACTGATCTGGATGGTATTTTCCTGAGTGGCGCCATTATTCCTATACTCCAAACCACTGCCCTTTATTTCGGACCATTGATGCAATAGTTCCACCCCTAGCTCATAAGTTATATCTCCAATTCAGAGATGGCACCCTACCAATTAAAGTATTTAGCTCTAAATGGCATGAAGAGGGAGAGGTGGATAACCAATGTCCAGAATGCCATGGGGGTACTTCTGTCCTTGCTATCACAACCTCCGGGTTAAATGGATTGTGCCTCTCTGTTAGAACTTGGGCACCAGCAGGCATTTAGAAGCTCTTAAAAATCTTGAAAACCAACACAAACAGAGTACTTGTGTTTAGTTTGGCAAAATATCTAATGGTACTATGGTTAAGGAGTATCAAGCATCTACATAGTGAGGTGGGTGGCTGAGTACCTTCTCTGGGTCTATGTGCTATATTATTACGATAATCCCGAGTGGCAAGAGGGGTAAAATGCTCCCATATAGCCGCAAATGTACCAGACAAAAACTAATGCAATATGTATGTCTGTGTTATACATGTTTTAACTCTTCTCTGTGTTATGGAATAATCACAGAGTTTGTATTTACTCTTAAGAATTAAAAAAAAATTGGGAATTCAGAAGATTTGTTTTAATATGAATTTTAATGTTAGAGAAATTGGCCCAGCTCTGGTCACTGTATTTCAAACAAGAATTGCGATCTTTTGTTTATTCTACAATAAGCAATGTACACAAATTTGCCAAGATTCCTATTACTTTGCATACTGCTGTTTCGTGTCGCTGGATGTCCTAATCTTTTATGATTTTATAACTGTAAGTTTATAATTCTGTGTTATATAATATTGCATTTTTATCTATTTGACTGTAGGTCTTTTACAAATATGCACTTTTAATATGTGAGGCATGTACTTTTATGATCTCAGAGATCGAAATTAAAGTTACAAATGAATGAATGTATACTTATGAGAACAAGATGGAAACCTGAGAGGCGCCTACACAGTTTGTACTGACTCAGGTGTGTTCGAAGCCTCCTGTCTTCAAGGAATATTTTCAGCACAAGTGGTCGCATTGATTGCTCTTACTAGAGCATGCTGTGATTCAGACCAGCTGAGAGTGACAATTTTCACTGATAGTCAGTATGGCTTTAGTGTTGTTCACAACTTTGGACAGTTATGGTCATAACCTGGGTTCATGACCTCTCCAGAGTCTCCCATACACAATGGTGATAGTGTCCATAACCTTTTGCGGGTTTCACAGGTAACTGCCCAGATTGCAGTTGTGAAACGTGCCACACGTCGTAAAGGCACTGACTATGTTACAGTGACTAATAGGTACACTGATGAAACAGCGAGATACTGCGCTCTGAATACTTGCACCTTTAATGGGGAGTACCATAATGAAAAATCAGACTCCACAAATTGCAATCTGTCGTGGACTGCAGTTGATATGTGGGAGGAGGTTAAGAGATTACAGGAAGAAGTGTCAGAAGCAGAACAGAAAGGCTGGATTAGAGTAGGTTGTGTTAAAAGAAATGAGGATAACATTTGGATTTCAGGAGATGGAAGACTTGTGTTGTCAGATAGCTTGTTACCTCCAAAGATGACACATTATCATGGACATGTACACTTAAGGAGAGATGCCATGGTGCGCTTGTTTAGGCAAATGTGGGTTAACCCAAGGTTCAGACTAATGGCTGAAGGACTGTGTCACAGATGTGTTGAATGCCAACAGCAGAATGTAGGCCGAAGAAAAACAGTAACACTGAGTCACATCGGGAGATCAAGAGGTCCCTTCAACAGGATGCAACTGGACTTTATTGAGATGCCTGTGTGCAGTGGGTTGAGATATGTCCCAGTGACTGTGTGCATTTTCTCACATTGAGTTGACTAAGTTGTTGTTGAGGGAATTAATACCACGTTTTTTTCCAGACTTCTCTGGAGTGAGACTGAGGAACTCATTTTAATAATGAGATCCTGAAGATGATATGCGCAGCACTGCAAGTCGAATAGAGGCTCCACTGCTTTTACAGACAGAAAGCATCTGGAATTGTGGAGCAAGTCAATGGCACGTTGAAATCCAGATTAGCTAGTGTGTGCTTCGACATCCATAAAATGGCCTGATGCTTTGCCTCTTGTGTTGATGAGTCTACGCAGTACTCCAGATAGGAGGACACGATTGTCACCCCATGAGCTCATCCCGGGAAGGGCCATGAGACTACCATCTGTGCCTGCAAATGCACTTGTGAACATTACAGATGGCATGATTCTTGATTACTGCAAAGGACTGACTGACATAGTGTGTTCTGTGTCTCACCAGAATGGAGAGGCAACAGCCCCATCTCAACAGGAGCAGTGCCATGATCTTAGACCCGGTGACTGGGCTATGGTGAAGAAGCATGTGCGCAAGTCATGCTTGGAGTCTTGGTGGCCTGGCCCCTACTAAGTGACTCTGGTCACTACAACAGCTGCAAAGTGCGGAGGTCTCCCTAACTGGGTACAAGCTGCTCATACTCTCAGAGTCCCTTGCCCCTTGATGATATATGAGCACCTGTTCCTGATGTACCAGTGGTTATGGTGAGACAGAGGGATCAGGTTAGTCAAGCTGTTGGTGAATCAGCAAGA
Organism: Calotriton arnoldi; assembly: GCA_963921515.1. Classification (NCBI taxonomy): domain Eukaryota; kingdom Metazoa; phylum Chordata; class Amphibia; order Caudata; family Salamandridae; genus Calotriton; species Calotriton arnoldi. Next base: position 114,848 of record CAWUFW010013629.1, on the reverse strand, counting down.
AGCTGGGACAGCGCTTGTTCAGCCTCTCTGTGAATCAACAGTTGAAGTCAGTACAGAAGGGTCTCATCCTGTGGTGTTGACTGTGCCAAATTCACACCCTGACGAAGGACCTAGTGCAGTAGTAACACAAGTTGTAACTGGAGACTGGTGGCCAAGAAGACAGGAGAGAGTGTCTGAAGTGCATGTGCCACACACTATCCCAGAAGATGTTGAAGGATCTGGCGTAAGTGACAGTGATGAAGAAGGGCCAACAGTAAGGGGATCAAAATTGGCCCGACTACCTTGTCAGAGGTATTCTTCACCTGAATAAACATACCTAGCTGTCAATAGCTGGAAGAGAGCATTTTGCACCTTTTGCTCTAACAATTTGCATCCAATTGAGCCTCCTTGAACTGAATTTTGTGGCTGAACTCTGTTTCGAATTTGCATTGCCACTAAACAGACTGAGTCAATTTATCCTGGAAGCAATCATTAGTGAGTGTGAACTGAGCATTTATTAGAGAGAGAACTTAATAGACCTGTCCAAACTCTGATACCATTTGTGGGAGTGATACTCAACTCAGACAAGATTAGAAAGCTTCCTACTGTAGCTGATAAGCTATCCACTAGTATAGATGGACGATTTCTGGTTATAGATACTGAAATGGTTGCAATAAGGTTCATAGTTTTGCAGAAATGACTTGCATTAGATGCTCACAACAGAGAACAGAGTCTGCCGGCTGTTAAAAGTTAACATACAGATATTTCAGGATTAAGGGTGAACTTCACAATCATTGCTTTTTTGTGCATCCATAGAGGCAAAACAAAGAAAGATTTCTAAAGAGGAAATTTGATTGCTCGTTTTTTTCTCACCACTAGATGGGACATGCTTGTATTATATTCCAATCACCTACTTGTCATATTCTGTACTCAATGCATAAATAGGATACTACTGATGTATGCTAATATTGATAAAACATTTTTTGCATTAGAACGCTAAATGGACATATGCTTTATATTGTGTGCATGGGTTTCCACCATTTAAACACTATTAAGATTGCCGATCCTGAATGTTAAGTAACACCAAAGTCACAATGCGGGGATAATAAGGATAAGCAAATGCAATATACTACATTACAGTGGGTTTTCGTTTCTGTGTTTCTTTTAGCCCTGAGGAAGTCGCAGGATAATTTTCCCCCAGAGCGACGAAACACGTGTTAGGTTTTTGAGGCTAAAGAGTTATACAATTGGACAAAGGATCAATAAAGAATAAGAAAGAAGAAGACTACTGTTAATCTTTGATTGCTTTTTTATAATCATATGTTGGCGTGTTCTGGGGTTCAGCTTGTATATTATTTTTGTTTGTAATCTATAAGGGATACAAACGTGCACAAGTGAAGAAAGAAGTGTAGAGAAAAATAGAAGATGTAGAACTACAATATAGATAGAGCAAATATTATGATAACATGACATTTCTGAAGGATTCCAGGAGAAAGAGTATGAAAACAACTAGATTGCAATTTGTATATCTGATAAGTCATTGATGTGATGACTTCAGAGGGGGTATTGGTGCAACACAATTTTTCCCATCCTTCACACGTCAGAAATACATCACAATTTCATACCAGATAACTGACATGCATGTGCATCTATCACATGATTCTTCTATAGTCTAACAATATTAAAATAAGTGTTGCACTTGACATTATTACTAAAGTGCATTTACTGTAGGACTAGTGAATCTACTCAAACTATGTGCTTAACTGTATTAAACAGGAAATTAATAAACCGTGCTTACTTAGTAGACATGCACTCACTATAGAAATGAAATTCAACTTTCATAATGTGTGCCTTATTACACTGAATAACATTTTCTGTTTAGATAATTGAATAAAAACCATTTTCATATATGTAAAATATGTTTGATCTAGAAACGACAAAAGTTTATGTAATGTGTACCCTAATGTTTCATATATTGCCTCAAAATGTAGTTCTTATACATACTGACACATATACATTTACAATTTCACTGTATCCCCTATGTAATATGAACCTAATGCACAGACCTTTCATATTCATTTGTGTATAAATGTGAACCCACATATTAAATGTGCACCATTGAGTTATTATTTTAAGTTGTCTTTAGTATGCGTAATTAACGTGCTGCATAAAATACTGTTTTCCATTTTCTGCTAACATGACATTTCTTGCAGGCATTATTAGTTGAGGAATAGATACATTACTGTAGGAGTGAAAGAGAGAAGGAGCCTGAAAAGATGAACTTGAGGCGTTAACTGAATGGTCTATTCAGCAATGTTACAACCTGGCCTGTGTGTGAGTAGACAATGTCGTTCCAATATCCAGTGTCTGATACTTTGCTAATGTTGCAGTCTACAACGTCAGAAGTGGAGAAAGACAATAGACCCCTGATGATGCAAACAGGTGGGTGTTACCTGAATGATTTTGGTGTGAATAATTGGAGTCTACACTGTCTGATGATAGGGCACTTTTCCATAGACTTTGAGAGGTTTAGACCTCTTTCCTTTCTTTGATTCTCTGCTTAGTGCGGCTTAGGTTAACAATTACTTCCCTGACCCAAGAAGACTCTTGACTGAGCTTCTGAAATACTGACACCTTCCAAATTAATTTGTCCTTGCCTAGTTCTATTTTCCTTTAAGGAATTTAATTTCTTTTTTTTTTTAGATCACTAGACTTTAGAGTCATCCTTTAGCTTGGACTTTACTTTAGGTGATTTAGATTTCCCCTTCTGCACACTAGAGAACCTAAGACTCTTTTCTGAGCATCAAATATTTTTATTAGTCTTTTGTATTGCTGTGACTTAACTTCTTGTTTGCCTAATATTGGGTTGCCTCAATTTTTTTCCTGAGGTTGGGCCTTCCCGTTCTTATTCCGTATCTTTATGATGTGGTTGTGAGAAGTTGGCCTGGCATATGCTGTCCACTAATTATAGTGGGCACCTTGCACCAGTCCAAACAACCCCTTATTGGAGATAGGTTAAAGACAACCTTATTGAAAGCTATCCTAGTGGTAGCTATGGAGAGCAGCCTTCAGGCTAAGTCTTGAAGGAATGTAAAGCAGCTTGTTTTACCAGTCTATAATCTCTTGAGTGATCAAATGAAAGAGCACCACACCAGGTATATATTCAAAATATATGTATTTATTGTTAAACACACCCCTCTAGTCTCTTTATGAGGCTAGAGTTCGAAGTACATAAGTTAGAAGTTATTTAAACACAGTAATAGCACAAATACACGTTTGGGCCCTAGGGGCGTACTCAAACCATATACCAATAAAGTGGTATAAGCACCACGACTGAACTAGACACTAGGCCTAGAGCCTCTAGAAGTGCTTGGACCACAAGGAACCACCCAAGGTAGTGACACAGGGGACCCACGGGGGACGCATGCAGTGTAAATACACAACCGCGATACGCCGTTGACTTCTATGGAGAAAGTCGTGATCGGGAAATTAAAGAAAAGGGACACTTAAAGGAGGACTTGGAGCAAACCCTTTGAGATCTAGGACTTTGAAGAGTCTCTACCCACGGGAGCACCGGAGTACTCGTGTTACCTCACCCAGGAAGCCGGGTGCATAGGTGCCTTTCGGGGTCGGGTTTCGTCGCCGATTTGAATGGCGATCTGCTGCAAAGTGCTGCTGGCGACCAAGTGAAAAGTGTCCGGGTGGATCCAAGAGTGGATCGGAGTTCTGAAGAACCTGAAAGCAGAGGGGACAGAGTCTGGGTCACTAGCCAGTGACCAGGAAGGCGATGGACAGATGCCCACCGATGTCGAGTGCTTCAGGTGCGTTGACAGTTGTCTTGACTCTTCAGCCACGAGGTCCAGGAGGCGTTGTCGGCAACCAGGAGCAGGATTCGGGCTGGTACACAATGTCTGTCGAGTGCTGAGGTGTTGGCGACCGGATTGGACCCAACAAGCCTTGGTAACGGCAAGTCTTGATGCAGAGGAAGATCGTCGATGGTGCAGACCAGCAAGGTCTGAGGAACTCACCCTGTGAGGGTAAGTGAGGGCAGACCTGGAGCAACCAGGATGCCAAGTAAGAAAAAGATTGGCCTTCGTTAAGGGCTACTAGCCAACGGGCTAGCGACCGCGAAGGAGCCTCGAGACGTTGCACGTGGATCTGGCTCACAGGACACTCGTGGAGTGGAGGCCAGTGATCTTCGGTGCAGTTGGTGCTGGAGGCTAGGGCTACTCGGAGCCCAAAGCACGACTTCGTGGGAGACCCAGAAGAGGATGCTCTTGCAAATGTGCTTGGTGTCCAGGGGTCACGGTCTCAAGTCACCCACGATAGCTACGGGCCTCAGCTTTGCTGGGGACTCAGGGTAGCCTCGGGGAAGTCTGAGAATCCACCTCTGATGATGCGATGACTTCGGCGTCCGACGGGAGCTTCAGAAAGGCGAACCGGACAGATGCTTCTTTGGTGCCTGCCAAGCAGGGGAGTCACTCCTTGACCCCAAGGGAGATTCTTCTGTCCTCTAATCGTGAGTAGAGCGTCGAAGGTCCAGGATTCTGTTTCAGAGTTTCGTCCAGGGATAATCTAAAGTCCTAAGGACTGGATTCCTATACTTATACTAAGTATAGGGGTTGGACTACTCTGTGGCCCCACCTATGGGTGGGTCAGGGCAGAGGGGTGTCTACACCCCTTTCCCTTTGTACAGTTCGTGCTAAAGTAGGGGCTGCAAGCCCCTGATCCGGTTTGAACTGGGGTATGCACAGGGACACCAAGTGTGCCCCCAGTGCAGGACTTCAAAGCACCCGAAAGTGCTCCCGCCCAGCCCCAATACACATTATCCTGTCTGGGGAGGTGGTCACACCTCCCTGGGACAGGAAACCTATTGTCCAGGCCTCCCCTGCCGGAGTTTCGTCCAGCAGCAGGAGGCCAGACTCGTGTCTGTGGCAGCAGCATCCATTTTGTGATGCCAGGGCTTTGGAAAGAAGTTACCGGCCAGGCCAGGGTTAACATGTCTCTCCCTCTAGAAGGGTGGAATGCTACCCCCGCCGCCAGAATTGGCGGGGGGTAGTATTCCAAGATGTTTGACACCAAACACGACATGTTTAGGTGCAGCCATTCCAAAGTTAGCATTTAACGCGAGGTTATAATGCGCTTAAGAGTATATGGTCAGGCTGCACTACAAACAGCATCAGAGAAGGGTCTCCGAACGCTGCAGAGGGGCCCTGCTCATGCAGGGGCACCCTCTCACATAGGAACCACGCACTCTGCCTTCAGGATTGATAAGGCCTGCCTTAGGAGTGACTTATAGGTTTATATGTGTGTATGTTTTTAGTGATATAGGTAACCTATATCACAGTAAGGGGTGCATGCACCACCTTACCCAGGCTGCAGTAGCAGACCTGTGGTGCCAGTTTGGATGGCCTTCCAGGGGTGGCATAATACATGCTGCAGCCTCTGGTAGGCCTCTGAGGTACCTATGCCCTTGGTACATAGTATACCATATACTAGGGACTTATAAGGGCACTCCAGATTCCAATCAGAGATGTGCCTAGGGCACATGGAAACCTTTTTACAGAGAAAGCAGATAGACTGGTGCCCTGAATAGCAGGATCCCAGTCCAACTAAGTCATAAACCAGCAAAACACCATAAAAAAAGTGGGGGCAACCATATAGTCAGATTCCACCTTCCTACAGTGGTGTTAAGCGTCATGTATCTTAACTTGACTTTTAATTCGTAATAAACCTTCTTAACCATAGCTAGTGATTCCTGGTCCTTATTGTGTAGCAAATGAATTACACTGTTAGTTGAAATTTATTGATGTAAATGTTAACTCCCATCACCCCTCAGGTGGAAAATAAAAGGTCCATCAGAGGACCAATGGTAAGCGAGTGGGCCCAGAAAACGCTGGATCACAGTTTACCGCAAACAAATGATGGACGGAATGCTGACAATGCAAACATTCTCCCCAGTCAAAAGATCTGGGTTAAATCCATCGTTTACCAGCATATCAATTTTACCATTTTCAAATAGTTCAGAACTGCGCAGCTCAACTTTTACTTAATCTGTCACGGAATGCCCACATTTTCAACTATTTTAGATGCCTCCACTGTCTACTCTTCTAAAGTCTCTGTATCTGTTTTAAGGCCTCACATAACATTCGGGCAGCCTTCATGAAGCTGTTATTCACTTGGTATGTCCCAGCCAAGACCTTATGCTCATCTTCTGCCTGCCTTCTCACTATCCCTAAGATTAAGAAAGTACCTCAAGGAGGGAGATTGTTTTTTTACCTGGTGGCAGCGAAATGAAATTCCCTTCCACTACTTGAAAGAAGTCAATCCAATCTTCTTTTCTTTCGGAAGTACTTAAAAACTCAGGGGCAGATTTCCAAGCCCCTTGCAACACTTTAACGCCGCTGCTGCTTCACTTTTGTGATGCAACAGCGTCGTAAACAATGCGCCACGTTGCGATACATTTACAACGTGATGCATCTAGGGAGATGCGTCACGTTGTAAAGCCCTGCGTCACATTGTACCTGTGTCAGGTATAATATATGCAGGGTGGGCGTTCTGACGCAAGAAAGCCTCGTAAAAGTGACGCAGTGAAATCTACAAGATTTCACTGCGTCAAAATCTTACGCCTGCTTGAAGCAGGCGTAAGGAGTGACGCAGCACAATAGGAAGAGGCATTCCTGAGCATTGCTGGAGTTGCGTCGTGCTTGCGACACGATTCCAGCAATGCGTTACGCCAACAGATGCGTGAGGCATCTGGCAATCCTTGCGCCACGGTGCGCCACATTGTAAATGCGACGCATCCATGATGGCGCAAGGGTTTTTTTGCGTGACGCAATTGAACTGACGCATCTCTGCTAATATGCAGAGATGCGTCAGTTCTTGTAAATCTGCCCCACAGCGTTTCTTTCAGTAAGTTTCTCTGTATCACCCTGCTGGCCACTCTTCTTTTTTTCAGCATCGGGACATAGTCGGGTTATCACACGCTCAACAAATACAAAATACAAATAGACCTTTCTAAAATAACAAAATTTAAGTCAAACAAGAAAATCCAAATAATTTGCACTTTCCATTTCAAATTTGACCACCGTATTGTCTAATTTAGTAAATGCAGAAACATTTCTAAGAATACCTATAGCCAAACGTTTGGAAACATTGCAATTGCGTGGTTGCCCAAAGAAGAAGTGGTGCGCTAGCTCCAATGTATTTGATAGTTTGATTGCTCTTTGATGAACTGTATTCTCAGAGATCCATGCGGTTTTTGCAATGTCATAATGGACAGAAACCTGTTATTAATTAAAGACAGAGGGGCAGATTTACAAGAAACTAACGCAGCGCGGTGCCGCAAGTCATTTTGCTGCGCTGCGCTGCGTTGGTTTCGAAGCAGGGATGCAACATATTTACAACAATTTGTCACATCTCTGTGCTTCCCCCTGCGTTGGCGCACAAACTGCTGCCATGCGCCGACGCAGGCACCCTTGCACAATCAATTGAGGTGATTTCCTCTTCCAATGCTTGCTGCAGAGTTCCGCACTCATTGAAATAGGAAAAAAACGAGGAGAAATGCGAACATTTCTCCTCATTGCACCTCGCTACGCCAACCCTAGGGTGGCGTAGAATTCTGACGCATTTCCAGATTTACGATTGCTCGTAAATCTGGAAATGGGTGTTGAGTGGGAACACCCACAGCAACACCCATGTCCCCCCCCCAACACGCAAAGTGTTGCGTGAAAAGGGGTGATATTTACAAGCACAGGTAAAGCCACGCAGGGTGACTCTACGTGTGCTTGTAAATATCACGCAGCAGGTTGCGCCGTCAGTGCCTCATGCAACGTGACGCACCGGAGGCGCAAGGGGCTTGTAAATCTGCCCCAGAGAATGTAAACTAGGTTCTGGAGAGCAACAACAGGAGCAGTTCGTTTTAATTTTGCTCAGTGTAGTTAAATTGCTTCGACACCTTATTAACATTCCACAGATGCTGCGCAATCATATTGAGCAGCTTGGCCCAGGCTGCCTTCCCATGACTGTGTGCATGGATGAGTTAAGATTTAACAATGTACTAATTATAACAATCAATCAATGAAATGCATGCCTGCCCCCTCCTGGGTGGGATGACCCGAGGACCAGTGCCGGTAACTGACTAATAAACCTGTTCATGGGCAAATGCTTTCCCATAGTGAGTTTCCGTCATTTGTTTCCAGTGCGTATGAGCGTGGGTGCTATGGATACCAACTACGTGTATGAAATGTATACAGCAATAAAGGACCACAATGAGAGCATATGCTGCCAGCCCTTCTTCTGTTTTTAGTCATGTCCTTTTCTCATTAGAAATCAGCTATAATGCTGTCGTCACATGCCTATGGATCACCTCATCTGTTTTCGACAATCCGATGTACTTGCCTCCTTCAACCATTGTTCACCCACTACAACCACATTCATTCTTCCAAGATTCATTTGAAGGACTTTAATGAGATTACATGATCGGATTTTAACTGGTTCCCCTTTCCCCATCATCTCTACTGTTAAAAATCTGGGGCATTATTTAGAGTTTAGCTGATGGAATACTGTGTCACAAACGTAGCTGATGTCCTGTCCGATGTATTCACATGTGCATATGTGCACTGTGGCTGACAGCACTTGTAATATGGCAGACAAGGTATCCGCCATGTTTTGACGGAGTACCCTATCCACCAAACTCTAAATAAGTAGCTTGATACCCAAGTTTCCCTCTAAATGATGAACACTGCATCATAATGGGGGCCTTGAGTTATGTAATGCTCGATCAGGGCTGCGTTTCATTTTGACATGCCTACCTACTGCCAGAATGATGTAAAGAGGTTAAAGACGATCTGTGAAACTAATTGGTCTAGCCGTTTAAACTGTAGAATCTTAAGGTGTATCCTAACATAAAGAGTCAAGCACCTGCAGAGCACTCCATAAATCCGCTCTTACAACTGCCAGGAGGATAACACCTAATCCGCAAATTGTAAATGATAACAAAAAAGTCAATTTAGCACTCAAAAATAACCATCAAATGCAACCAGGGGGTAACCAGATACAAACTATAGAAAGGGGCCCAGAATGCATCAGTGCTTTTCACTTTTTTATAACAGACTGAGAAGGAGATTTATAGAAAGTGCAGGCTCAATCAACAGGCGAGTAATACTTGAATTTATAGAGTAATTAGACAATGTGATTATGAGGCAAACACCTAGAAGCCACGCAAATGCAACATGTGTACAGGTACTATGAGCCATATTTATGGTCTAGTCACGCAGCGCAGCGAGTCACCTTGCTGCATTGCACTGCGTGACAGGAAAGGGGCAGGAATATGCCGTATTTAAGTCAATAAGGTGCATTTCTGCCTTTTTCCTTGCGCTGGGACCCTTTTGGCTGCCTAGCGCCAACACAGGCACCCTTGCGCCATGGTGCAAGGGTGCCTGCGTTGTAAGGAGGATTGTTTATGTGTAGGAGGGACACCTTCCTGCACAAAAACAATCTCCTGAGGCTTTTTCCTCTTTCTGTGTGTGCTGCAGAATGCAGCACACACAGAAAGAGGAAAAAACGAGGAAAAGTAAACATATTTCTCCTCGTTACTCCTCACCTGGTGAGGTGTAGGTTTCTGGTGCAGTACCAAGTCTACCACTTCTGGTAAATTTGGGAATGCGTCAAAATCCATGGATGTTATGTTGAACACCCACGCAATACTTAGCGAAACACCTCCTTGGCACAGAGTAATGCAAGGCAGCGATTTGTGCTGCATTGCAGTCCTTGAGATTTATGAAACCACTCAGTGCCACGCAAGGTGGCCTTGCCTGGCTTCATAAAACTCATTTTGAAGTTGCGTTACTCTTGCACCACATTGCATGGTGCAAGAGTGATGTAAAGGGGCTTGTAAATATGCCACTATGTTCATTACAACTCCTATCTTCAAGTGTTTTGAGTAGAAAACAAATGTTCATAGACTCAAGTTTGATTGTAAAAAATATTTTATCTGTTTATTCAGGAAACAATGTAAACATAAAGAAAACAACTGCCAGTCCTGGCAGTATCAATGCTGTTTGAAACTGAGAGTACTTTATTAAGAAAAAACTTCCATTAACAAATACTAAACAGAACCAAAAGTAATGTTAATGATGCCTTCTTTCTTTAGAGATGATTGACTTCCCAGCAGGTGTTGATAGCTCTACACCAGTGGTGTAACGAAACTTGAGGGGGCCCCCCTGCAAGATATGCTGATGGGGCCCCCATCACATGTCTCCCCAATTCAATAAATCCAGTAAATATATATATTTGTGGGATGATTTATAGTCTAGATATGGGATTCCCATAGTGAAACCAGCAGACCTAACTTCTATTTATTATAATAGTATTTTGTTTTCAAGTACACAAAACAGAAAAGTAAATAATTTACTGAAAATGATAAAAAAAAATCAAATTAAAATGCATTGCATCTTTAACCGAAACATACCACTTGAATATAAATTAATTCTTTACCTAACACAGAACCTAAAAACCAATACATTTTGGATTCCCAGTCCCTGCAATGCACAAAGTCATATGGTTAGCAACCACAAAATGACATTTAATATGCACTAAACCCATTTTACAACTAAGTAAAGCCTTTCAGCAATAATTCCCTTACAGCTGCCTGGCATTATCATCATCTGCCCAATACAATCATGTGCTTTGTCCCCTTCCTCGCAGGCCCACAGACAATGCTTTGGTATCATGGACTCCCTTGCTATACATGAGAGAAGGATTTTAGGGCCAGATGTATGAAAATCCAAATTTGCGATTCCCAAATAGCGATTTTTACCGAATCGCTATTTGAGAATCGCAAACCACAATGTAAGACAAAAATCGCTAATAGTTAGCGATTCCTTAAAATTCTCTAATCCGAATACCAAATCGCAATTACCGAATCGGTATTTGCGATTTCGCAATTTTAAGGATTCGCAATTTTGTGAATCTGCCATCCAGGTGCAGTCTGATGACATCACAAGCAGGAAGTGACCCCGCCCATGCTGTTCCAGAGTGCATGAGGCTGTGGGAGAGGCAGGGAGCAGGAGCACACCTCCAGGAGCTGAACAGGAGTGCTCAGACAGGCACAAACTGACAGAATGGACACACAGGAGAAGGGAAAGGAGCCTGCAGCAAGGAAAAGAAAACACACACTCAGCAAAAAGGAGTTGAGGTCCTCATAGAGGAAGTAGTGAAGACTCATGATCAACTCTTTGGGAAAAAGTCTCTGCTTGTCGCTGAATTGCAGAAGAGGGAGATCTGGCTGGAAATAAAAGCCAAAGTGAATGCTATTGGGGTCACACAGCGCTCCATCGATGATCTAAAGAAGCGCTGGAGTACATGGTGGAGTCCACCCTTCAGCCTGAGAGCATAAGTGGCATAGGAGAAGTAGGCAGCTCAGCCACAGACAACACCAGACAAGGTAAGATGCATGCACATTTTGTCCTGAACCCTCACCCTCCCAACTCCCCAATCCCAAATAACACATGAGAAAGTTAGATTGCCACTCCAGTCCACATTTTGTTAACAACCAGCAATGCATCATGGGAGATGCAGTCCCAAACATTAAATAGCAAAGCAGTGACACAGGTGAACACATCCGCAGGGGACTCACACCGGTCAATAACCAAGCAATGCACTTTTAGTGTGAATACCAAATCATGTACATTTAATGAAATTAAATTGCAATAAGGACACACAGTAAATGGTCATCTTGTATCCACAGGCGAACCTGTGCCACAGGCAAAAGACAGCCAGACAGATGAGGGACCTGAGCAACAACATGCAGGGGAGGAAGAGTCTCACATAGGCACAGAAACAACACCTGCACCAAGACCTAACAGGTACACCGTGGAAACACTATAGGAGATGGAGGGAGGATTGGAAGAGACACAGGAACATCCACAGTCCATGCCCGAAGAGCTAGTACAGCCTCCAAATCAACAGTCTCCTGTGCAGCGTAGTCACACCAGTGGTCTCAGACGCAGACCCAGGCCACAACGTGTTGCTGAGCAGGGGAGGAATCAACTGTCTTTTCGGGTCTTGAGGGCACCATGGTCAAGGTGCAGCAGCTGCAATTAAAAAGCATGAAATCAATGCAACGGCAGCTGGTGTCCCTGAATTAGAACATGAGGGATATCAAGGTGGGAATTTCTGATCTGAACTCCACAGTTGCAGAGGGTCAGAGGGCCAAAACAGAGAGCATGAAGGACATGGCTGTGGCAATACAACAGCTATGCACCACCATGCAGAGGGAACATGGCTCAAGGCACTGTGAAAAACAATGCATACTCAGCCGCATGGATGGGTACACGAAGGCGGTCAACCGCCTCTGCAATGCTACAGCTGTCCTGAGCAGACGCACAGTTGCCATGCAGGTGGAAATGGCCCACTGCAGCCAGTATGTTGCGAGAGGGTTGGTGCAGGTCACCAGTGCTGTCGAATAGCTCCAGACAGCCAGCATAGCTGCCACAGGAGCTGTGGATGCTGGGGACAGTGAGGAGGTCTCAAGCCACAGCAGCATCACTCCACCTGTCACTGAGCCCAGAAGGCGGAGTGCAAGGCAAGGGACAGCAGCAGAACCCTCGTCAAGGGAGGGCATTATGAACACTGACCGTAGCAGTGCTGCGCGTGGGTGCAAAAAATAAGTTCATGCTGTGGCAGACACTAGCAAATGGGTGAGGTAACCCATGAGAGAACAGTAAAATTGTTGTAAATGTGCATGGAGTGTGAATATGCCATGATGTGCAACTCAAGACACACAGAGGGCAGGATTGTGAGGCTGTGTGCACACATATTGCCTGATGTCAAGGACAATAAAACACAGTTATTCAAAAGTCATTTTCTGCTTTGTCTCATTACTCACTTAGAAATAGTTGCGTGTGATCTCATCACGTCTGTGTCTCCCATCTGCGGCACCAACACCACCTGCTGCTCTGTGATGTGGCCGTGGACCTTCCTCATCCTCTGAGTCCGAATCTGTGATGTCCACTGGGATTCCCTTCTTTGTAGCCAGGTTGTGTAGCATGGCACAGGTTGTCATGCTTCATCATTGGGGTCTTCCCATCCCACTGTGGAATGGGGCGTGCTACAACCAGCGACTACGCGGGAGCACTAATCTAAAATACTATGTGTGGTGCAGGGTAGTGAGAAGAAGGGTCAGAAGTGAAGTTAAAAAGGAGCTGGCCTCATGGACATAAGACAATTTAATAGGTCATTGAGGCTGAACCTGTTAAAAATTGTGATTTGGAATAGTCATGCATATAATGAGCTGACGTTCCTAAAGAGTCGACATGTTTGAAGCTCAAGGCTTCTTCATCAGGACTGAGGAAGATCCCTTCAGTGCTCACTTGTTGTATAAAGGTGAAGATAGTTATATACAAAAGTGAAAGAAATTTTTGCAAATATTCATGCAGTATATAGTACCTGTTTGTACTCCTATATGTTAATCTGTTTGTACTACTATATGTTAATCTGGAAAAAGAAAAAGATTTAGGATATTAATTGCGCCACACACGGCGTTGTCTTACGAAGTCCTGAAAAGACAACACATGTGTCAAGGTGACTGTTTATAAAAACATAGTGCTAACATGGTGCATGGACCTGTGAAAGAAATTGGGGAAAAAAAGGGGAAACATACAAGAACACACTACATATAACATAAAACACACACTCTATTCGTGACTATTGTAATCAAAAAATGGTGTGTAGAACGATGTATACACACAATACATACAATGTATGAATGGGTATATTGCCCCATGAGCCTCAGGTACAGATGAGCAGGAAGAAGTCACTAGTTACTGCAGGGGAAAAAAAATGAAAAAAAAAATGTTTGAAATGAAGAGAGAAACGGTCAGGTGGTACTCGTCCTCTTGCCGAGTGATCTACGAAAATCTCGGACCATGACGGCTATGCCGTACTTCGTGCTGCTCGACAAAATTTTGCCCTATACTGCTCACCCGCTGCTCCGCTGTATGACTAGGGAGTGCTGGGGAGCGGCTATTTAAGCAGAAGTATCGAGTGGAAATTGGATTCACCTGTGATGCTGACGCGAGAAAACCGGAAGAGAGCTTCCATGCTTGATTTTCATTGCGCACTAGAGCGCTAACTACAGTGCACAGCGGAAATGAGTATTCCGTGCGTGCTAGAAAACTCAAAGTGTATGTAAATAACCAGAGTTCTATAAAACAGCACGATTGTTGCCCAACACTGCGTGTGGTTATCTGAGAAAAAGTGGAACGTGGAGATTGGTGATAGTTCAATTCTCTTGTCAATCGGGTAAATGAAGTAAATGCACTCTGAAGTGCATCAAAGCACTCTGAGGAGCAAATAATATGCGCTATTAAAATGGTGCAAGTCACAAGCGATGTCTGACTCAGAAGGGTTGGCAAAGCATAGAAACGCTATGGAGGGCCAAAGAAATAATAATGTTGGAAATCATAAATGGAACAGCTTGTAGAATCGGGCAAATCAAGTCTAATTAGGATGTAATGAGATCGCTTGTGTGTTATTTAGACCTCTATACATAGGGACCGAACACTGTGATACAGTCTGTACCCTGTATATAGTAATGAAGGGAGGTGGACAGGTGTAGTAATTACTTTCAACCTGTTAACTGTGCCCACGGAATTTCATCATTCAAACCCTTTTCGTGTGTCCCCAAACGGAACACCCAACGTTGTTCCTTTTCCAAGAGGTCTCTTTCGTAGTTGATTTGTTCAATCACTGTCCATCTTATGTCGTCCACGTTGTGGTTGGTTGATAAGTAGTGGGTTGCCATTTTGGTGGTACTTTTCTTACATCTCACATTGCTTTTATGTTCACCAATCCGTATTTTAACTGGTCTGGACGTCATCCCGATGTACTCCAAATTGCACGGACAAGTGATCATGTAAATTACATTCTTACTGTTACAATTAGTAAATCGTCTTTGTTCCCACACTGACCCATTGGAAAATGTGATTTTTACTCTTTGTGGTAAGGGCACAAGTGCTGCAATTTCCACAGGGATGATGACTCCTGAATAGGTTGAAGGATTGAAAGGGGCCGGGTTTGTTTCCCGTGTGGTACGTGGCCTAGTATGCACAAGAATATCTCTGAGATTTCTGCCTCTTTTATGGGAAAACATAGGTTTGGGAAAAGAAAGTTTTCCACAGTTCAGTATTTTCCAGTGTTTATTGATTATCTTGGATACTTCATTCGAGTGGGTATTGTACGTTGTGACACAGATTGGTCTGGTCTCTCTTTCTTTTGGGGGATTGTTGTCCAACAATGCCTCTCTATTGTTATACCTGGCTCTTTTCCAACCCTGTTTGATGATTCTAGATGGATATTCACGTGCCAATAGTTTTCTTCTCAAGGTCAGTGGCTTGGTTTTTGAAGTCCGTTATTTCCGAACAGTTCCTTCTTAGGCGTAGGAACTGTCCAAAAGGGAGATTATCTCGCAAATGTCGTGTGTGTGGAAACTGCTGTAAAGGAGAAGGCAGTTCTTTGCAGTTGGTTTGAAGTGAGTAGTTGTTTTAAGCTTGCCATTCTCTGGGTAGATGTTGAGATCGAGGAACACTAAATCAGTATTGGATGCTGTATGTGTGAATTTCAGAACTGATTTTGTTGGTTTAACCATAACATAAAGGTCTCAACTGAGTGAGTATCACCTTTCCATATCACTAGGATATCATCAATGTATCTCTTCCAGGTAATGATGTGCTCACAGAATGGATTGTCTTGGTGCAGTATCTTGGTTGTCTCTAGATGGTACACGTAAGGCCTGCAAGACTAGGAGCGAAGGTGCTTCCCATGCTAGTCCCATGTTTTTGTAAATAGTGTATATCTTCATAGAGAAAGAAATGTTCTTTTAATGCTAAGGAAATGCACTCCATAACCATACTACGTGGTGTGTGGTATTCCCATGTGGTTGCATATAGGACTTCTTCTATGATATCAATGGTTTCATCATGAGGAAGACTAGTGTAAAGACTCTCAACCTAGTAGGAGATGTTGACTGGTGTCAAAGTCCTGAGTTGCAAGTAGTTGTAACACTGCTTTCGTGTCTTTCAGGTAAGTACCTGTTTTCTGGACTAGGGGTCACAGAAAAGCGTCAGAGAACTTGGACGGGGTTCTAGTAAAGAACCGATCCCTGAGACGATAGGACGTCCAGGAGGATTATCTAGGTTCTTATGAATTTTAGAATGGTGTAAAGTAGGGTGTTATAGGTGATTTTTGGATCAGAAATTCTGATTCTTTTTTGATATCCAGCTGTGACAGATAGCTTCCTCCACCATTGCTCCTATCCGTATCCGAATCCTTTCTGTTGGATCGTCTTGGATTACTTCGTAATTACGAGAGTCACCCAATAGTCTCCTGCACTCGGTATCATACTTGAGAGTGGTCTGTAACACAATGGCTCCGCCTTTATCCGCTGGTTTTATAATAAGATCCCTGTTGTTGGCCAAAGTTCGTAAAGCCTCCTTTTCTTCTCGTGTTGTATTGTGAAAGGCTTTTTGTCTTCATTAGACAATTTCGTAATTTCACCCATAACAGCTCTCTTAAAAGTAAGCAGCTCCACTGGAAGAGTTGGATCTGGAGGGGTGAACGTAGACTTAGGTCGTAATCCGGTATCGGAAGCCTGTTCCTCTGCAGTCTCTGTAATATCCTTCTTGTCAAAGAAAGCCCGTAGTTTAAGTTTTCTCAAGAATTCTTTTACCTCCAAGCATAACTTAAAATTGTCCATTTTGTTAGTGGGCACAAAACCAAGACCTTTGCTTAAGGCCTGTTTTTGTGGTTCAGTGAGAACCAGCGATGTAAGGTTGACCACTAAGTGTCCTACCTGCTGGTTGTTGGTTGGTTCGTGATTCCGGTCATGCTTCTTGTTGACACTCTGACTGGATCTTCTGGTTCGTTCCTCCAGTGGACTTGATTACAAAAACAGGCCTTAAGCAAAGGTCTTGGTTTTGTGCCCACTAACAAAATGGACAATTTTAAGTTATGCTTGGAGGTAAAAGAATTCTTGAGAAACTTAAACTACGGGCTTTCTTTGACAAGAAGGATATTACAGAGACTGCAGAGGAACAGGCTTCCGATACCGGATTACGACCTAAGTCTACGTTCACCCCTCCAGATCCAACTCTTCCAGTGGAGCTGCTTACTTTTGAGAGAGCTGTTATGGGTGAAATTACGAAATTGTCTAATGAAGACAAAAACCTTTCACAATACAACACGAGAAGAAAAGGAGGCTAACGAACTTTGGCCAACAACAGGGATCTTATTATAAAACCAGCGGATAAAGGCGGAGCCATTGTGATTACAGACCACTCTCAAGTATGATACGAGTGCAGGAGACTATTGGGTGACTCTCGTAATTACGGAGTAATCCAAGACGATCCAACAGAAAGGATTCGGATACTGGATAGGAGCAATGGTGGAGGAAGCTATCTGTCACAGCTGGATATCAAAAAAGAATCAGAATTTCGATCCAAAAATCACCTATAACACCCTACTTTACACCATTCCTAAAATTCATAAGAGACCTAGATAATCCTCCTGGACGCTCTATCGTCTCAGGGATCGGTTCTTCTACTAGAACCCCTGTCCAAGTTCTCTGACGCTTTCTGCGACCCTAGTCCAGAAAACAGGTACTTACCTGAAAGACACGAAAGCAGTGTTACAACTACTTGCAACTCAGGACTTTGACACCAGTCAACATCTCCTACTAGGTTTAGACGTTGAGAGTCTTTACACTAGTCTTCCTCATGATGAAACCATTGATATCATAGAAGAAGTCCTATATGCAACCACATGGGAATACCACACACCACGTAGTATGGTTATGGAGTGCATTTCCTTAGCATTAAAAGAAAATTTCTTTCTCTATGAAGATATACACTATTTACAAAAACATGGGACTAGCATGGGAAGCACCTTCGCTCCTAGTCTTGCAGGCCTTACGTGTACCATCTAGAGACAACCAAGATACTGCACCAAGACAATCCATTCTGTGAGCACATCATTACCTGGAAGAGATACATTGATGATATCCTAGTGATATGGAAAGGTGATACTCACTCAGTTGAGACCTCTATGTTATGGTTAAACCAACAAAATCAGTTCCTGAAATTCACACATACAGCATCCAATACTGATTTAGTGTTCCTCGATCTCAACATCTACCCAGAGAATGGCAAGCTTAAAACAACTACTCACTTCAAACCAACTGCAAAGAACTGCCTTCTCCTTTACAGCAGTTTCCACACACGACATTTGCGAGATAATCTCCCTTTTGGACAGTTCCTACGCCAAAGAAGGAACTGTTCGGAAATAACGGACTTCAAAAACCAAGCCACTGACCTTGAGAGAAACTATTGGCACGTGAATATCCATCTAGAATCATCAAACAGGGTTGGAAAAGAGCCAGGTATAACAATAGAGAGGCATTGTTGGACAACAATCCCCCAAAAGAAAGAGAGACCAGACCAATCTGTGTCACAACGTACAATACCCACTTCGAATGAAGTATCCAAGATAATCAATAAACACTGGAAAATACTGAACTGTGGAAAACTTTCTTTTCCCAAACCTATGTTTTCCCATAAAAGAGGCAGAAATCTCAGAGATATTCTTGTGCATACTAGGCCACGTACCATCACACGGGAAACAAACCCGGCCCCTTTCAATCTTCAACCTATTCAGGGTCATCATCCCTGTGGAAATTGCAGCACTTGTGCCCTTACCACAAGAGTAAAAAAATCACATTTTCCAATGGGTCAGTGTGGGAACAAAGACGATTTACTAATTGTAACAGTAAGAATGTAATTTACATGATCACTTGTCCGTGCAATTTGGAGTACATCGGAATGACGATCCAGACCAGTTAAAATACGGATTGGTGAACATAAAAGCAATGTGAGATGTAAGAAAAGTACCACCAAAATGGCAACCCACTACCTATCAACCAACCACAATGTGGGCGACATAAGATGGACAGTGATTGAACAAATCAAACCACGAAAGAGACCTCTTGGAAAAGGAACAACGTTGGGTGTTCTGCTTGGGGACACACGAAAGGGTTTGAATGATGAAATTCCGTGGGCACAGTTAACAGGTTGAAAGTAATTACTACACCTGTCCACCTCCCTTCATTACTATATACAGGGTACAGGACTGTATCACAGTGTTCGGTCCCTATGTATAGAGGTCTAAATAACACACAAGCGATCTCATTACATCCTAATTAGACTTGATTTTGCCCGATTCTACAAGCGTTCCATTTATGATTTCCAACATTATTATTTCTCTGGCCCTCCATAGCGTTTCTATGCTTTGCCAACCCTTCTGGAGTCAGACATCGCTTGTGACTTGCACCATTTTAATAGTGCATATTATTTGCTCCTCAGAGTGCTTTTGATGCACTTCAAGTGCATTTACTTCATTTACCCGATTGACAAGAGAATTGAACTATCACCAATCTCCACGTTCCACTTTTTCTCAGATAACCACATGCAGTGTTGGGCAACAATCGTGCTGTTTTATAGAACTCTGGTTATTTACATACACTTCGAGTTTTCTAGCACGCACGGAATACTCATTTCCGCTGTGCACTGTAGTTAAGCGCTCTAGTGCGCAATGAAAATCAAGCATGGAAGCTCTCTTCCGGTTTTTCTCGCGTCAGCATCACAGGTGAATCCAATTTCCACTCGATACTTCTGCTAAATAGCCGCTCCCCGCACTCCCTAGTCATACAGCGGAGCCGGGGTGAGCAGTATGGGGGCAAAATTTTGTCGAGCAGCTGCGTAAATACGGCATAGCCGTCATGGTCCGAGATTTTCAGTAGATCACTCGGCAAGAGGACGAGTACCACCTGACCGTTTCTCTCTTCATTTCAAACATTTTTTTTTTTTTTTTCCCCTGCAGTAACTAGTGACTTCTTCCTGCTCATCTGTACCTGAGGCTCATGGGGCTATATACCCATTCATACATTGTATGTATTGTGTGTATACATCGTTCTACACACCGTTTTTGATTACAATAGTCACGAATAGAGTGTGTGTTTTATGTTATATGTAGTGTGTTCTTGCATGTTTCCCTTTTTCCCCAATTTCTTTCACAGGTCCATGCACCATGATAGCACTATGTTTTTATAAACAGTCACCTTGACACATGTGTTGTCTTTTCAGGTCTTCGTAAGACAACGCCGTGTGTGGCACAATTAATATCCTAAATCTTTTTTCTTTTCCAGATTAACATATAGTAGTACAAAACAGATTAACATATAGGAGTACAAACAGGTACTATATACTGCATGAATATTTGCAAAATTTCTTTCACTTTTGTATATAACTATCTTCACCTTTATACAACAAGTGAGCACTGAAGGGATCTTCTCAGTCCTGATGAAGAAGCCTTGAGCTTCGAAACATGTCGACTCTTTAGGAACGTCAGCTCATTATATGCATGACTATTCCAAATCACAATTTTTTGCAGGTTCAGCCTCAATGACCTATTAAATTGTCTTATGTCCATGAGGCCAGCTCCTTTTAACTTCACTTCTGACCCTTCTTCTCACTACCACTGCACCACACATAGTATTTTAGATTAGTGCTCCAGCGTGAGTCGCTGGTTGCGCACGCCCTATTCCACAGTGGGATGGGAAGACCCCAATGATGAAGCATGACATCAAGGGCCTTTTTGGTGTGTGAGGGGTATTTAAACAACTTATGTGTATGTCCTATCATGGAGTAGGAATACAACCTTTTCCCCATCCACTATCGGTCCCCTTCTTCATCATTCAGATCACTACCCACATGGTGGATCTTGATGTTTTGTTAACTACTGACTTGAGGAGGACGTATCCACCGTCAGTGTCCCTCGGGACGCTACCTCTTCACTCCCCTATTTTGTTTTTTTGAAGCATGGCACAGGTAGCAATGATTTTGCAGCATATCTCGGGGCGGTACTGCCGTGCACCTCCACTTTTGTGGAGGCAGCGGAACCTGCTCTTCAGCAGTCCAAATGTCCGCTCCACCACATTCCGCGTCGACTTATGGGCAGCATTGTATCTCCTCTCATTTGGGGTAGTTGGGTTGAGAAATGGGGTGAGTATGAATGAACGCACTGCACCTATATGAGAAAGGAAAAAACATTAATCACAGCCCACTTCCAATACATCCAAGGTATACAACAGAGTGTGTCACATGCATTTACCTAGCAGGTATCCTTCTCCAAATTCTCCCCCAGTCAGACGTGTATAGATTCCACTATGCCTGAAGATGTAAGTCATGCGAACTTCCTGGAAATTTGGCAACGATATCAGTGATGATGTGTGAGGCATTACAAATGACCTGGACGTTGATGGAATGATAGGATCTTCGGTTTCGATTCACATACTCAGTAGCTGAGGGGGGGACAGATTGCGACATGTGTCCCATCAATGCACCCAATGATATGTGGGAATTGAGCCATCTGGTAGAAATCCATTTTAGTCTTCTGCAGTTCCTGCTGCGTGGTGGGAAACTGGATGTAATGGTGCATTCTTTGAGGCATGGCATCCAGGAAGGTGCTCCGGCTGCAGCTATCACCCCCTGGTAACTACCTGATGCAAGTAGGTGCAGTGAACACAGGACCTGCACATGTGTTGGAATTGCGTGGGTCCTGCGTGTCTGATGCTCCAGGATTGCATGCAGGTCACGTATCAGGTCTAGGATGGTAGCTGAGTCAAGCCTGTACCTATCATGTATTTCTTCTTCTGTTAGTTGGAACAGGGTAATGCGCACTCTGTATATGTGTTCCTGTCGCCTGCTCATTCTCTGTGCTGGATGCTTGTATCCACATCCTCCTCGCTATGACATACATGGCTGCCATTGTGAAAAATAGTGAGGCATTCTGGGCCTGTTTATATGCTGTGCACCTGGTTACCACCTGCTTTGAATTGGTGGTAATTTGCGAGTCGCAAATAGCGATTTTCATTGTAATCGCTATTTGCGATTTATCATACATTTGTTTGCGAATCCTTAATAGCGAATTCGCAAATAGGGAGTCGCAATTTGGGACTCGGTAAGTTCATATTCGCAAAATAAGGAATTGCAAAATGGATGGTCTCGGTTTCAGCGATTTCTTATTTTGCAAATGGATTTTTTCTTACCTACATTGCACAATGCGATTTTGCGATCGCAAACGCAGAAATTCGCAGAATTCAGCAATTTAGCTGGCTACATCTGGCCCTTAGTTTGGAAACTAAAATTGCAATTCTGCTGAACATTCCTGTTACTCCAGTATGAAAACACAAACATATTGCGTGGAAACAATGAAGGAAATGCTTTGATGCTGTATATGTGTACAAGAAATCATCCATTAGACCTTATTTTTCTATTTTTCCATTTCAGGTGTGAGTAGTTGATGCATTGCATTCTGGTACTTGTAGTCCTTTCTATAATGGGAAAAGTAACAAGAACCAGGTTGCAAAAAAAGGGCACATCTGACAAGAGAGAGGTTGAGATCTCTGCTTTACAATACTGCAACTTAAAATGGTTATTTAAATATTGAATTTAATGAATATTTATATGTAACACAAAGGCAATCTGCTTTGTAGACTACTTTGGCTAAAAAAAAATAAACAAAGCACTTGGAAATATTTAAGTATGTCTGGCCACTATCGTTTTTCAATGTTATGCTTTTATTGGTATATATTAGTCAATTATTTTTAAACTATATGTATTGCATGTTGCTTTTAACTTTTGACTAACACCTTATTCAAAGCATGTTCTAGGGAAACAAGAACTCTGGGGTTCTATCCAGATCCTTTAATAGAAACATTGGGAAATCACTTGCAGTGACCAGCATTTAAGTTCCTGGCTGGTATTCTTTTCCCTTCTCAATACATACCTTTAACAGTTAATATAAGAAGAAAACACTTTTAAATGTGTTTTCAGCTATCCTAATGGCCTCTGACTGATAACATAAGTAAGCAAAGACAGAAAGGCAATGTTAGAATGAATACAGATTATTTCATATAAAGTTTTACTTAAGGTTCATGTGTAGGCCCTGGTAGAATCTTAAAACATGAAGCGAGAGAGCTTGCATTTTTCTCTGGGAAAGGTGGCAACCCTACCTCTGCTCAAGTCATTTCTGTGCTGCCTCTTTCCCTCTACGCAGAGCAGTGCTCTGTCGAGGGTACTCTCCTACAGGGAGTCCCTCCCACTGATGTAAGGTGGCAGGCTCTGACTGAAGAGAAACAAATAAGTTATTTTGTTTCTTTTCAGTCCCGGGTCTGCGCGGTGTCAGTTCAGAGTATACTGCACACTGCAGCTGCTTTAGAGAGACACGCTCCACAGACATGCTGAGGGGGCCCCCTTCATGTACAGAAGACTGGGGGTCCCCCTTCACCATGAGGGGTCCGTTAGGCCCCTGCTCTACACTTCTTCCTCAGCACTTCTGCTCCTGGATTGGCATACACTCTGTCCTTTTTGAACAGAAAGGCTACTTAGACTTGAAGCTTTTCACTTGCTGGGGTGTAATCTTATTCTGTTGCATGTAAGTGTCATCTGCAACACTAAGTGTGGCTGTTACTTGCACTAATCCATGCGCAAGATCTCCACAATGATGCCCCATTTTTACAGAGAGATTTGCAATGTTTCTAGAGAGAACCAAATTGACATTTGCATGGCAGTTCACTGGTCACCCAAAAGCCTCCTTTCTGGAAATTAGTTGTTGTTGACTGCGCCTTTAAGAATGTGCTTCATAGTCATTGACTGCCTCTGTTAATGCCTCCATATTATTCTGCAGAGACCAGTATCCATCATTAATGATGCCACAAAGAGCCATGTGGTCTTTTCTTATTTCAGTTCCCTGATGCCAAACTTTTCCCCTTATACCACCTTAGGCCTAAAGTTGTTGCTGATGGATGGTGAGTATTAAGTTTTCAAGTCCCCTAAATTGAAAGGATGTAGGTACAGCACCCTCTCCCTCAACATCACTTGAGGTTCGTGCTCTAATTTCTGCCCTCTGCCTATGAGGAAGCCTGCTGCTGAATGGCCTGTGCTTTACAACTTCCTGTGCTTTTAGTTGCCTTGTAGGTCTAATCAGTGTCAATGAAGCTGCAACCTGTTCTCTTCAGCACTCTTGAGCACATCCAGATGCTTTTCTTTTAGCGCATTCTGACTCATTCACTACATTCTGGGCCATTCCCTTCAGCTCCTTAGGGACCCTCACCATTTGCACCCCTTTACCGACTTGTCCGTGCCCTTAGACTCTATCCCTTGTATTGTCTGCTCCTTGGCTCATGAATAGAAACAGATTTAATTAGACCATTGCAAGAAATACAAGAGGCCTCCAGGGAATATGTTTTTTGTGAGGTCTAGCAAGACTTACTCAAATCTCAGCAGCCGTCTTGGGCAGGAACACATTTCTTGCAAGGTCTTGTGAGATTTTAGTAAATCTTGGCTGCCATCTTGGATGTGGCTGCTATTCAAGCCATTCGCCTCAAGGAACTTGTGCTTTGCCTTAAGAGTCCAGTAAAGGACACATTGTGCCTGGCAGTACTTACAGGCTGGAAGTTCCAAAATCTTCAGAGTTGCTGAACTTTTAACGGCTTTTACCAACGTGAAAAGACAATAAACAAAAGTACGTTTTCTGATACTGAAGTGTCATTTAATGTGCATATGTGAACTAAAGTTTGACAAGAGCATTTTTATCAAAACTAGAAATTAGCAAAACAAAAAATAGAACTCACAGCATGGAGAAACTGGTGATAAAGTTTATCCGGACTGTTTAATATTGAAAAGTGTTAAAACTAGAGACAGTGATTGTAGCACATGTGAAGTGATATTAGCAAGAGCTATAAAAGTGGCATCCTACTGGTCACTTGTGATGTAAAAGGGTGCCAGGGAATCTACCATGAGTGATCACTTGTAAGTTAACATGAACACCAAAGGCAAAAGATCAGAGTGTGAATTAGAATTGGCAAATGTAACGATTGTTGTCAACTATATCACTGCTTGCATTAAGAAATCCTTCAGGATAAAGTGGAGTAACCCTAAATAAAGAATCCCCTTGAGGAAAATGTGAAGGTTGAAATCTAAAGAACCCCAAGCTAGAGTGCAATGTCATTTAGCACAAGGCTAGTTGGAGGAAGAAATTAAGGGGGACGATATTAGAGAATCAGGCAAGACAGTCTTCAGGAGAAGATCAGGGACTTGTAGTTCGACTTTTGTCTCCATTTATGTCTCCTAAGGTATAACAGTGTTTGCGAATACTCTAGAACTAATGTCTCACCATCTCAAAAACCTTTTCCACAATGCTGACCTCATCTTTTGCTGTGGTATTAAAATTAACAAGAAGCGAAAGTCAGGCATGAGGAGTTGGATTCATAGCACCTATGCAAGCATAATGACAGAGGCTCATTTAGGATTGATTTGTGTGCTATTCTGTATTTGACAATCAATGGTTGAGTGAATGGACTGGTCCATTTGAGTACTCTTAGGATTGTTGCTCATGACCCTTTCACTGAGATGAGTTTGGGAATTGGTTGACTGGGCCCTTCAGGATCCATTTCCTAGACTTTCTCGTCCCTGCTTTTGCTTCTTCCTCCTTGAATGATGGCATGTCTGTCGGAAAATCTAATCCTTAAAATTTTGTTCTATGTCATGATGCAAGGTGTCAAACATGTAGAAATATTTAACTATGTATATTTTTTCTTTGACTTTCTGTCAGTTCACTCTTTTTTAATGCTATGTCTATATTGACTTAGTACAACATTCAAAAAAATATTGTATTCCTTCTGTTTATACTAATGAAACTATGGACCTCATTGTCCTTACAACTGTACCAAATGAAATATGGAATATATGTTTCTGTGGAATTAGACTTACCTGTTGTGTGTATTTGGGTGTAGTATATGGTATGGCTGTGTAGCCTTACCATGGAATACACTCTCAAAAACTGTCTGGGGTCCAGTCAGGTTCTTTTAGACAACCTTATGCTCAACCCTGGTTAGCTATGGCTTTGAGCAGCAAGGCTTGCACAAAGGAACTTAGTGTAAAGCATTTAATAGTTCCAAACAACAAAATAAGAAAGCCTAAATAAGAAACACAACACCAATTTATAAAAATAGATTGCATTTTTAGAGTCCTTGATAAGCAAAATCCACTGGAGGATTATGGAGATACAGATTGTTAAAGGTTTTATCACTTTTTAATTCAAACGCAAACAAGCATTGGTCAATTTAAAGTTTGCAAACTTTTGAAGAGTTTGTAACAGTTAGTTTGGCTACTCAGGCCTGACTTGGGAGACCAAATCTGACAGGGAGAAGGTCTGGGGGGCCAATGAGGTAGATTTGGACAGTTACCCAGCCACCAGAGCATTTGCAGTCCAGTTCCAGCCTTTACAACATGACCGCAATAAACATTAATGGAGTGGTCCTGATGCTGAGGATACAGGATGAAAAGATGCTCAAGGATGCTCTGGTTGCTGTGCAGTCAACAGGGTTGCCTTTATGATGATTCCTCACTCCACGGGTTGTGTGGGGCAACTTTGGCCACAGAGATCAGGGTCCAATCTAGTTCTCTTCATGACTATGAAAGGCCAGCAGCGACTGGGCTACTGGTCTCCTTAACAATATTTGTTGTGGAAGTGAACTCCAAAAGTACTTTCTTTAACCCTTCTGATCAAAATTCCCATACTAGAACTTTAATTGGTGCTACACCGCTACGTGTTCTGTCTCCACACGTTATTATAGATAACAAATAAATGATAACAAGTACACAGACTTGGTTCCGGTTTGCACTGTTCACTCTGGGTTCTTAACCAAATTAAACACAATCTAAACATTAATATGCTTTACTTGCATTATTTGTAAACATTTATTTCTTCATACATGATATGCAATTAATTCATTACATTTGGTACTATTCTGGTAGTACCAGATATACTTTTTATTTACACAGAGTTTATAACAAACACAATTTGTTGTCAATCAAAATTATATAACATTAACATACAAATATCATGTTATGCTTTGCATGAAACAATTTTCTTGTGTTCATTTGCATGCCCGATGCATTTCGGGACTTCTAGGTCCCTTCCTCAGGGACATTTCTGAAACCCAAAGTGAAATGCCATTGTTTAAATATACATGATATGCATGGTGTATTATTTCTAACCAACAACTATTTGTGCACTATGGCTATTAATGTACCACTGTAGGTCCCCAACCATTTCATTGTGCACATTATGTCTAACACAATCAATACCACTATGATGTACAATCAGTCATTCATTGAAAAGTGTTCATTCGCGATGTCTCTTGTGCCAAACTCTAAAAGAGTACTCGCATTTATGAATGATTGTCATGCGTGATATCGAGTGAAAGGTCATTAAAACCATTCCTACCTTTCACTTTAGTATTTCAAATAAGAACTGATGAAATATAACAATCCAACCCGTTTGTAATAAAAAATAAAGACGGTACAAGATAAAACAAACATCACCAATCTGTCCCGTGTACTGCTGTCACAATTCCATGTCAAAACAACAGAGATAGCTCACCTCATGTAACTGAATGTAATCCCAAAACATAAGCCAGATTTCAAACCAACATGAACCCTGCAAAAAATTAAAAGGACCCACTCTGATTAAATAATTCTCTTCCTCTGTTACTGTCAATGTGTAACCAATAACGCACACTTAGCTACAATGTTCCTGCTCCTTACCGGTATATGTGAAGACGTTGCATCCCGAGTAAATGTGTGTGAAGAGCACTATCGGCCGGACGCTGCTTCTAATCCCCAATGTACGCGGGAGAAATGCGATGTCCAAACACTGACAACGGACTACAGAAGTCAATACGTCCGCGTTCTGAAATATTCAGCCGCCATGCTGGAACGTGTCAATACCCATATGAGGACAATGAATACTATAATCAATGTCATTCCCTGATGCGGGATCACTCAGGAATAGTAACCTAAAGCTAACCAATCATACTAATAATGACACAAACTCCCAGTTTTTTCGATGTAAGAGAAAGTCTGTAATGTAACCATTGCTCCAAACTACTGCCACCATGTTGAAACGTAAACAGGCTCCGAGTGCCTTCAAATGCGACGCGATAAGTAAAATCCAAAATTACAAGTGTGTGAAGATACTGTAAACTTTATACAAGCTTCTAAAATAAATGTAATGCCACTGATAGTACAAATGAAAAAATAGTCGCAAAAAGTAGCTTAAGGATACGGACCTTATTGTCAGTTTGCTAACCTGCTAATTACCGTAAAATGAATAGAGGAAGTGTGAAAATAAGGGTGAAATTTGATAATCACAAGTGAAAAGGCTAGTGGGTGTTGTGCCCTTCACCACAATAATGTGTTATAATATGTCAATAGTGGATGGAAAAAGTAAGAATGTGCACTCCAAATGTCAGTGTGGTATTCATTAGCTCTACAAATCATTTGAAGATGGATGAATACCTTGTCATACCTAAATGCTTGTGTATGTTACTTGTTAGGAATTGTAAGTCCTTAAATGAAAACTCATATCAATGCGATCATTGAGTCCTTTAAGGTTGTGATGTTTGTAATCTATAAATCCAATACATTTCGCGTTGTAGCAATCTTTTGCTGTTGTCCACTCCATGTATCAGTTGTACTGTCTCAATTATTTGGAATCTCATTCTGTGAAATTGAGGGGTTAGCTTCCTGCCAGTGTACTGCTACACTGGATGTTTTGTTTCTAGTCCATATTGTACTTTTGTGTTCAGTTAGTCTCACCTTCATTTTACGCTCCGTTTTTCCTACATAAGCTTTTCCACAAAGACATTTGATGCAATATACGACATTGCTTGTATTCCAGTCTGATGTATGCCTCAGTTGTATGTTTTTGCCTGAAATAGGATGTGTCAAATTGTTCCCCATAATGACATTGTTGCAGTGAATGCAATTCAGGCATTTGGTAGTTCCTTTGCACGTTCCTTGATCCTGGTGTTTGTCAGGTGATGCCAATAGTTCCCGAAGGTTCTTACCTCTGGTGTAAGCATGTAGTGGTTTGTCTCTGAATAAGTTGTTAAAATCAGGTTCATTTTCAATAAGTTCCCATCTGTTATTTATTATCTGTTTAATGGCTCTTGAACAAGTAGAGTATTTGGAAACTAACTCTATGGAGTTCTTCTTAGGTTTATTCGATTTGGTGAATAGTTCCATCCTGTCTTTCTGATTTACTCTGGTGATGCTTGCCTGTAAAATACATTCCGGGTAACCCCTCTCAGCATATCTCTGTTTGAATTCCATAATCTTAAGTGTTCCTACTTCTTGATCCGAACATATCCTTTTGATTCTCAAAAACTGCGAGAATGGTAAATTGTTTATGAGACTCCTTGGGTGAAAACTGGTAAATGCTAACGCATTATTTCTGTCTGTAGGTTTAGTGTACACCTGTGTTTGGATTCCCGTTGTTTGGAGTCCTGTTCCAGTAATTTTCTTCATAACTAATACATCTAAGTAGTTGATTTGTTTATCATCAATTGTATATGTAAACTGTATCCTGGGATCCTGTGCGTTTAGAGTTGTTATCATGTTCTCCAGTTCCCCTCTAGTGTCTGACCAAAGCACAAATACGTCATCAATAAACCTGCAATATAAGGCAATTCCGGCTTGCCACCTCCGGTTATTTATGGCATGCTCCTCTTCAAACTTTGCCATAAAAATATTGGCATATGCCGGTGCTCCAGAAAATCCCATGGATGTGCCCGTGAGTTGAGCATAGAACTTGTCTTGCCATAAGAAGTAGCTATGATGTAAGCAAAAGTGCAATAATTGCAATAAGAATACTTTGTTGGATTTCATGTCGTGTGATCTCAACAGTGCCCATTCCACTGCTTCTAGTCCAGCTGCGTGGGGGATGGATGTATATAATGCTGTGACATCTATTGTACATAGCAGCCAATGGTCCTGTATCAAATGTGCTATGTTTTGGATCTTCTGTAAAAAATCTGTAGTGTCTCTGATGTAAGAACTCCAATTCTGAACAAATTGTTGAAAATAATAATCAAGATACCTGCCTAACTGGTCAAACAATGATCCACATCCTGATACAATTGGTCAAAAGTGGGGATTCCTCAGGTCTTTATGTATTTTGGGAATCATGAATAATTTGGGTCTGCGCGGGTTACTTGTTGTTAAATATAATCTGGTTTTGTTGTCAATCCAATCCATGTCCTCTGCTTTCTCTAGGATTCTTTGCAAAATACCCATAAGTTGTACTGTAGGGTCACTCTCCAACCTCATATATGTACTTTCATCCATCACATACTCATTCACTTTAGAGATATAATAGGATGTATCCATTACAACAAGGGCTCCGCCTTTGTCTGCTGGTTGTAGTGTCAGGTTTGGATTGTTGGCTAGCAACCTGCCATTTTGGGCTTCTTCAGCTTTACTGTCCCTGGTGTCAGTTCCAGGGGGCCAGCCAACTTACCCTTGGAGTCACTGTTTCAGTCTGGGGCTGGGGAATACCTTTTCCCCAAGCCAGGAGTCAATGTCACAGTCCTAACTGCACTAGCTCAAGGGGCAGCAGGTGCAGTCCAGTAGACTTTGTGCGGTCCAAGGTACAGCAGGGCAGACCTCTTTGCTCCTGGTTCCAGTTCCAATGCAATCTGATGTTCAGGGTGACAGAAGTGCCATAGTTATTCCAGGAAAGGTCTCTGAGGTGACAACGCTGTCACTAGCCAATGGGCTACCAGGTACCCCCTCTTGGTGATGACTTTACGGCAATGCATCTGACAATACCTAAGTACACTATTCAGGCCACTCTCAAGATGTCTGAACCTTTCCTTGACTGTGAGGAGCTTGGTAGCCCACCCTAGAGGTGTGGCTACCTGAGGTCTACAAAACCATGGGAAAACAGGTTTGGGCACTGGTCTTCCCTGTCTGGTCCTGTCTCCAGCCTGTCTACCTCAATCAATCAATCAATCAATCAATCATGTCACTTATAAAGCGCACTACATACCCGCGAGGGTCTCAAGGCGCTGGGGGAAGAGGGGGGTGGTGCTGCTACTGATCGAAGAGCCAGGTCTTGAGGAGTCTTCTGAAGGCCAGTAGGTCTTGGGTCTGTCGGAGGTTGGTGGGGAGGGTGTTCCAGGTCTTGGCGGCGAGGTGGGAGAAGGATCTGCCTGAACAAAGGACAGTCCTTCTGGAGTGTTATTGCCATTTGCCCACCAAAGACGGGTTCGCCTTTGAAGCTCGCCTTTTAGGCTAACACCCTGAGTAACTTCCTGCAACGGGGAGGTGACACCTCTCCCTGCAGTGGGCTGCTTTTGTTTCTAAGCCTGGGAGTTGTTTACACTACTCCCCAGGTGGGCAAAAAGCTGTCTGTGGGCCAGGGCACATGTGAGGCCACTGGACCAGCTGAGGCACAGAGTGCCAACTTTCTAAAAGTTGCTATACTTAATTAGTTACATTAAATTCGGCCTGGGCATCAGGTCGGGTTTAATGCCACAATATTGTAATACCTTACAGTATGCAGTTAGGTAGTCCCATTCAGAAGTTGGCCAGGCTGAAGTGCCAGGCTGTGTAAGCCACTGGGGCTGCTAACTTTTCCATAGCAAAACAACAACTTTAGGGGTTTTGTTGTTAAGACACATAAAAAAAATCCATGTCCTACTTAATAATATACAGTCCACTGCCTTAGCAATCTATAGGCCTTCCTTAGGGGAGACTTACATATATTGTTAAGGGACGTTTTGGCTTTGCCATTACTGGTAAAGGCAAAGTCGAAATGGCAGTGTGACAACTGCCCTTCCAGTCTGCATTGACAGGCTGGGAGAAATTTTGTACAGGGTGGCACAAACAGTGCTATACCCCTGGGTGGACACTGTGCCTTACATGCCCTATGTACCGTGGGTACCATATTAGGGACTTATAAGTAAGTCAGTCCTTGCCAATTTGGGGATAGCCAATTCGACATATACTTTGTAATGGGTTGGAACACTGGCATTAAGGTCTAATTCACATTCTTTTTTTTTCATTTTGTTTTTATTGACATTTGATATACAGGACAATTATAGAGACATATCCATAACGTGTGTTACAATGCGACTGCCCAATATGGGCAGCAATCCCTCCACCATTATTGGTACATTTTGATGATCGTACACTTGTGATACGTAGGTAACATATATGGTCGTCCCCATGTGTATATGTATATCGTATCTGGCATGTCAACAGAAATGATCTAGTCTCCAGACTGCCAGTCGTTCCTAAATAGGTGTATGTCATGTGGATATGCCTGCAACTGTGGAATAGGGGATACATGCACGAATCTATGGACTATGATATTTCTTTGTCTTTTGTTATTATTTTCTATAAAATAACCAAAACAATATAGAACAACTGACAGCATCTGACGGTTGTGGTGCATTACAATAGAGGAAGCATTAAGACATTTAAGACCATGAGAGAGGCTACTATGTATTATAATAACAGCAATAACCATCCTTTCCGGTTCCCACCCAAGGGTGTGTCCCTACGGGGTTTAGACTGGGATGGAGGGACGGAGGGAGGGGGCTTGATTTATGAATCTACTTGGAGAGGTCGTTGTTGGCTGCTTGCAGACAGGTATATAGGGCGTGGGTGGGTCAGAGAGCTATTTTGGTGTCTCTATTATGTCCCAGTGAGGGGTTCTCCATGGGGAATTGTAAGGGACCTGCATGGTTACTGTGCCAGGGCTCCTCTTGCCCATCCTACCTACTTGGCTGTGTAGCTGGGAGTTGTGGTTGCTATCTATCAGTGAGGGGGGGATGGGGTTCTCACCAGTGGGTCCTGTTGTGTGGGAGTCTCACCCTGGGATAATTCAGAGGCCCTCTTGCTTGTATCCTTTCTAGCAGGATACCCCATGTTTCTAGGTCTCTTTCAGCATTTTTGTCTCTGCGTACAGTGCGTAAACGGCATTCCTCTGCAATTCCCCATTCGCACAGGTTCGCCTTCCACTTACTTGGGAGAGGGGCCATAACCTGCATCCAATGGATGGCAATGTGGCGTTTCCCCAGCACCAATCCTAGCATAGTAAATTTATACTGCATACAGATTTTCGTTTTGGGGGCCGGTAGTACGCCAAGCAGGCAGTGTTTCATTGACATCTCAACTGGAAGCCTTGTCGCACTCTGCAACATGTCCAGGATCACCGTCAAATATGGACGGAGTGGGGGGCAGTCCCGGGTCATGTGTGTGAAATGGGCTGGTGTGGTTCTGCATCTGGGGCAGTTCGGTGTGTGCGTCGGGTCTAATTGTGATAATCGAAGGGGGGTCAGGTATGTGCGGTGCAGGTAATTAAATTGGGTAAATTTGAATCGAGCATTGCTGGACACTTCCTGTACCTGTGCAAATGCTCTTTTCCATTCCCCCTCTGTTAGTGGCACCGGTAAGTCCTCCGACCATCTGTCCGTAGTCTTTACTACATCAACCCCGCAGTCTGCTTTCAGGGCTTTGTACAGTCGGGATATTAGTCCCATAAAGGAACCTGGGTTTATGATTGTTAGCAAGGTGTGGGATTCTTCCAGGCTTATCAGGGAATGAGGTCCAAATTTAGCGTACTGTGCGCGTTACCTTAGGATATTGTAGAAAGTGGCCCTCTGGGACCTGGTAACACTCTTTCGCATCTGCAAATGAGATGAATGTACCATTTAGGTAGAGGTCACCTGCAGTAACACAGCCACCATTGAACCACCCAGATAGATCCATCACCGTCTGTATATGACGAAATCATGGCAGCCATTTTAAGGTAAGTGTTCGGGAGTATGGGGCTCTCCATAATGCAAGAGTAAACGCTCGTTCCTAGGCCCAAGCAACCTGGCTTATCACAAATGGGCAGTCTCGGGGAGTCCTCAAGCCCATCATACGGAATTTAGGTAAATCTGCCTCTGAGCACCAGTCCGCCAGTGATCTCTTTTCTATGTTTGGGCCATCCGTGCACCATTGTACAGCGCATTGGAGGAGGCCTGCAAGATAGTAGAGGCGAAGGTCTGGGAGGCCTAGGCCTCCATGTTCCATATTTAGTTTTAGCAGGTCCAGTTTCACTGTACTGTGTTTCCCAGCTCATACAAGGAAGATTAGAAGACTATTCAAAGTAGTGAATGTGTCATTAGGGATTCGACAGATTGAATTTTGCATTACCTATAGGCAGCGGGGCAGTAGCACCATTTTTGTCAAAGCTACTCGTCCTATGACAGATAGCGGAAGGCTCTACCAGAAGAGTATCAGTGCCTCCAGGCCCGCGAGGATTGTTTCCATGTTCAAGGCACATTGGGCTTAGCGGAATGAGCGACTTGCATGCCCAGATATCGAAAGTGATTGCGCTCCCACACAAATGCCAGGGCGGGGAATTCTGTAATGTTCCTCCCCGCCAACCGTGCCAAGGGGAACAAAACTGTCTTTTGGTGGTTAATATTCAGTCCCGACACTGCCCCGAAATCCGCCAGCACTGTCAGGAGGGTCTGAATGGCCTCTACAGGGTGGTGCAAATAGAGCAAAGCATCATCCACATATTGGTATATGACATGGGTACGTCTTCCCATAGCTATGCCCTATTCTGCCATGTCTCTCCGTAGCCGAATGGCTAATGGTTCCATTGCAAGTGCAAAAAGGAGCGGGGATAGCAGCACCCTTGTCTTGTGCCCTGCTCTATAGTGAAAAGGGTAGAGACCAGCCCGACGCTGCATACCCTGGCAGTTGGGCAAGAGTATAATAGGCGAACCCAGGAGATAAAATCTGGTCCGAGCCCCATTCTGTTTAACACCTCCCATAAGTAATCCCATTGTAGGGTACCAAAGGCTTTTTCGATGTCCAGGGTGACCGCTGCCGCCTGAACATCCAAGCCTGCAGTGGAGTATATGAGAGAGTCTGCATAGGTTTATGTGGGTTCCCTGGCCTGGCATGAACCCACATTGATCTTCGTGCACTAGCTGGGTGACTACTCTATTCAACCGCATTGCCAGCACTTTGGCCAGGATTTTTGTGTCTACCCCCAACATGGATAATGGGCGATATGAGCCAGGTAACGTGGGGTCTTTGCCTGGTTTGGGGAGTATGACTATTTGGGATATCCGCATGGATGTCTGAAGTGTCCCCACATATTTGGCCTCGTGCAAAGTCTCTAATAATCTAGGGAGTAGCATGTCTGCAAATGTCTGGTAGTACTCCACTGGAAAACCATCTGGTCCGGGGGCCTTACCACCTGCCATGTTCTGTACTGCTTCTCTGAGGTCTTCCAGGCGGAGCTCTCCCCCTAGAACGTTGCTTTGATCATTGGTAAGACATGGTAGGGGTATCCCTTCAAGGAACCATTCTATGTCCAACCTATCTGCTACAGCGACGCTTTTGTAGACTGCTGCCAAATGTGTGCAAAGCAGAGTGTTTATGGCCGACTGGCTATATACGAGGGTTCCGTCGGTTTGGCTTAGCGCTAATATGATAGAGAGGGTCGCTTTAGTTTATGGGGCCATGCCAGAAGTTTACTTGATTTATCCCCTTCCCTGTGCAGAAGTTGGCAGTATTCCCTTCGAACCAGGCAATCCAACCTGTCTCATAGGTCTCCCACTCTGCGGTAGGCACGCAGCAACCCCTCCCCATCCGATCTCGTATCAGGGCCATTATTTTGCAGCGTGGCCAACCTATTCTCGGCTTCTGTGAGATCTTCTCTAGCCATGGTCTCATGCCACCTACCTTTGACAGGCATTCTCTGCGCATCACTACTTTTAGCGCATCCCATTCCATCCCTCTGGCATCCGTTGACAGCCAGTTGGTATTAATATAGCCCCTAGTTGACTCTCCTAACTCTGCCCGAAAGATGTCGTCTTTCAGTGCCCCAGGTTGCAGTCGCCAAAGTGGTACCTTGAGTCGGCAGTACCCGGTCCCCCATTGCAATACCATGGGGGCATGATCCGAGAGGAATCTACCTGTATCTTTATATGTATGGCAGCTGCAGCAGAGTCACTAGTGAGCAAAAAGCGGTCGAGACGGCTATAGACCGCTGATTCACATGATTAAGTGCCCTCTCAGACTCAAAAAAACAGCAGCTTGTTGTTGAAATGGTGGCATAAAAGTGGGGGGAACCTGCAAAAAGCCTGTTTCCTTACACCTGTGAAACATGGTGGTGGAGCAGATGTATCAATAGTATTGACTCCTGTGATCGCCTCTGGTTGAAGGGTGGATTCTGTTAATTACTCCATAGGAGTAGATTGTAATTGTATTGTATTGTAATTGCATTTATATAGCGCTTACTACCCCTGACGAGGCGTTGAAGCGCTTTTTCGGCGAGTAGCACGCTACTCCGGGACCCATAGAGGATTAGTGTTGAATTAGTATAGTGAAACATGCAAGTACATTTTAAGTGGTGGATAGGTTAGTCAGTTATTTGGATTTGGAATGATAGCAGAAGGATAGAGGAGGAAAAAAGGTTTGTATTTATATAGCGCTTGTTACCCCTGATGGGGTGTTGAAGCACGCTACTCCGGAAGCCCATAAAGGATTAGTGGTGAATTAATATGGTGAAATATGAAAGTAGTTTCAGTGGTGGATATTAGTCAGTTATTTGGAGTGAGAAGGATAGCGGAGGGATAAAAAGGGAAGAAAGGTTTGCATTCATATAGCACTTGTTACCCCTGATGGGTGTTGAAGCGCTTTTCTGGCGAGTAGCACGCCACTCCGGAACCCATTAAGGATTAGTGTTGAAAATTAGTATAGTAAAAAATGAAGTAATTTGAGTAGTGGATATGTTATTCAGTTATTTGGGTAGAGAAGGGTAGGTGGCGGGATAGAAGAGGGAAAGAGGTTTGTATTTATATAGCGCTTGCTACCCCTGATGGGGTTTTGAAGCGCAAGTAGCACGCTACTCTGGAACCCATAAGTATTAGTGTTGAATTAGTATGGTGAAACATGAAAGTAATTTTAGTGGTGGATATGTTAGTCAGTTATTTGGATTGAGAAGGGTTGGGGAGGGTAGAAAGGGAAAAGGTTTGCATTTATATAGCGCTTGTAACCCTGATGGGGTGTTGAGACGCTTTATTGGCGAGTAGCACGCTACTCTGGAACCCATAAAGGATTAGTGGTGA
Source organism: Calotriton arnoldi (assembly GCA_963921515.1). Lineage (NCBI taxonomy): Eukaryota > Metazoa > Chordata > Amphibia > Caudata > Salamandridae > Calotriton > Calotriton arnoldi. The sequence goes on along the minus strand of CAWUFW010013629.1, from coordinate 77,764 downwards.
ATTAGTATAGTTGAAAATGGAATTTGAGAATTGAACATGTTAGTCTGTTAATTTTGATTGAAAAGGATAGTGGAGGGATAAAAGAGTGAAGGATTTTTTTTTTTTTTAGGTCTTAGCAGTAGGAGGAGGCTTTTGGATGAGTAAAAGGGGTTTTGGAGGGGAGGAGTCAGGGAAGAGTTTAGAAAGGTTTGTTTTAGGGGATCGGTATAGTAAAAGAGGTGTCAGATGATGCAAGGAGGGTAGAGTAGGAGAGAGTCTAGAAAGGGTTATTTTGGGGATCATAGTAGTGGTATGGGGTTTGGGATAAATGAGAGTGTGGATGTAGAGGATATATTGATAAATGTATAGGATGAGAGATAGGGTAGTGCATTGGAAAGAGTAGTAGAAAGAAGTTTGAGATGAGTCAGAAGGTTGGGCTAGAAGATATATTGAGATAAGTATAGGCTGAGAACTAGGGTAGTGCCTTGGAAATGCTAAATTAGAAGAAAGTGATAAATATATAGATCCATAAGTACATTGAAAGTATATAGATACATAAAGGAGGTAAGTATATGTAGATTAAAGATATTGATAGAGGCACAGGATGAGAAATAGGGTAGTGCATTGGATATGCTTTTTCAGGAGAAAAGTAACAGAGACACAGATCCAAGTACATGGAAGGTACATAGATGCACAATGGAAGTAAGTACATGTAGACCAAAGATGATTTTTATTTATTTATTATTATTATTATTTTTTTCTCTCAACAACATAATTATTCTACATGTTTATACAAAGCAATACACAAAGATAGGTACATGTCTATAGTGAAAACAAATGCTTATATACAGAGGGATATGCTGTAAATTTCTGTTTGCGTATGGTGCTTATGTGGGGAAGAGCCAATTCTTGAGTAGTTTTCTGAAGATAAGGTGGTTGTCGGTGGATCTTATGTTGGGGGTAAAGAGTTCCATAGTTTGGCTGCTTGAACAGAGAAGGATGTGCCACCCATGGTTTTTTTCTTGTATCTTGGGATTTTGAGGCGAGATGCTCCTTTAGAGCGGAGGTTCCTCTGTTGAATGTGTTTGGTGATTTTATTCCTGATGAAGAGCGGTCCCATTCCATGTATTGCTTTGTGGGTGATACAAAGCAGCTTGAACGTGGATCTTCTGGCAACCGGTAACCAATGCAGGGCTTTCAAGGCAGGGGAGATGTGGTCTCGCGGTTTGATATGCAAGAGTAGTCTGGCAGCCGAGTTCTGAATCCGTTGTAGTCTTTTCATGGTTGTTAAAGGTGATCCGTGGTAGAGGCTATTGGCGTAATCGAGTTTGGACAGAACAAGGGAGATGGTAGCTTGGACCTTGTGCGGAAATCCCAAATGAGGGAAAATTCGTCGCAGCGTTTTTATAGTGACAAAGCTTGATCTTGCTAGTTTGTCCACTTGGGCATTCATCGACAGCTTGGAGTCCATGGTCATTCCGAGGTTTCTTACTTCCTTCGATACTTTAGGTGGTGATCCCAGTTCATTAGGCCATGCGGCAAGCGGGTTGTAATGTTTCCAATCGCCACACGTGAGTATTTCCGTTTTTGAAGTATTCAATTTGAGATGGCTCCAAGTCATCCACTGATCCACGGCTCTGAGACAGCTGAAAATTGGTGATTTTCCAATGTCTTTGGGGCATTCCAGTTGAAGGAGTATTTGCGTGTCATCTGCATAGTTATAGCACGTGAGGTGAAATTTATTGATCAGTACTGGTAATGACTTCATGTAGATGTTGAAAAGCATGGGCGAGATGATAGAACCTTGAGGGACCCCTGCTTTTGTGGAGTACGGTTTGGACGAGAAAGGTGGGGTATGGATGACATTAGTTCTGTTTCGAAGGTAGGACGCGATCCAGTCTAGAGCAGTTCCCTCTATGCCGGCTTCATAGAGTCTTTGTTTCAGAGTGTCATGGTCAACCGTGTCAAAGGCAGCCGAGAGGTCCAAGAGGAGTAGCGCAGCAACTCCGTTGCGGTCAACTGTATTTTTCAGGTCATCCCAGATGGCAAGGAGGGCAGATTCAGTGCCTCTCCCCGGACGGAATCCTGTTTGGAAGTCTGAAAGTATGTCATTCTCTTCAATGAATTGTGACATCTGGGCGAACGCTGCTCTTTCTATCAGTTTGCCCAGGAAAGGTCCATTTGTAATGGGTCTGTAGTTGTCAGGGTTCAGCGGGTCCAAGTTTGTTTTCTTCAGTAAAGGGCGTATGTGTGATTTTTTGAGTTCTTCTGGAAATATTCCGGTAGTGAAGGAATCGTTGATGATTCTTCTTACTGGAGTGGCAGCAGAGGTTGTTAAAAGAATTGTTTTGAAAATTTGTGGTGGACAGGGGTCAGAAGGGCTGCCGGCAGGCCTGCTTGCTTTGACCAGGTCCATAAATTCATCGTGTGAGATGTGTTGGAAGGAACGGAGAGGCTTGGTTAGAGTATTCTTGGATTGTTGTTTTGTACAAGGGTTAGTGCTGGTGCTTTGTTTCTGTTTTAAGTATGAGTCCAACGTGTCTGCTTTGTCCGTGTAATGATTTGCCAGTTTGTCTGTGAAATCTTGAGTAACAGGATGAGTTCCTTCTAGGCAATTTGGTTTGCGAAATTCATTGAGTATTTTATAGAATTCTTTATTTGCACATTTAGCGTTTTGAATTCTGTCTGAATAGTACCTTTTCTTAGCTTTTTTGATAGCCGACTTGTATAATCTGTTAATTTTTTGTAGGTGAAGTTTGTCTTGTTTGGCGTTTGTTTTGAGCCAGGTACGTTGCAGCTTTCTAATTTGTTGTTTTATGTCTTTTATTTCTATGTTTCTCCAAGGTGCTTTTTTTCTTTTGTTCTGTTGTGTGGTTTTGAGTGGTATCAGGATGTCAAAAGCTTCTTGTAGCCACTCATAGTTTTTGAACAGAATTTATTGTTTCTAGATTTGTACTTGATGTTAGTTGTGTTTCTAAGTGTTCCAAATTGAGTTTGTTCCACGGCCGATAGGTGGATGGATGTAAGGTAGTTTTAGGTGAGTCGCTTAGTGTTGTTTTATGTTGGAAAGCAAGCAAGTGGTGGTCTGACCATGTGACTGGAGTTATAGTTTGAAAGGTAACTAGTTCAGTATTAGCAAAAATGACATCTAGGATATGTCCAGCGGTGTGTGTCGGTTTGTGGACAATCTGATGGAGGTTCAGTGCGTCTAGGCCAGTGATTATTGTTTTTGGATGGGTCATATTGGGTTTGTCAAACCAAATGTTGAGGTCACCCAGAACGCATAGGTTGGAGTGTATTGTTATCAGGTTTGAAACTGTGTCTAGAAGTGCGTCTGGGAATGTTGCCTTGCTAGGTGGAGGTCTGTAAAGGAGCAGGAAGTTACAGGAGGAAGACGGTGTAGGATTGCATCTTGTTAGAAGAGCCTCACAATTCTTTATGGAGATGTCGTCAATTTTAGTGATATGTATTGTTTGCCTGAATACAACAGCTAGACCACCTCCTTTTTTGGCTATACGATTTTGGGTGATTGTTTGATAGCCTAGAGGAATGGCTTCATGCAGGACTGGAGCCATATCCTCTCCCAACCATGATTCGGTTATGAATAGTATGTCTGGTTTTGCATCTGTGAGAAGGTCGTAGATGTGATGCTTGTTTTTAGAGAGGGATCGAGCATTTATTAGTAGACAGTTTAGAGAGTGGCCTTTGGTGATTGTGAGACTTTGTTTTGTAGAAGAGTGGTCAGTATTGTGTGGGTTTGTAGCAGGTGTGTTTTTAGAGCTGGCATTAGCTGTATTAGGATAGCAATCGTGTAGCTGTTCTGTATCATGTTCCTCATCCAGCATGCTAAGAAGGCATTTTGATGGGTCTGCGTGTGTATGTGGTGGAGATGGTGTTTGAGAGTGAGTTGGAGTGCTGTGTTGTTTTCGTGGTGTAACATTGTGAAGTAGACATGGGGAAGCGAAGTTGTGAGGTATGGCATGTTGCTTATATTGTTTGCGTGTGTTTAATGCGGAAGGTGTATGAGTCAGGGGTGGTGGTGCAGCATGTGGGTCATGTAGTAAGGTTCTAAATTGTCCAATGGATGAGAGGCGGTTAGAAGAGAGTTGCTGTGTTGCTGTATCTGTGTTAGGTGTGGTGGAAGAGAGAAAGCTTGGCATTGGAGTTGGTTCCTTTGTGTTTGAAAGGTGGGTGTATGTTTGTATTTTGTGATGGTAAGTATTATGAGGTGTTGTGCTTTGAAGATCTTGTAGTTCTGGTGAGTGTGATATGTTTTGTTTTTGAGGAGTAGTGAAAAGGGGTGCTGATGTATATGTTTCATGCAATGGATTTGGTTGTATAGTATTGTTTGTGAGAGGAGGTTGTACGGTAGAGGGGGTGGTGATGTGTTTATGAGTAGAGTGTATGATGTGTGTAGGTGGGAATGAAGTAGAGGTAAGAGTGTTTGTCTTAGACTGGTTTGTTGCAAGAGTTAAAAAGTGTGGTGGTCTGCAGTGTGTGTGTTGTACATTAGTGTTATTATGGTAGAAGGGAGAGGAGGGTGTTTGTTGGACAAATGATGGAAGGATGATTATATGTTTGTTAGTGATAAAAGGTGGTATGTTAGGTGTAATTACAGCAGGGAGCGTGTGTCTGGATGGGATGTAGTTATGTATGGTGTCGATTGGCGTTGTGTTAGTGATGAGTGTATTGGTTAGTGGTATAGGATAGAGTTGTGTACTGTTTGTAGGTGATGGTGGATATGTGTGGTAGTTGGGATAGTAGGGTGTATAGATGTGGTTTGGTTGGTTTTGTAGTGCATGCTGGTACATTAATCTGTGCATAGTATTGTGCGTGGTGTACATTTGGTGTGTGTGTGTTGCTCTGTTTGTGGATGTGGATGGTGTGGGCTGGGTGTTGCTTAATGGGATAATGGGCAGCATTTCTGGCCCTGGCCAGTCTCGAACAGGCTTAAACAGGCAATTGCCCTTGTCCTCTCCACCCTTAACAGGCTCAAACAGGCAACTGCCCTTGTCCTCTCTGCCCTTAACAGGCTCAAACAGGCAACTGCCCTTGTCCTCTCTGCCCTTAGCCTCGACGCCCGAGCTGAGACGCCCTAACCCTGGTCTTTTATAGCCCTAGTAATCAGGTGACCCCGGCAGCCAATGGGAACCCTAGCCCTAACACTATCCAATCACAACACTAGCCCTAAAAATCTAGAACCAATAGGAGACCAGGACCTTACAGCCAATATTAGCCCTAGTCCAAGCACCCAATAAGTTCAAACCCCTGATCTCTACGTCCAATAGAGGCCCTAGCCCTACCAGTAGTCCCAACCCTAGTCCAAGCAACCAATGGGACAGGAAGCCCTAGTCCCTCCTTCCAATAGAAAGCCTAGCCCTACTCTTAGTACCACACCTAGTCCAACAACCAATAACACCAGAAGCCCTAATCGCTACTTCCAATTAAAGGACTAACCCTAGCCCTAGTTCCACCTTAGTCCCAACAACCAATAACACAGGAAGCCCTAGTCCCTACTTCCAATAGAAATCATAACCCTAGCCCTAGTCCCAACCCTACATTGATTGAATCACAGACCCAGAAACCAATCAGAACCCTCAAATACCCAACCAATGAGGACACTAACCCAATCCAATAGAAACATCAGATACAACCACCAATCAGTGTATACATGTACCAACCACTAGCAGACTATATAAGGTCCCAGCAACCTCAGACAAGGTTTGCTGGCCAGGAAGTTGGAAGCTGCTTCTCCTGATCAGAATCTCCTAGGAGACAGACAGGCTCAATCCACACTTTGGACTTCCTTCAGGTAAAGGCCTCACAAACTTGAAATCTAACAATACTGTTTGAATAAAACTTTACTCCCTCTCCTGGCCAAAAAATGAAGTGCACAGTCCCTATTAAACACAGTTTAAACAGCTCACAGAAGCACCCTCTGATGTAGAATATCCCTGTTGCTGGGGGTGGAGGCAGGGGGGCTGGTTTCACTGGCTTGATAACACAAAATGGTGGCTGGGGGTGCACTGTTTAACATACAGGTCTTAGCACAGAGCAAAGGAGAAATTTGGAGGGAAAACTGAATAGTCACCAGGAATGAGAGGGAAAGACTACAGAGTTTGGACTGCAAATCCCACAATTCAACACGTTAAATGGAAGCAATCATGGGCAGGAAAACCACAAGTTTAAAACACAAAACAGGTGATAAAATATGCAATCACAGGCAGGTTAAAACTACAATTTTAAACTGTAACAACCACAGGCAAAGACAGTAATCACAGAAAGGGAAAATCGTTTTGTTAAAAACTTTTTGGGGGAGGGGAGGAAGAGACAGCACTAGTCTGCCTCCTTACCACTTCCTGGACTCTGCTCACTGCAATCTGGGGCACAGGTAGGCTGCAACTCACAAGATGGAGGAGAATGATTTGGGGTGCACACAGCAAAGCCTTAAGGGGCCTGGGTAGGTGTGAGGGAAGGGCTCAGAGTTGCCTGGGAGCTGAATAGCCAATCCCCCGTCCCAGGTCTGCTGGCCTGGGGGTGGGGACTGGGACTGGGGAGCTGCTCTATTCACAGATCTCCTAGGAGACAGACAGGCTCAATCCACACTTTGGACTTCCTTCAGGTAAAGGCCTCACAAACTTGAAATCTAACAATACTGTTTGATTAAAACTTTACTCCCTCTCCTGGCCAAAAAACGAAGTGCACAGTCCCTATTAAACACAGTTTAAACAGCTCACAGAAGCACCCTCTGATGTAGAATATCCCTGTTGCTGGGGGGGCAAGGGGGCTGGTTTCACTGGCTTGATAACACAAAATGGTGGCTGGGGGTGCACTGTTTAACATACAGGTCTTAGCACAGAGCAAAGGAGAAATTTGGAGGGAAAACTGAATAGTCACCAGGAATGAGAGGGAAAGACTACAGAGTTTGGACTGCAAATCCCACAATTCAACACGTTAAATGGAAGCAATCATGGGCAGGAAAACCACAAGTTTAAAACACAAAACAGGTGATAAAATATGCAATCACAGGCAGGTTAAAACTACAATTTTAAACTGTAACAACCACAAGCAAAGACAGTAATCACAGAAAGGGAAAATCGTTTTGTTAAAAACTTTTTGGGGGGGGAGGGGGGAGGAAGAGACAGCACTAGTCTGCCTCCTTACCACTTCCTGGACTCTGCTCACTGCAATCTGGGGCACAGGTAGGCTGCAACTCACAAGATGGAGGAGAATGATTTGGGGTGCACCCAGCAAAGCCTTAAGGGGCCTGGGCAGGTGTGAGCGGAGGGCTCAGAGTTGCCTGGGAGCTGAATAGCCAATCCCCCGTCCCAGGTCTGCTGGCCTGGGGGTGGGGACTGGGACTGGGGAGCTGCTCTATTCACAGATCTCCTGGGAGACAGACAGGCTCAATCCACACTTTGGACTTCATTCAGGTAAAGGCCTCACAAACTTGAAATCTAACAATACTGTTTGAATAAAACTTTACTCCCTCTCCTGGCCAAAAACGAAGTGCACAGTCCCTATTAAACACAGTTTAAACAGCTCACAGAAGCACCCTCTGATGTAGAATATCCCTGTTGCTGGGGGAGGCAGGGGGCTGCAGATGGTTGCTCCAATGAGGGGTCATGTCGAGTGCCACTTGCCTCTTTCCTCTGAACTCCCAGCTTCTCCTTAGTTTGAGATTGCAAGTCAGACCATCTTTTTACTGATTTTATTGATGTTACAATGAGTCATTCTATCTGCATTTATGCATTTTTCAATCCTCAGCCACATTGTTCTTCTTTGAGCCTTAGGAGTACTTGTCAAATAATTCATCATTTTGGGAAACACAGTCTTCTACTTAAATTGCCAATTCTCTTTCAGTGAATTTCCTTCCTTTTCCTCCCTGCTTTTTCCCTCCAATGTCTTGGCTGGCCATAATAATTGGAGAATGATGTGCATTCTGTAAACATTCTGCTTCTGTTCAGTATTCTCTCTTGTGCTGTCCTGAACATGTGACGAAGAATTTCCATGTTATGATATCATCAGACACTACCAGAGCGAGAATCACAATTTGCGGATGTGTCTGATTTACAATTTGTGAGTCAGTAACTTGTGAATGAGAATCATTGGAAATTACTATTTGGCTATGACTTTATTTAAGGCCTTGGGTCTAGCCATTCCCAATTAGCGGTCTGATAATTATCTAATGCTAGAAATCGCTATTTTGGTACTTTGTACACCAGGACTCTTTTTTTCTTTCTTATTTTTAGGAGTGTAAGATACAGATGATGATCTTAGCCAGTGAACAGGAATATAAGTCTTTAACAATCATAAATAACATTCCCCAGTTAGAGAATGCCTGATGCACTATACCCATGTGATGGAATTCACAAAGCTTTTCTCTATGAGCAATTGTGTCTTCCTCTTGTCTTCAATGCAACATACACCTGACTACCCAGGCATAATTCACAAAGCATCCAGTTACAGGGATCACATTTTGTCTTCATTTTAATTTTCCTTTTGAACTTAGCATCTTTCCGAGATGGTAGTGAACATATTTTTCACTACCATGACAAAATGCCATGCACACATTTATTATAGTTAGACATTGTTGTACTGTAGTCTGAACTGTTATTTTCAGCGACATATACTAGAATGTGATGTCCTTGTTTTTTTGTGCTCATCTGAGACACTCTTTTGCCAAGACTACGTAAAGCTGTTTACTGCATCTCTTGCAGAATGAGATAAGGCCAGTGTTTTATTATTTAAACAGAGTCCATTTTGAGTTCAGGTGAGAGGCACTTCACACTGATGTTATCGTGGAAGGGAAATAGCTGTGCTGGCAGAGGTGTGTAAGCTTGCACATTAAGACGGAGTGCATTCGTCAATGCACTGATGCCAGCTTCCTGAGACATTACACCAAGGTATGGGGTTAAATCCTTTCAACTGAGTCTGTCAGAAAGGTATTCCCACCATGCTCTCGCTAGTTTAGGGGCATTAGTGATACATATGAGTAATATTATGACTAATCAAAATGGTCAAAATATTCATATTTTTCACCATTCTAATAATGCTTATAGCAATGATGTGTCTCATCTGTCTCATAATCGCAGTTCAATAAACATTTGATAATCTACTATTGTCTCTTCTCTTTGTGAAAACCTTGGACATTCAAAAGTGATATACAGAAGGATTAGATCTGTTTCCACAAATTCCTTGGGAATAAGAGTGGTCATGTCCAAGGTTGCCAATAGCATCTTTAACTCTGGAGGATTAGGAGTTTAGATGCGGTGCTATGAGCTAGAGGGACCAACATTTTCTGATGATATAAGAAGACTCAGTTCCTGCATTATGAAATTTTGTTGATCCAATCCACAGTCCTACTAAATTCGTAGGAACTGTGTGACAATACAAGGGGTAAGAGTTGTTTACTCATGGAAATTCATGTGTAGATCACACCACAGTGTCATGTAAGACATACTTATCCATAGAAAATGTGTTGTGAATCTAGATAGTCATGTATAACTCATCTGTAGGTTTATAGAGAGACCTACATACTCATAGAAAAATCTTTACAACTGGGCCATGGTCTTGAACTGCACAAGTTTAGCCATTGGCAACCAATCTAGTGACCTCGAAACAGGAGAAAGTTGCCTTCTTGGGTACAAATGGAGAAGAGAGTGGTGTGGAGAGATCCACGCCCTCTGCGTTCATGAGGCCTAGATATACAGCATAGTTTACACAGATAAGAGTGATGTAAATAGAAGCCTTGACTATTTGGGAAAACAATATGAATGGCAATAGGTTTTATTATTTTAAGTTGAAAAACATATTTCAAAGCTCAGATACTTAAGATCACAGGGGTATATCTGCAATTCTAGTTTTTCACAGTAGTTACTTACTGGTTTCAGTATTCTCTAAGTGTTTAAGGCTGGACATTCGATGACCAGGCTTCAAGTAGAATAAAAACAACCAAAATCCTACCTTTTGAGGATTAATTTTGAGGCTGTAGCAATCGATTTCAATTCACCACAATGCCAGGTGTAGGTGAAGTGACCAATTTTGAATTCAATGAACAAACAACCAGAATGTTCATTTAATGTTGCAGGCAAGCATATGTATGTAGTCAGAATAAATCCTGATTGACAGTAATTTTATTTGTTGATGTACTGTCTCAATGGAGTTTCAACCCTATTTAGAATGTCAGGGTCTCATCAGGACAAATTAATGTGAGGGATCTATACAGATTTACATTGATGATATTTAGGACCATGTGGGACTTGGAATCATTTTATGTGTCAGTCAAATATGGGACTTGGAATCATCTTATGTATCAGACAAATATGTAAGGGCAATTACTTTCAGACAACCATGGACACCTGGAATAACAATTGTCACAGGGCAATCATTCAAGGAGTTTAACACAATGCAGTTTGTGCAGGAGCTTCAGGCTGATGTAAGCACCAACCTGAAATGATATAACGGGAAGAGAGTCAAAATATGGATGGAAACAACAAATTTGTACACTAAATCTATAGTAAAGTCACAAGTGAACAGCATAATTGCTGAACTCACCTATAAGTGCAGAGGACAAGCCAGGAGGCAAATACGTGTGCCACCGAAAGTGGGAGGCAGGCAATACCCTTCTCATGTTGCCAATATCAACTGCATCCTCAGTGTGGAATGCCGGTACAGGTTCCAAAAGGTCTTAGAGGTAGTCTGATGCCTAGTCTTCTCCTGAGCCGATAGCGGCAGGAGACAACAGACTAGCGTGGTACCAAGGAACCATCACTGTCTCTCTGTGCAATTAATCTGTTCAGTGTGTGCACGGTAAGACTAAAAGCATGGTTGAGTCTGAAAGAGAGGCTTGGAACACATTGTGCGTTCCAAGAGTATGATCATCAGTGTCTAGGTTAGATCATGTGTGTCACAGCAAAGTGGAGGGGAAAAAGGTATAGATCATCATTTGAGGGTATTTTAGAAAATACACAAATGTGTCGGCACATTTTACTCAAAGGGCTGATTAGAAGGGTCAGGCTGTGTGAGTCCCATAGGTCGAGGGCTCTAGGCAAATGAAGAAAATCTACACAAGACAAGATTCAAAGTCCAAACCATGTATGTTTATTTAAAATTAAGAATCATTGAAAAAAGACAATTGGTTTGTCAATTCAAATCAGCAGCAATATCATAAATCAAGAAAAAAATTAAGAATAGAGCGAATAAGAGGACTGACATGAAATTTGCCTCTGGAGAAAGCAAGGAAAATTATTGCATACATTCCCCATCGGGTCGAAACACCTTTGACAGTACAACAACAAGCAAACTTACTGCCAGTTAGGATTAAATCTGACTACAGGCATGCATATGTTTCCCTGCAACGTTAAATGAGTGTTCTGGTTTGTTGTTTTTGGAACACAGAATTGTTACCTCTTCGCTGCTGTGTATTGCTCTTTCTTTGTGGTTTCTATTTCTCGCTGGGTACATGCAAACGTTGTTTTGAGATATCAATATTCTGCCAACAATTGTTGGATCATATGTGTGTAGACTGTATTAAATAGACTTCTTTCAATCACAAAAAAAAACTGTGGGGCTATAATGTGAACACAAGCATTTATTGCTAACGGTGACTTTACTGCATATCTAACAAGAAAGTTAATAAATAATTAATATATATTATTTGTTATACATCTATGTTATTTGCCTTAATTGTTTTAAAGAATAATGTACTTTCCTTTTAATTACAATAATAGTAATTATTATTAAATACACATTTCTACCGATGATAATAATATTGACATTTTAGATCACAATATTTTGGTAGTTGCCATGTTTGCACTTTACGTTACATGTATGTAAAGTCGATATCTTTTTGTCTATATTTTGAGAATAATTTTTTGTGCCACAATCTTTTTGTAGTCGATATTTTCTTATGTAACCTGCTTTTACAATAAATTGGTTTGAAAGATAAGGTGAAATATTCTTCAGTAGGTTAAACTTATGCTTGCATGTTTTGATCACCTGGCTCACCCTTGGGCTCAAACAGTATGTCTAGATTCCGCTTTTATCAGTTTATCCTTGGAAGCAAAGCTTCAAAGCTGTGATTTGCCACTGAATTGTGTCTTTGAAATATTTAACTGGAGCTGTGACGGTTCAATCTGTAACAAATGTGATTTTGTGAATTTGTTGTGCAAAATGTCATTTATACAGTTTTACTGTAAAAATGATGTTGTGTAATATGCTGCAAACATCAAGAACAGTGACATTTACTCTTGACAAATTAAAGTACAGCTGACAGCTTTTACAGGTGGCAAATACCGACGACACAACTGCGTTTATATTACATGGCCGATTCCACCAACACAAAACTGCGTCACAAACAGCCCCTCGTTTTTAATCGCCTGGAACAAAACATGATGCACCGCCAAAGCCAATATGTCAGGCCGGGCACACAAATTTGTTTCGCATCAACATAAAAATACTACCTTTGTGTATTATCCATTAAAATTACAAAACCATTGTCAGGTATTAAGATGAACTTGCATATTTACACGATCACAATCTGTGAGATTTTGAAAGTAGGCGTCTCACTTAAAATCCCTGCCACTCTCAAGCTTCCACAAACCGGAAGTGGAGAGGTATGTCATTGCTATGGAGTTTCAGGGCAAAATAGCAACCTGGTTTTGAATGTCTACTATTGCACTGGGGATATGGACTAAGTCATATTTAAACATTGTATATAGCTGACTGACTTTTAATATGTAGTTGCATTAAAAAAAAATCCTATATTTCTCATGGGTTTAACGATCTAAAAAGCCCTCCGATGCATTTTTGTCAGCATTAAGAAGTTACCATAGTTACACCATAATTAAATATAGAATTGCTAGGGAATTTGCTTGAAACTAATTGGCTCCATACCCACATTTTATTTTGAGAGAAATAGCATTTGTTTTCATTTAAATATAGTATTTTGTAGCTAACATACCTTCATATAGATTACAGTAGTACCAGTTTGCGCTTTAAGTAAAATTCCTATAATCAGTGTGTATCTTTGTGTGTATTAGTAGAGTGCAATGTTTACCCTAAAATGCATCTTGCTGCCGGTTAGAGGGCCGGTTGTATGAACATTTAGCAAATCGGTAACCAGTCGCTTAAAGTGATTTCGCAGTAACAAAAGCTCTTTTAGTTGGTATCTTTTGCGATACAACCAAAGACCGACTCACTATTTTCGCGACTTCAAATACCGATTCATTTGTTTGGGATTTCCTAATAGCAATTTGGTATTTGTATCTCTGAAGCACTTGTAAATTGCAACTAGTTGCAGAATGGTGTTTCTGCTGTGCAATTTGTCACCAACTTGAATCAGGGGCTAATCAGGAGCAACCTATATAAACACATAGACTTCATTTAGAGGTGGCCAGGGGTCACAGCTGAGACCACTGGCTTGCCCCTTGCAACCTCTGCCACTGTCTTTGAAACCCTGGCATCAGAGGAGGCAAAATCAGTCACAAAAACACAGGGTCAGCTGCGCATTTCTTGTTTTCTGTTGATTTATCATTATACTAATATTGAGCAATATTCTATTATTCTCTGTTAGTGAGATTAAAAAAAAATGGAGAACAGCCATAAATGGTTCCAACTTAGGTAAGTAAAAAACAGTTTTTAAATGAATGCTGTGTGCATGATTGCAGAGTGTGTGTATACTTTCCTCTTTGTATTCATTTGTCGAAATAACTACAAATGCATTTTCCTTCTTCACAGCAACATTGGAAGCGCAATGACATCAGTTGTCATAAATTCAAATGACAAAGTGTAAAACAGATATATAGACATATTTTATACAAAGTTTGAGTCTATCTGTTTAGTGACATATTGGTTTAACTTTATTGTAATAACACATTGGTAAAAAAACAACAGTTTCAAAAAATAACTTTCAACATCTGACCTCACGAATAGAACATAACTACAAAACACCCATCAAACTACCATTGTTACCCAAACTCATTTTGAAAATTGTGCTGGTTTTTAACTTTTTTTTAGTATTTATACAAAAATACGCTGATTGTTGTGAAGATCATGTGAGCGGGAAATAAAGGAATATGTTTGGATGATACACTTTTCAACTAGAAGAACTGGAAGAACACGCCCATTTATCTATCTTGAACATTATTTAAGAGGAGCTCATAGTGAGTAGCTCACTAGCATTTGTTGGAGTGTTTTTTTGAATAACTCAGCCAGAAGAGGGAGATCAGGTGGAACAGCAGGTGGACCTGGAAGGCCAAGAGCTGGATTCTGGTGACTCTGGAGATGTGGGGCATCCCCAGAAGAAATCAAGCTTTGCCTGGGATTTCTTCAGGATTCCGTCAGGAGAAACAAAAATAGTTGTCAAATTCCCTCAATGCACAATATGTGACAAGACCTTGTCAAGGGGTAAAAACAAAAAATATTATTGCGAAACTAAGTCCATGCTTTACCATCTAAAAACATACCATGGCAATCATCTAAAAGCAGCAAGAAGGTAACGCGAGGCTGAAGGACCGTCAACTTCAATAGCAGCCGCAACAATACAGGGGCAGAGAGTACCTTTAAATGTCCAATCTCAACTTCAAGATTTGGCTCCAGAGTTTTCCCGGATGGCATCATACTGAATGGATTATGGAGTTGTAGTGAGTGCTGGAGAGCAGTCCATAACAGCCCTTCACAATGCTGCAAAGAATCATAAATGTTGATTTTTTTTTTTTGTCCCTTCAAAGTTTTTCTACATTAGCAGGCATTTTATTATCTTACAAAATGGGTATCTAATAGCTATGTGTCGTTCATTTTATTATCTTCTAATTTATTGTAACAGTACTTACATATAACTTGCCGTATGGACAAGTCAAAGCGTTACTCTACAAATAAATACACAGCTAACTTTTGCCAGTTATCATTATTTTCTTTTTCACTTTTTAAATACAAGTCAACAGTCCGTGTTTGAATCTTGTAGTTAGTGCATCGACAACATATACAACTATACTCTGGTTTTTCAGACCACACAGTGTTAAATTTTGTAATCTCTTCTTCAAAACTATCAACTGTAATATCTGTGTCCTGTTCTGCAACTCATCCTCTTAACAACTCTTCATTTTCCCTAGATTCCTGCTCAGGACAAAAGAAACAAAACTGCACACCATCACAAACCTTTTGTACATCTGTCATAGTACCATGCAAAAGTGCTCTCTCTTTTAATTTCGCCTAAACATAAAACAGGAGTTTTCACATAGTACAGTCTCCTAACTAAAGTTCACATTGTTGAGTGATGTACAGCTAACATCATGAAATGAGGTGCTTTGGCACACTTTATTTGATAAACAAGCTAGTGAGTGTCCCTGCAAATTTGTATGCTTTCTAATCTTGCAAGGATCCAGTCCTAGTAAAGCACTTATTTTGTGTTTTAAACTTCGCCTTGGAAAGATACGTGGAAATGTCCTTAATATATCAATGGATTGATGTTG
The DNA here is from genome assembly GCA_963921515.1 of Calotriton arnoldi. Lineage (NCBI taxonomy): Eukaryota > Metazoa > Chordata > Amphibia > Caudata > Salamandridae > Calotriton > Calotriton arnoldi. The sequence continues at coordinate 62,312 of CAWUFW010013629.1, read as the reverse complement.
AATGCTACAAACACTACTATAATTCCAATTATATACATGCACCTGACTCCGCCTTCCTTGTACCTCTTCTCCAATAACTTGTTCTACATTTCTAGGTACCATCACCTCTTTCGCTATAGGTGTGCCATTCTTCATTTCATAACATCGTCCTCTGTAACCAATAGCATGAACTAATTATTATCCTGGAGATAGCTTTCTTCATTAAAAAAAAGTCTCTGTACTAGAAGTATTCATCCATTCTCCACTAAGAACTGTACAAACGTGACTTACATTCACTAATCTTTTTTCTGGTTTTGTCTCCTCATGCACAATACCATTTTGTCAAGAGTCTTCATTCTATTTATAATAAAAAATGAAAAGCTTCCTCTTCAAAACAAAGGCCTTATCAACTACTCTCTCAACTTGTTCTTTCTGTTTAAGTGCCTCTCTCCTTCTTTTATACTTTTTCATAGGTCTTAGTAGATTTATAACTACTCTACTATGAAACATTATGACTCTGATTTCCTTAAACTGCTTCTGTCTCCTAGTTAAGGTGTGTCCATCTTTGTTACATTCTTTCCTGTTCTTGTTATATAAATTTTGTCCACTGTTATTCTTTCTCATAGTTTGAATTTTATTTTGTAATCTTTGGAAATGTCCACATACATTTTTAAGAAATGACTTTGCCCTCTTAACAGTAGCTATTTTTTCTTTTGCCACTTTTTCTTAATTTTTCCCCTTTTGTGTCTCAGTTCTGCATAGATACTATAGTTGCTTCTGTTACTTTTTCCTCAAGCTTTTGTAGGCAGTCTGTCTGTAGTTATGCAAATATTGTTCTGTAAAAAAAAAAAAGTATATTTGAATTTTTATTCTAGCCAATGTACCAACTTCTTTACTACTGGCGCACACATAATACAAAACAGTATTTATGTTATGTTGCAGTTTTAAATCTACAGATTAATCTAGCTATATAACTACAAGCACTGACTTCAATGTACCAAACCAAAACCAAAACACACAACTTAATTTATTAGTTACCTTTAATATTATAGCACCCTCTCCTACAACACAGCTGCACAACATCTCAGTTTTCACTTTTACACGCTAAAAGACCACTTCATCCCTTTTGTAGTAAGTTGGACTGTTTGGATGAGTGCATGTGTTGTGCCTCAGTATTTGCATGAGTGCATGGGTTATAAGTGAGTGTTTGGATGAGCGCATGGGTTGTGCATGGGTGTTTGAATAACTGCACAGGTACAGCTTTGGTGAATGTATTTGTGAATGGTTAGTTCCTTGGTGATTGGATGAATGCATGGATGTTGCCTGCGTAGTTCAATGACTAAATACTTAGGGGCCGATTCCGATTCCGGCCGGAAATCTCTCCGACCGAGCCGGACCCGGAGAGATTTCCGACCGAATCGGACTCTGGCAGTCCGACCGAACGAGTACGATGCGCACGCATGCCATCGGACTCGAGTCGGTCGGACTCCCCGTGAAGTCAATGGGAGCCTGTCGTACAACGCGTACGCGGGCTCCCATTGACTCAATGGAGTGCGAGGTGGACAAGGGCGCCCCCTACAGCGTGTACGCGTCCATGCGCATCGCGGCGTACATGCACAGGTAGGGGGACCCATGGGTCCCCCTGTGTGCGACTCGCGCGCCTACGCGTACAGGGGGTCCGACGCGGACCTCCAAAGTCCGGCTCCAACAGCTTTTTCGAGCCGGACGGCGCGAGTCGGTCGGACTGCTCGCGGCGCGCATCGTACTTACCCGGCCGGGATACGTCTCCATAGCGCGGTGCGAGTCGTGTCCATGCGAGTCGGTCGGAGCGTGTTGAAGCCGCGTTAGAGTCGGTCGGCGATTTCGCGGGTGCTTGCATCGTACTCGCTCGGCCGGACCCGCGTACGATTCGGTCGGTAAACAGGGCTCCGAATCGGATCCGGTAAATCCGAATCCGATTCGGAGCACTACCGGCCGAGATCGGAATCGGCCCCTAAGTGTCTCTGTGATTGGAAGAGTGCATGTGTAGTGCCTGGGTGATGGAAAAATTACGTACATAGTGCATGAGAGATTCAATAACTGCCTGAGTTGTGGCTGAGTGATTGGATGAGTGCCTGAGTAATGCTTGGGTGACTGTAAAGTATCTCCATTGCTGTAACATACATCACAGTCGTCACTATATCTGTAACTCATTGTATAACGCCTTCTGTCAGTATAAAACTATCTGTTTTAGTGTCTCTATTCTTTTCTAATGACCTATGTGTCCGATAAGTCTAGATATTACACTTAATACATAGTTGGATACATGCCTCTCTACAAGCATACATTGCTCTGTTACTCAGCATACACATCCACCAGTAAGTTTCTAAAACTGAAAACAACAAATCTCACTTTTTCAAAGCACAAAACCTTTTCTTAATGGTATACCTGCATCCTTTCTCAAAATGTTCTCGTGTATTTAAAACATATATTCAGCATTTCTCAAAGAAAAGTTACACGACAAATAAAGGTAGCACAAAAATTCTCAACAAACATTCTGCACTATAAACACTCCTCAATTTTAAACAGAGTACGTTTAAAGAAATACATCACCCTCACCCCAAACATGAAATTTTCATCAGTCTTAAAGAACATAGATCACCATGTAAACATATATGTGATTCCATAATAGATATACACCTTCAAGCCATCCTTCCAAAAATATATAATTCTCTATATCTTTAAAAAATTCAAGAGTTCCACGGTACATACAACTAACTGCAACCACAAAAAATCACACCATCTAAGCATATGCAAACCGCTCATATAAGTTAAAAAAAACACATTTACAAATGCTTCCTAATATATACGTAACAAATATTACTACTTTACATACACAGGCGCAGAATATTGTCTTTTGTTTTACTTGTGACTACACTGCTACTAATGTGACTAAAAGTACTACAACTCCCAGAATGCAAATAACATAGATGTATCTATTCTGCACATGATGCTTAGACTTTTAAAACATTCTTAGTTTTAAATACATTCCTCATTACAACTTTGAACAATACTATACTGTTATTTTTCTATAAACTACACAATGGCATAAAGGGTCACTAATACATTTTTCTCTTACTTCCCAAAACATTTCGTACTAACATCTTAAACACATACCCTCTGATAGATAAAGTTCATCTCATATATTTTTTCATATCACTGTGATACTCTTATTTTTTATCAAACTCCCATATACATCTTCATTTCTAATGTAATTTATTTTAAATAACTAAAAAGTTATGTACATACCAGTGAATTGAGTTTGTAGATTGTATTAATGGTGTATCTCTTTTTAAATAGTTTTGACACAGTTAGGATTTGTAAAAACTAAGCACAAGAATGGTACACCACTCTCATACAAAGAAACCATAAAATGGCAACCTTTTCAACTTTCCTCTCTATGATCATGAGAAAGGTAGCAAATTAAATCATGTCTTTCATATCTCCATTTGTGAATGGTTAGCATTTGTTAACCCTTTCCCTCTCTTTCAAACGTGGTTCCTGTCTCTGCATGTTCGCGAAGTTTACGCGATGATTGCGGAGTAATCACAAAAAGACGGGAGTCCAAACCTATATTTAGCTTCAGTTTTTTTTTAATTTAGATACTGCACAACAGTTTATTACATAGTCCTCAATTGGAAATTGAAGTTTATCATTACTTAAATTCTGTCATAACTCCTCAACTTTAAAAAAAAATATTCTGTCTCTTTAACACCATTCCCACTAATACACTCTTAGCTCAGTGTATCTAGCAACCGAGTGGAGCCAGTAGGTCACATGTTCACAGCACATTTGAGAAGGAAGATGCTACTTCCAAATGAGATACAGGAGGTACGGTTTACTGCACAGATTCAGAAGCATGTCCATGTCTGCACTACATTTCTTTTTTTAAATAAATGCCAATAATAGGTCTTCTTACTAATGCATCCAACGTACTACCTAATTTTATTCACTTACTTACTGAAAGCATCCAATGACATATATCATTTTTTTTTTTTAAAACACCTCCATTTTAACATTTGGAAAACTACCTCATTCAGCTCCAACCTTCTCCTGACTGCTATTGCTCCTTCACTTCAAAATGCTTAGAGTGTGAATGTTGGCCACAGCTATGTCTATTGGGATAAAGAGGCTGCAAAAAAGAGAGGTATAGACAGGGACTTGGGTGTGCCAAATGTGGAGATTACTTGGTTTGGCCAGAGAGGGCTAAAGTATCATCAGTTGCTGGCTTTGGTTGAAAAAATTCTGGATTGCTGAGTTACCCACCTCATGATTGTGCGCTGTGATGGCAATGACCTAGGCACATTGACTGGGGTAGGGCTGGATATCCTAATGAAAAATACCTTTGCAGAGCTGATGTCACTTATCCCTCACACTGTCTTGGTGTACTCTAATATATGCCAAAGACAGAAATGGAAGTGGTCAAATCAATACTATCCACAGATTGACAAAGCCAGGAAACATGTTAATAAAACTGTTTCTGCATTCCTCACAGACCATCGCATGGGCTGTATCTATAACAACAATCTTCATTTTGACGTGCATGGAATTTATAGAAATGATGGGGTGCACTTTACAGACAAAGGCATCCAGTCTTATGTGTAGCTGTCAAATCGCATAACAAAAGCAGACATTCAACCGCCACCAGCACATCTAAATATTAACAACACAAAATCCATTGTAAACATTGTGCTACACATATTACTATATATATGCTTCTTTAAAACATGTTTAAACTCATGTTTTTGTACTAAGTTACTTTAAAATTAATCTTTAAGACCTATTTTATTTTTGATTTTCCTGGTTATTCAGGGAGTTGCGACAACGCCGATAGCCGCGACGATAACACCTTTTCAATAAAGTGTAAAACGCATATATGCACACATATTACAGTATTTTACACACTAGGGCCGTGGTTCCCAAACTGTGCGCCGCGGCGCCCCGGTGCGCCGTTATCAGTAGCCAGGGGCGCCGCGCACGATGTGGGAAAAGTGCGTCTGGCCGTGTGTAGACAGTAAATATTATGCACCCGTTTCGCACCAACGCTTCACAATTGTATATCCTCCGCTCGCCGTTTCGTGTCCCCTCGCCTACTCCCTGCGCCTTGCTGATGCACCATGATTATTGACGCCTTTACGATGGGGAGTGATTTAGGTCTGTTTGTAAATGGCGAATGTAATTCGAGCCCGAAGCGAGCAGAGCTTTCATGTGGCTTCTGCCTCCTGCTGCCCTACTTCTCTCATCACCTTCTCTCCCCTGCCCTCCTGCAGCAGATGCGCCTGCCATTACACAGAGAGGACACAGTGAAGACCAACAGAGCCCGTCTGCACACAGCCCCTTCCCTCTGGGGTAAATAAATAATACAAATGCACAAAGATTTCACAGGGAGCTCTGCCACAGCGCTTCACTCCTAGAGATGGGAAGAGGTGTCCTGCTGTTGGGCCTCCCACTCGTGACATTGTAGCTGCCTTCCCTGAAGTGTTCTCCTGCTCCTAAACTGGGCTCTTTGAAGCTGGTGACATCATTATGAGAAACCAGCCTTCCCTTTACTTTGTCATTTTTTCCACCAAGGCTACTTTTGCCAACTTGATTTAATATGTAATTGCGCAGACTCTATTCATTCCTGTTCCCCCGTTTCTATTATCACTGCTTCTGTTCACGCTGCCTTTAATCAGAATTATTTTTAGGACTATGTGTGGAACTCACACACAAAACATTATCACAAAACATTATGCGTAGAAGTCCTAAATGTGGAAATTACGCTTAACTGAATTATGCATATATTTTGTAAACATTCAAATGGAAGAATGCTGGCCGGGCCCTTAAGACCGTCATTCCTCTCTCCTGCAAGATGATTACAGGGCCTGCAGGCTACGTCTGCGGAAGTGTTAATTCCTCTACACTAGCCTTCCTCTGTCCGACCAAAGAGACCAGGTTTTAACGTCCGGGCACCGCCGCCATCGTACACTGCTAACATGCTGCGCGTCCACAGGTTTGAGCTCTATATAAACGGTGTTTAAGCCAGGACTTGTCAGGCCATCCATATCGCTTGTACAAGTCTGTTTGTGGCCAAGGAACATTTTCATTTATTGCTGGTCTGCGTTACTTTCGAATTCGCTCTATTTTTACCCCTTTCACTCAACCACCTTCAATTGTTATTGACCCCCCCACGACATGTTCTCTTTCCTCTTAACATTCTCTTGTCTTGTCATATTTTAATTTGGCTATTAATCTTGTATCGTTTCTCACTTAACGAGTTTTTATAAACAACTGTTATATTTTTATTTTGTTACAAATATGATTATAATACCTTCATTCTTCATTGCATCCCAATTAATTTATGGAAGACAACAGTAAGTACTCCCGAGGTCTGGTTTACCTCACCCCCCACCCGCCCACCGGTAAAAAAAAATGGTGGGGAGCCACAGCCAACTGCCAATTAGGTCAAGGGAGCCACGGGTCAAAAAAGTTTGGGAACCACTGCACTAGGGGTTTATTATTGTACACTTCAAACTGATGTTTTTCTAGTGTTATCAAGAACAACCATCTCTAAAACCTATTTTCCATTTTCACAGTGAGGCCGCAGATCGTGATTACGTTGGTAACATTGATCCCCGTGGATAGGGCCGAAAGCAAAATTCAAAAGCCACCACCACATTCAAAAATTATAACTACATAATTAATTCTAACCATCACACTAGATAAATCGCTATCTAAATAACTCTATAAAAATATTTATCCGAATCTCAATACAATGCAATGTGTATTAATGATTTACTGATATATTTTTGTTTATTTCCACCAATATTCACGATGTCCCGCGACGGTACACGGGGGCGCTATTAATAAAATAAATTTTGGACACATAACTTGTGTCACTAACACTTACATTTCTGAAACATGGGATCAGAGTACCTCGACCCTGACCCCCTATGTTTGCTTTCACAGAAAATCTTATATATATATATATTCACTGAAAAAACCATAGGTTTTAGGGACAGTTATAGTTAGTTGGACATTGCACTCGTACAAAACCCATGAAATTCCCCCGTTATAGTTAGTCCAGCTAACTATAACTCGCGCCCCCGCAATGCACTGCTGATGACGTCACATATTACATCACTCATGACATGGTCAGTGACATCACTGATGACATCACTGATGACATCTCAAATGACATCACTGATGACATCACTGATGACATCATCCAGTGACTGTGTGTTTCTGTAAAGTTTAAATATTTTTAATATATATAGGAAAAGACGTATTGAAGAATGAGTGGGTGTGTAAGTGTCTGTATGGATGATTTAGTAGGTGCATGACTGACTGTATAAGTGAGTGATTTAACGTATCTTACTGAATGCATGGGTTAGTGACTAAACTGGGTGAATGTCTGTATCCGTCTGTCTGTTGCTGTGGAAATGGCTGCATGTGTTTGTGAATAGCTACATGAGTGTCTATATGAGTTATTGAATGCTTGTCTGAGTATCTGTATGGGTGCCTGAGTGTTTGTGTGGGAGGGGTGTGTGCGACTCTGTGCATAGATGTGTGAGTGGGTGATTCACTGGGTGGATGGTTTCAAGAGTGCATCTGTGATAGACTGTATGGGTGGGTAAGTGTGTGTAAGAGTGTGTTAGTGAGTGAATGTATGTCCCAGTGGTACATGTGTGAGTAACTACATATGTGAAAGGCAGTATATTTGTGTGTTGGAGTATATAAATAGCTATAAGCGAGAGTGAGTGATTGTGATAGTGGCTGTATGGATGAGTGTGTGCTTGTATCAGTGATTGTATAAGAGCGTAAGAATGTGCTAGTATTTGTATGAGTAAGTGAGCTGGTGTGTGTATAACTGTATAGGTGAGTAAATGGTAGTGTGTTTAATTATTTGCATGACTGACTAGGTGTGTGAGTACCTCTATGGATGAGTGGCGGTGTTTGAGTGTCTATAAAGGAGTATGAGTGCATATGATAGTCCTGTACTGAGTGACCGTAAGTATGAGTGACTGTACGGGTGAGTGAGTGGATGTGTGCGTAGACCTAAGAATCAGTGAGTGGGTATGTAGTTATTGGTGTTGGAGTGTCTATGGTTTTGCGAATGGCAGTCTGTAATTTAGAGTGGGTGTATCAAAGGTTATATTAGGGTGTGAGGAGCTGCATCAGATTATCACGTGGATGATGTCATCAGTGATGTCATTTGAGATGTCATCAGTGATGTCATCAGTGATGTCACTGACCATGTCATGAGTGATGTAATATGTGACGTCATCAGCAGTGCATTGCGGGCGCGAATTATAGTTAGCTGGACTAACTATAACGGGGAATTTCATGGGTTTTGTACGAGTGCAATGTCCAACTAACTATAACTGTCCCTAAAACCTATGGTTTTTTCAGTGAATTTCAAAGGTTTTTAAATGCTAATTTGTAACTATAACGTCCCTGAAACCTATGGTTTTTTCAGTGAATTTCAAAGGTTTTTAAATGCTAATTTGTAACTATAACATGTCTGAAACCTACGGTTTTTTCAGTGAATTTCAAAGGTTTTGTAAATGACAATTTTTAAATGTATTAATTGTTATATAAATTTTTTTCATACTGATTTACTACATTTTTAGAAACAATTTTTTTACATATTTTATTTTTAAATTACATTGTAATTACATTATACATTACATTACAAAAATACTTTCTCAGAATGAATTACTTCAATCACAATGCAACATTCAGCTCAATGTGAATTTCTAGTTAAATGCAATTAGTTACTTTATGGATTACTTTTCTAACCACAGGACTGGATCCTAGATTCAGTCCTGGGACATCTCCTGTAAACAGTTGAGTAAAAGCGTTTTGGTTACAGTCGTGATTTTTAAGGAATATTATTGTACTTTAAAAGTTGACACAGAAACTTTTCTCATAGAATCACCAATGTTATCCTATGGAAGGAAATTCACTTAGAAGGTAAAAACTGTTATCGTTACTTTTTCTTACTCAGTGTTGGATCCTGGATCCAGCACTGGTGCATCTCCTGTAAACAGTTGAAAGAATGCGTTTAAGTCATACAGGCGATTTTTAGGAATATTTGTAGTTTGTGAAAATCGACACTTTGAAACTTTTCTGCTGAAAACCAGACAATGGATTCCTATGGAAGAAAATATAAGTTACTGGTAAGTACGGTTAAAATTACTTTTCAGGGTCAGTGCTGGGCTAAAAGATGCAGCACTGGGTTCTCTCCTGATAACAGGTGAGTAAATTGGAATTCGTACTTTGGTTGATTTTAGAGGAATATTATAAAGTTCCAAAACTCCACACTTAGAAGAATTTCCAAGTGAAACCAGTCAATGTTAGCCTATGAAGGAAATTCAAGTTACCGGTAAGTACGGTTAAAATTACTTTTCAGGACCAGTACTGGGCTGAAAGATGCAGCACTGAGGTCTCTCCTGATAACAGGTGAGTAAATCAGAATTCGGATTTCGGCTGATTTTAGAGGAATATTTGTATGTTTCAAAAATCAACACTTAGAAACTTTTTCAGCAAAAAGCAGGCAATGATATCCTATGGAAGGAAATTCAAGTTACTGGTAAGTACGGTTAAAATTACTTTTGAGGATCAGTACTGGGCTGAAAGATGCAGCACTGAGGTCTCTCCTGATAACAGGTGAGTAAATTGGAATTCGTACTTTGGTTGATTTTAGAGGAATATTATAAAGTTCCAAAACTCCACACTTAGAAGAATTTCCAAGTGAAACCAGTCAATGTTAGCCTATGAAGGAAATTCAAGTTACCGGTAAGTACGGTTAAAATTACTTTTCAGGACCAGTACTGGGCTGAAAGATGCAGCACTGAGGTCTCTCCTGATAACAGGTGAGTAAATCAGAATTCGGATTTCGGCTGATTTTAGAGGAATATTTGTATGTTTCAAAAATCAACACAGAAACTTTTTCAGCAAAAAGCAGGCAATGATATCCTATGGAAGGAAATTCAAGTTACTGGTAAGTACGGTTAAAATTACTTTTGAGGATCAGTACTGGGCTGAAAGATGCAGCACTGAGGTCTCTCCTGATAACAGGTGAGTAAATTGGAATTCGTACTTTGGTTGATTTTAGAGGAATATTATAAAGTTCCAAAACTCCACACTTAGAAGAATTTCCAAGTGAAACCAGTCAATGTTAGCCTATGAAGGAAATTCAAGTTACCGGTAAGTACGGTTAAAATTACTTTTCAGGACCAGTACTGGGCTGAAAGATGCAGCACTGAGGTCTCTCCTGATAACAGGTGAGTAAATCAGAATTCGGATTTCGGCTGATTTTAGAGGAATATTTGTATGTTTCAAAAATCAACACAGAAACTTTTTCAGCAAAAAGCAGGCAATGATATCCTATGGAAGGAAATTCAAGTTACTGGTAAGTACGGTTAAAATTACTTTTGATGATCAGTACTGGGCTGAAAGATGCAGCACTGAGGTCTCTCCTGATAACAGGTGAGTAAATTGGAATTCGTACTTTGGTTGATTTTAGAGGAATATTTTAAAGTTCCAAAACTCCACACTTAGAAGAATTTCCAAGTGAAACCAGTCAATGTTAGCCTATGGAAGGAAATTCAAGTTACTGGTAAGTACGGTTAAAATTACTTTTCAGGACCAGTACTGGGCTGAAAGATACAGCACTGAGGTCTCTCCTTATAACAGGTGAGTAAATCGGAATTCGTATTTCGGCTGATTTTAGAGGAATATTTGTATGTTTCAAAAATCAACAAATAGAAACTTTTTCAACAAAAAGCAGGCAATGATATCCTATGGAAGGAAATTCAAGTTACTGGTAAGTACGGTTAAAATTACTTTTCAGGATTAGTACTGGGCTGAAAGATGCAGCACTGAGGTCTCTCCTGATAACAGGTGAGTAAATCGGAATTCGTATTTCGGCTGATTTTAGAGGAATATTTGTATGTTTCAAAAATCAACACTTAGAAACTTTTTCAACAAAAAGCAGGCAATGATATCCTATGGAAGGAAATTCAAGTTACTGGTAAGTACGGTTAAAATTACTTTTCAGGACCTGTACTGGGTTGAAAGATGCAGCACTGAGGTCTCTCCTTATAACAGGTGAGTAAATCGGAATTCGTATTTCGGCTGATTTTAGAGGAATATTTTAAAGTTCCAAAACTCCACACTTAGAAGAATTTCCAAGTGAAACCAGTCAATGTTAGCCTATGGAAGGAAATTCAAGTTACTGGTAAGTACGGTTAAAATTACTTTTCAGGACCAGTACTGGGCTGAAAGATACATCACTGAGGTCTCTCCTTATAACAGGTGAGTAAATCGGAATTCGTATTTCGGCTGATTCTAGAGGAATATTTGTATGTTTCAAAAATCAACAAATAGAAACTTTTTCAACAAAAAGCAGGCAATGATATCCTATGGAAGGAAATTCAAGTTACTGGTAAGTACGGTTAAAATTACTTTTCAGGATTAGTACTGGGCTGAAAGATGCAGCACTGAGGTCTCTCCTGATAACAGGTGAGTAAATCGGAATTCGTATTTCGGCTGATTTTAGAGGAATATTTGTATGTTTCAAAAATCAACACTTAGAAACTTTTCAACAAAAAGCAGGCAATGATATCCTATGGAAGGAAATTCAAGTTACTGGTAAGTACGGTTAAAATTACTTTTCAGGACCAGTACTGGGCTGAAAGATGCAGCACTGAGGTCTCTCCTTATAACAGGTGAGTAAATCGGAATTCGTATTTCGGCTGATTTTAGAGGAATATTTTAAAGTTCCAAAACTCCACACTTAGAAGAATTTCCAAGTGAAACCAGTCAATGTTAGCCTATGGAAGGAAATTCAAGTTACTGGTAAGTACGGTTAAAATTACTTTTCAGGACCAGTACTGGGCTGAAAGATACAGCACTGAGGTCTCTCCTTATAACAGGTGAGTAAATCGGAATTCGTATTTCGGCTGATTTTAGAGGAATATTTGTATGTTTCAAAAATCAACACTTAGAAACTTTTTCAACAAAAAGCAGGCAATGATATCCTATGGAAGGAAATTCAAGTTACTGGTAAGTACGGTTAAAATTACTTTTCAGGACCAGTACTGGGCTGAAAGATGCAGCACTGAGGTCTCTCCTTATAACAGGTGAGTAAATCGGAATTCGTATTTCGGCTGATTTTAGAGGAATATTTTAAAGTTCCAAAACTCCACACTTAGAAGAATTTCCAAGTGAAACCAGTCAATGTTAGCCTATGGAAGGAAATTCAAGTTACTGGTAAGTACGGTTAAAATCACTTTTCAGGACCAGTACTGGGCTGAAAGATACAGCACTGAGGTCTCTCCTTATAACAGGTGAGTAAATCGGAATTCGTATTTCGGCTGATTTTAGAGGAATATTTGTATGTTTCAAAAATCAACACTTAGAAACTTTTTCAACAAAAAGCAGGCAATGATATCCTATGGAAGGAAATTCAAGTTACTGGTAAGTACGGTTAAAATTACTTTTCAGGACCAGTACTGGGCTGAAAGATACAGCACTGAGGTCTCTCCTTATAACAGGTGAGTAAATCGGAATTCGTATTTCGGCTGATTTTAGAGGAATATTTGTATGTTTCAAAAATCAACACTTAGAAACTTTTTCAACAAAAAGCAGGCAATGATATCCTATGGAAGGAAATTCAAGTTACTGGTAAGTACGGTTAAAATTACTTTTCAGGATTAGTACTGGGCTGAAAGATGCAGCACTGAGGTCTCTCCTGATAACAGGTGAGTCAATCGGAATTCGTATTTCGGCTGATTTTAGAGGAATATTTGTATGTTTCAAAAATCAACACTTAGAAACTTTTTCAACAAAAAGCAGTCAATGTTAGCCTATGGAAGGAAATTGAAGTTACTGGTAAGTACGGTTAAAATTACTTTTCAGGACCAGTACTGGGCTGAAAGATACAGCACTGAGGTCTCTCCTTATAACAGGTGAGTAAATCGGAATTCGTATTTCGGCTGATTTTAGAGGAATATTTGTATGTTTCAAAAATCAACACTTAGAAGAATTTCCAAGTGAAACCATTCAATGTTAGCCTATGAAGGAAATTCAAGTTACCGGTAAGTACGGTTAAAATTACTTTTCAGGACCAGTACTGGGCTGAAAGATGCAGCACTGAGGTCTCTCCTGATAACAGGTGAGTAAATCGGAATTCGTATTTCGGCTGATTTTAGAGGAATATTTTAAAGTTCCAAAACTCCACACTTAGAAGAATTTCCAAGTGAAACCAGTCAATGTTAGCCTATGGAAGGAAATTCAAGTTACTGGTAAGTACGGTTAAAATTACTTTTCAGGACCAGTACTGGGCTGAAAGATACAGCACTGAGGTCTCTCCTGATAACAGGTGAGTAAATCGGAATTCGTATTTCGGATGATTTTAGAAGAATATTTGCACAATGGTGAAGGGAGGGGCGGGGCCTGAGGTGACATCTGTGCAAACCCGCCCCGTGGCGCGTTTTAAGTTGGGGGATTAAGTCCCCTTGAATCCTGAGGGTCCCTAGGGGCCAACTAGCCCACCAGGAACCTCCAATATGCGCCAGGGGCTGCGTTGCAGAGACGTGTAGAGAGGCCACACCCCTTTTTACAACTCTCTGCAACGCAGCTCTGTGGCGCTTTCTGGATGTACCTGTTGGGCTAGTTGGCCCCCAGAGACCCTCAGGATTGAAGGGATTTAATTCCCCATCTTTAAACGCGCCACGGGGCTGTTTGCACACATGTCACCTGAAGCCCCGCCCCTCCCTTCACCACTGTGCAAACGCGCCCCGTGGCGCGTTTTAAGTTGGGGATTAAGTCCCCTTGAATCCTGAGGGTCCCCGGAGTCCAACTAGACCACCATACACCTCCAAAGCGCCACAGAGCTGCGTTGCAGAGAGGTGTAAAAGGGGTGTGGCCTCTCTACACGTCTCTGCAACGCAGCCCCCTGGCGCATATTGGAGGTTCCTGGTGGGCTAGTTGGCCCCCAGGGACCCCCAGTATTCAAGGGGAGTCGTTCCCCCTCTGCAAACGCGCCAGGGCGCGTTTGCAAGTGGTGAAGGAAGGGGCGGGGCCTGCAAGCCCGATCGTTTTTAAATTTTTTTTTTTTGGTCCCCTGAAGGGGGGCTGTGTGGCCCCCCTTCCTTTTTCTTGTTTTTGGGCCCTGGGGACCCCATCCCCCAGGGCCTTACCCCTTTTTTTAAATATAATTAAAAAAAAAAAAAACGGGAAGGGGGCCGCGTGGCCCCCTTCCCTGGGCCTGTATTGGCCCGGGGACCACATCCCGGGGCATGGCCTTTTTTATTTTCTTGGGAGGGGGCTGCGTGGCCCCCTCCTCCAGGCCATTTAAGGCCCGGGGACCCCATCCCCGGGGCCGGCCTTTCCATTTTTTTTTTCTTTTTTTTGGGGAGGGGGCCGCGTGGCTCCCTCCTGGGCCACTACTTGCCCCGGGGACCCCATCCCCCGGGGCTGGCCCTCTCCGTTGGGGACTGTGGGGGGTCCCCAATCCCCCACAGTCCCGACGGCTCCCACGTCCTTGGGAGCCGGCATTGCTGTTCCACATGGGGAGCAGCTGACATGCTGCTCCCCATGTGGAAAAGCAATGTGCTTTGGATATTGGAAGAGAGAGCAGGTTTCCCTGCTCTCTCTCCAATATCCAAAGCAGTTGCTATGGCAGGACGGGAGCCGCGAGGCTCCCGTCCTGCCATAGCAAACTACAGTGTCCCGAGGGTAGGCACCCGGGACACTGCAGGAGCCGGCCCTGGGGGTGGCGGTCCCCAGGGCCATCAAGGGCTCCAGGAGGGGGCCGCGCGGCCCCCCTCCCTACATCAGCACAGCCCGGGGAGGTGGTGGTCCCCGAGGCTTCGGGGTCCAAAACGGACCCCCATTTTAATTTGTTAGTGCCCCGGGGAGGTGGCGGTCCCGGGGCGTGTGGGGGGCTGGAGCCCCCCACACAGGTTGATCAATTAATTAAAAAAAGCCCGGGGAGGTGGTGGTCCCGGGGCTGCGGGAGGGCTCAGAGCCCTCCTGCACCATTTTTAAAAAGCCCCGGGGGTGGTGGTCCCCGGGGCTTGGGAGGCCCTTGAGGCCCCCACACATAAATTAAACCCCCACCATGCCCCCGGGACTTGGGCCACCCGGGGCAAATACTATCGAAGCGCGGAGACCGCGCTCGATTTTTTCGGCAGGATTCGCGCACCTGAGCGCGTCCTGCCGATTTAAAAAATTTTTTTTTTTTGCCCAGGGGGTCCTTGTGGGACCCCTGAGCAAGCCTAGGGGTCAGGGTGTTTCTACCCTGCCCCCTTTGTGCGCTTTGCGCACTTGTTTCTGTCCCTCGGTTCTACCGAGGGACAAAATGGCTGCCAACATTTCCTGAATCGGAATGTTGACAGCCAGCTGACAGCCAATTAACATGCAGCTCGTGATCGGGAGGGTGCGCGAATCCAACGCGGCCATAGATATCACTATCTTTTTACTTTTGATTTTCTCAGCAACTACTGAACGGATTTACACCATTTAACAAAAGGGTTCTTTCTGAACCAAGAACTACCTCTTTGCCAAATTTGGTGTAATTCCGTTCAGCAGTTCAGGCTGTAGCCGTGTCTAAAGTTTCCTATGGAAAATTGCATGGGGAAAACGCGTTTTGGGACCCCCTTTTTCTCGGCCCCCGCTTGACGAATCCCCCGAGACTTTCAGGGTAGGAGCAGACCGGAGCGGGCCACAAAGTTTGAAAATTTTGCGAAGATACGTCAACCGGCAAGAGAGTTATTTCAAATAGAATGTCGCGGATTTCCTATGGATAATAGGTTGTAACTATAACTATCTACTGGCGACCGCCAGTAGATAATATATATATATATATATATATATAGGTAGTTATAGTTAGGACCTAGTTTCCATGGGAAAACCCTTTTTTGACTTGCCTATAACTTTGGCGTCATTTGAGCAATCTGCATGAAATTTTCCAAAACAAGTGTCAAGGTATGTTCTGTGTGTCATGGAAAGTTTGGGGGTGATCTGTGCAGTGGGTATCGAGATTTAGGGGCATGAAATAAGGGTGCGTTTGAAATATAATTCCCATAGGAACGAGTTGTCGAACCTACAGCCCGAACCGCTGAACGGAATTACACCAAATTTGTCAGAAAAGTAGATTTTAATTTTTGTTATTTCAGTACTTTTTGCAAAATTTAAGCCAAAATTTATAGTGATATCCCTGGCCATGGATTCATAGTGAATGCGTGCGCCAACGGGAATGCTCTGATTGGCTGGAAGCAACCTGAACAGAAAGTTGCGACTGCCATTTTATTGATCGTAAACGGTTCCTGGGGCTGAACATTTTTGTGAGAGTGAATATAAGGGGTCAGGGTGAGGCCACTCTGACCCCATGTTTGAGAAATGGGAGTATTAGTGACACAAATTATGTGCCCAAAATTGATTTTATTAATCCCACATGATACTCGCAATGACATCGCAATTGCCAGTGCGGCCCCCATGTACCCTAGCGGGGACATCACGAATATTGCGACATCATCACAAATATTGGTGAAAATATAAAAAATATATATATATAGTTGTGCACACTCGCTGGTCACTGTCACACACTCATGTATGCACTCACAAAGTCACTCAGACACTTATACACCCATTCACATACCCACTCACACACATACATTCAGTCACATACCAACTCAGATACTCATGCACCCACTCACATACCCATTCAGGTACTCATGCACCCACTTACAGACTCACTCATTAAGTGGGTAAGTGGGTGCAGACCCACTCAGAGACTCATGTACCTACTTAGAGACCCACTCATAGACTCATGCGTACAGTCTCAGACCCACTTAGAGACATTTACACCCACTCACAGACCCATGTGGGCACTTATGCACCCACTCACAGACACACTCAGATACTCATCACCCACTTCCAGACTCACTCAGAGAGTCACACACCCATGTACAGACCCACTCAGGGACTCACACACCCACTTATAGACACACTAACATATTTACTCAAGACCCACTGAGACACTCATACACCCACTTACAGATCCACTCAAACACTCATACACCCACTCACACACACATACAGTCACTTCCACCCTCAGCCACAGACCCTCTCAGAGACAGACGCTCTCAGAGACTTATGGACTCAGTCACTCACTCATACACTCAGAAACTCACACACCCACTCACAAACTCACTCAGATATATATGCACCCACTCACTCATCCACTCAAGGCTCATGCATCCACTCACAGACCCACCCGGACATTCGCCCTCCCAGTCACAGGCCTACTCAGACACTCATGCATGCACTTATGCTCTTGCCCACAGACCAATTGAGCCACTCATACACCCACTCACAGATCCACTCAAATACTCATACATCCACTCATGGACCCACTCAGACACTCACACACCCATACAGTCACTCACACACCCACTCATAGACCCACTCAGAGACTTATGCACCCAGTCAGTTATATACTCAGAGACTCATGTACCCACTCACATTCGCACTCAGAGACCCACAGACCCACTGACAGAACCACTCAGACAGTCACAATGCCAGGTTAAAACCCACTGAGAGACTTATGCACTCACTCACAGACCCACTCAGACACTCATGCCCCCACTCACTCACCTACTCAGACACCCACTTAGACACTCATGTATCCACTCACAGATCCAGTCAGACATTTATATACTTACAAAGGCACTCATGCACTTACTCACAGATTGAGTGAGAGACTTATGCAACCAATCACACACCCATTATGACACTGACACACCCACTCATAGATGCACTGAGGCAGTCACCCAATTCATTACAGAAGCAGTGATAGACTGATGTACCATCTTACAGATTCACTCAAATGCTTATACAGTGAATGAGAGACTTACTTATACAGTGATATATGCAGTTATAGATTACACTGAAAATGTTATGCACTGTGTTATAGAGAAATTAAAGGAGTTCTACATGCTATTATTCAGTCATTTATAATCAATTTTGCAGTTTTAAGTTTTGAATGTGGTGGTAGATTCCCAAGCTGGCTATAGGTCGGGTAGGTGCAAGATTCTGTGCCCTCCGAAAAAACTATGGTGACAGCAAGCTCCCTCTCGCTATGACTTATGGAGCATCCTGCCCAATTTTGAATAGATAAGGACCACTGTTTGGGTCCATTGCAGTGGCACTTTCCTTTCAATAAGGCCACTGCACAAGCCCTCTTACTTATCACTCCTTTAAGATCCTGAAGAAGCATGTAGGATCTCCTCCTGAGACCATTCTATAGCGCGAAACATGTCGACCTTACCCCCTTTTTAATAAAACACAGCACTTGTCTAGCTACTGAGGGTTATAACTACTCTCGCGCAGCACATAACCTTTTAACTATGACAGAGGGATCACCCTGATTAAATTAGTCTACCACAGATACTCTCTAATCATTTTTAAGTTTAACGCTTCACTTAACACTGCACACAGACCGGTACACACCTTACGGCTAGCACTATAAAAGATCTCCGATAAAGTGACCCTTCGGGGGCCCCGTAAGGGATTGCAGCTTCGGCCCAATGAGGAGCATTGCCCGATGATGAAGCATGACATCCTTCGGGGTGTGTGAGAGCATCAAGTACGAGTCTCTCTGACTCTTCCCCACCTTTCCAAAACTACTTACCCTTTCTTCTAATTTCTATCTCAGGAACAGTGACTCTCTTTAGTATCTTATCTACGACTCTGGAGCACGAGCCACTGGACTTACATCCAGCTCCTTGTCCCCCCTCCCCCCTTCTCAGGTGGCTATTGAATGTCTGCATGCTGTGGTTTTGTTTCACTTCTGTCGAACTGATAAGTCTAAAGCACCTGAAATTAATGATTTGTATGTAAAAAGGTCAGAAATGGAGACAGTGATCAGAATTACCTGGAGTGGGAAAGTTACCTTAACTACAAAATACTATTTGACCAGCATCGTACAAAAAATCTAGGAAAAGAATTCCAAGGATAAGTATATCATTTTTATCTTTTCACAATAATATCCCTGTTTAGAATATTGTATACCAAAATATTGTGGCAGTTAATATTGTTTTATGTATAGTTATTTTGAAAGATTTCTTGTGAATTATTGTTTAATATGTTGTTTGGAATTGTTATTGTTTATATTCACATTTATTTTGAGATCTGAGGTTTGTTGGGCTATTGGGGTTATTACTTTAGTATAAGGAATTATTATTTAAAATGTATTGTTATTTTTAATCTTGTTAATAATATGTGTTGATGTATTTTAAATAATGTTTAATTAGGTAATCAAATTGTAACTTATATTTATTTTGCAGTTTGCAGGTTTTATTAGATGTTTAGGGAGGGTACTATTTAAAATGCACTGTTATTAAATTATTAATTAAAAATACTAATTTGTTTTTAGTTTGTTTTATACTTTGTTTAATATATTTATACCTTATCTTGGGGTTCATGTAGAAAAAAAGGATTCAGTGTAGGCTAATAACTATTAGGCACATTTTCTTGAAAATTGGTAGGAAATTTTAATTTTGCAGAAGATATATTATTTTAAAAATATATAGGAATGTAACAGATAATTCATAAAAGAAAATGACAGACATTTAAAATAATTCAAAAGAAGTTGAATTGATAAAATAATGGTTAATAAAATAATTTATCAAATCAATAAAAATGAAAAAAATACATTTTATATAGGTTATATAGGTTATAAGAACAATATTAGAATTGACCCATTGCCAAATACATTTTGTTAGACTAGTGTTACAATTGTAAGTCAGATCCACTCCCCCACAAATATGTGCAATTTTACCAAACTTTTCTGGGTCTAGAAGTACATGAGCAAAACAGACTCTTCTTCTCCACAAAATATATGCACTTTCTCTAATGTTAGTTGGACTGTAGTTAGAATAATACATTTGACCAACCTCAATATTAACAACCTCCTGAAATCTTTTTCTCACTGGAGTTAAAATATTAAATTTGACCCCACCTTCAAATTCCAAAAGTTTCTCCACTATATGTGGCACTGCATTCAGAATATTCCCATAAACATATAACAATCCTGTACATTTTAAAAGGATTTTTTGAATAAAGCATTTTGTTAATATATTTCCTTTAGAATTAAATATTTTCTATTTTAATTGCAAATAACTATATACAACTTTAAATCAGCATTTTTTAATGTTCTGTATTCTGTTAACATGTTATTGAAATTAAAACATTTTTACATACAATGACATGTCTTTTCAACTTTTTATTGCAATTTGACAGCCATTTTATATTACTATTATTAATATTATCATCATTATTATTATTACACATGTCCAAAAGCTTGAGCAGTGGGGGGTTGAGAAGCCGCAGGAGGTGAGGTGCAGGGCCTGGGTGAAGGCCATTGCCATGGGTCTTTGGTTGAAGGTTGCCAGAGTGGTTCGGCCATATCCTTTAATTTGAATATGATGAAAAAACCCAAGAAATTCACTGAAAAAATAAAGGTTAAATTGGTCGTGGAGTGAGGTACAGTATTAAGGGGCCTATTACGATGGCGGTCGGAAAACCTCCCCGACCGCCATTGTAGCGGGAAAAGACCACCCGCATGGACCGCGACATCACCGCCGGTCGAATTACGATGACCCGTGGTCGAAATCCGACCGCGGCGGTCTGATCGCGGGCCTTAACATTGCGGCGGTTGCTGCTGCCCGCAGCACTGCCGAAAGGAGCATGTCCTGCATTTCCCTGCACTGCGTGGCAGGCACTGCACAGTGCCTGCCACCTGGTACAGGAAATGTAGAGAGGACCATGGGTACCCCCAGTGCACCCACCCCCAACACATTGGGGGCCCCCAACGGGCCCCGGAAGACATTCTCCGCATGTCTTTCCATGGCGGTTTGACCGCTGAGGAAAGGCTGGCTACCGCTGGCATCATAATCCTGCCGGCGGAGCCTGCTCGGCACCGCCACCATTATCCCGGTCCTGCTCCGTCCTCCAGGCAGGAGTGCGGATGGCAACCGGCGGAAAAGCGGCGGTCGGAATTTCCCACCGCCACGGTCACCACTGCCATCCTAATTTGACCGGCGTTTTTCTTGGTTGCGATCGCGGGCAGATGTCCACCGCCGGTCCGGCGGGCATTAAAGAAAAAACTGAAATTCAGTGAAACAACTAAAGGTTGAAGTGAAGTTATAGTTAGGTGTTTAAATGACATAAGAATTTACATCTAAATAAAAAACTATAAAGCCTCTAAAATTTGCCCATTATATTTTATTGAAATAACTGTAACTTGCGACCCTGTCATAAGGATTTTTGGTCTTGAATATATTCAACAGGCTACATCTGTGGCCACCTATCATAATGGACATAATGTTTGACCACATGCTCAACACATAGCATATCTGTCAAGTCATCTACATTTAGCAGATGTTGCACAATAGCATATCTGTCAAGTCATCTACATCTAGCAGATGTTGCCCTCTTTTTACTGTTATTCATTCACCCACCTAACAAACACAAAATGCCTCCATAGATTTTGATGAGGTCAACCCCTTTTTAAACCTTGAATACCCTCCAAAATATAGTTAATACACTATTCACCTTAACATGATCACTCTCTTAAAGACCTCACTTGACCCACAATTTTAAGTCAAGAGGTTGACAGGTACACATTACCACTGATAAGACACCTACTGCCAGGCCCTATGGGAAACCTTCTATAGTTTGATAGTTTGCAAAAATACACTGCAGACAGTCCTGAGATTAGCACAATGGCATACAATAATAAAGGCATGCCTACAACCCCACCTCTAATTGTATCACCCCCACATTTCACATTATTGAACAATCTGCAATGCCTCTAAATCTTCAGTGACATTCTGAGAAACAAACATCCACACCTTATAAATGTCCTTGCTACATCAAATTTGTTTATAGCACTCTATAACAACTATTAAAAATGGACATGTGCCCAGACATTCACTGATGGGCACTTTATTGTCAACAGAAGCTTTGGCTTTTCTCATACATTTATTGCAACAGGCTTTTGCTTTTAGCCACAACCTACTTTGCAGACTTGGCAACCCACATCAGGTGCACTAAGCGTTTACATTGTTTAAAATGTAGCACTATCTGCATCCAAAATGTATTTGTTTGTAAAATATGTTATCAATGTTTTTATGGTGGTATTCGTGTTTTTTGTATTTTTGTGATGAGTCATTATATTTTTTAAGTATTACTTTTGATGTCTATATTTTCTTATTCAATATTGTTATTTTTGCTGTTTAGAGTGACAATATTTTTGCTGTCAATATTTATGCATTTTACAAAAATACCTTTAAAAGTAGATGTTATTGTAACTCGATATTTTGGCCACAATATTTTTTCCGAACAATATTTTTGTGCTCGATATTCCTAAATTCCACCATTCCAGACATCCTCTGAAAACCATCAGCAAACCATGTCTGTCGCAGATCGAACTGAACGGTTTAACCCTTGGGCTAGAGGATGGTATGTGCATGGCTCACCCTGAGAGGTAGGACGAGAAAGTCGGGCCACACTGTGATGGTGGAAAAGCTTGCTTGACCCCGCCATGGAATAGAAGCATGCATGCAGGAACAGGAGGGATTTTTTTCCCTTCTCGTCAACAGAGAGAGAAAAAGAATACTGTGGACCTCTTTGTTGATCTACAAGATGAGTAAAAAAACAAGATAGAAGCGCTAGACACCATTTTGAAGAAACTAGATAATTTGGTGAAAGCTTCAGCAATGCTTGAGACACAGTTGGAATACATGGCACAAAGAGTCTGTGGCATAGGAGAGGGGACTGAAGGTGTTACATTTGAAAAGCAGATGAACCACATGGAGGGAGGGCTGAACAAGCAGGCACAGTTCCAGAGCAGAGTGGCTGAAGTGCCGTTGTCCCTCACCAACAGGGTGGTAAACTGGAAGAATTTTCATAAATACTGAGGGCTCTATTACGAGTCGGGTGATCCATGGACCGCCAGAGACATGGGGGCGCCGCAGTGGCGGTCTTCTGACTACCCTATTACAATTAGGGTGGTCGGACCGCCTTTTCCCCACCACAGCTGCCAGGGAACCGCCATTCCCTGGTGGTGTTGCAGCGGTCAGGAGGCCGCGGCCGTCCCGCCAAGCATATTACAAGTTTCCTCTCCACCACAGTGTTCATGGCAGTTCCTCCTCCATGAAAACCATAGCAGAGAGGAAGCCTTGTGCCTCTGTGCCCTGGGGTGCATGCAGGGGGGCACAACATGTGCCCCCCTGCATGCATACATGACAGTGTCTTCACCGCATGGACTTTACAGTCCATGACAAGCATGAACTGTTTTTGGCGTTCCCATTGGAATGACCATTTTCAGGGCACCGCTGTGGGAACATCGAAAAACAAGCCCACCTGACACAAGAAATGCTCGTAATCTGCCGGGGGCCCCGACCACGGGTTTGGCTGTGCTGCGATGGGGCCGCACTGCCAAACTCTTAATCAGGCCCTGAGTCATTGCACTTAAATCCAGAGACTGCAGCATCTGTTAGCTCTTGTGCATAGATCATGCTTCAAAATTGCTGCTTTTATCACTATACCATTCCAAACATCAGGATCCCGATGAGGGAAGCCTAATGACCTTTTTAACCGAATTCTCCCCAGAGTGTCCAGGAGTGATGAGCTGCTTCTGAAAGAACTCATCAAAACATCCGTCATCTGTGAGAAACTTATCTCGAGCTAGTAATGGAAAGCCAAGAACCCTGATCTAACCTCCCAGCATCCAGTGTGAAGAATCATGAATTTCACGTTGTGATAAATTATAAAACAATGTAAGGTGTGCAGGGCTTCCAAAGCAAAATAGTTTTGTAGTGGTTTAATAGCAAACAGGAGTTGCTGGATGTACACTTTGGAGGCAGTATGTGGCACATTTTGGAAGGCCTGGTAGTATGCCACAAGGGTAATCGAGCCAAAGCAAAACAAATGTCTCTTTGGTATGCATATAATTGCCGAAGTCAAGATATTTACAAATATGGCAGAGCACACTAGAATGCACCAATAGATCTGGACTAAAGCTATGATATGAGGTGTGAACAACAAGTCTTAGTTAAGGATTATCCCCTGTTCCTTGCAATGCTGGCTGAACCAGGACAAAAATCAAGAGAGGCAGACTAAAGGGCTAAATTGCATCGATCCCCCTATGGGCCAACAACTGCTACCTCTCTTCTACTGGTTATGTTTCAGTTTCAAACTTCAATGTACTTCATACACCTCACATACATAGAAACTAGAATGCCACCAAGTTTCAGCATTATTTGGGGTCATCTGCATAAGCCATGAGATTAATTTTCACCAGGACTAAGTTATAAATGATAAAGAAAAAAATGCAGACCTTTCTAAAATGCCCCAGGTTAATGCTAAGGTAAAGTGAGGAAAGGGAGAATGCTCACAGATAGTATGCATTCCCTGAGTTAAGTTGTAGAACTAGATTTCTTGGACCCACACAACATTTTCCATGTGAAAACACTACTTACTGATCTAGAAGTAGGAACTGTACATATAAAAATCAGAACATTGTTCTCAAAACCTAGATGTGTGGATTTTCACATATGTCTCCTATAACTGCGAAATATATGTCAATCATTGGGACATTTCCACAGTCATGAAAGTCTTTTGTGGATGAGAAAGCATCTACTCCCAAAGGAAGGTTGGAAGGAGAGGTCATTGATCAAGTGATGACCAATCATAAAGTCATAACTTTGTGGATATTCACAAATGTTAACAGACCAAAAGTTATCCTGAAATTAACCAGAGTTGAGTGACTGTCTAAGTGTCAGTAGGGGCTTGAAATAGTCCCATATTTTAGGGAATGAGCTGGGTGAGTGGTCTTTCCATGGAAATGATGTTCAAAATGAATAAAAAAGAGAACCAAAATGTGCCATTTAACATTACACTAGCTTTATGCCTGTGTTTTGTAAGCAATGTGGAAAATCTACAGATTTAGGAAACAAAGGTTTACACCAGGGAAGTCACGATTGAATGTTGTGTGAAGCAGGCTGTGGTGCGTAGGCTACCATTAAAGGGGTCAGTGTGGAGTCTCAGAGGCCATGGATCAAAGCAATGAAACCATTCTGATATGAGACTATGAGATCTTAAAAGACATTTCTGAATTTCCATTCTGAGAGGAATGGTTTCACTTTGTATAGTACAGAGTGAAGGTATTAGGTCAACTTGGTTTTCATGATGATGTATTCCTTGACGGTGTAGTCAGTGACTTGGGGGTGAGTTTGTAATGATTGAAAGTTGGGGTTCGATATTTTCCAGGTTTATGTTACTGAGCCCATGTTTGAATAGTAGTTGCTTGTTGTTCTCAGCAAATAGCAGGATGGTATGATTTGAGGCAATGCAATCTCATTACACTCACTGGAATGTCTCCGGGAACTTCTCGACAGTCATGCCATGTGGACGACCTTGAGTCAGTAATGGCCACTTGACTTTATAGCTTCTAGACACTTAGGGGCAGATTTACAAGCCCCTTGCGCCACTTTTGCGTCACTTTTCCCATGTTAAAAGTGACGCAAAAGTGGCGCAAGGGGGTTGGAAATCTGCCCCTTAACGTCTTTAAGATAGCATTGATGCAGGCTTCGATCCACAAAGCCTACCTCTTTGTCTTCTCAGTCAGAGATCCCCTCTTTTTCAGACACCTGTCAGTTCAACTTATTCTTTTTCTCAAACATATCACAGCTGCAAGATTGCTCAAGTTTCTAAACTTGGTGCTAGGCTTGAGAGGAATCAGAAATACCACCTTGAATTTCCTATTCAAGATGACCACAACATGCTTGTTCATGGAGGCCTCCATTTATCATTGTTTGTGGCATTGTTGGGATGTCATAGCTAACCGCAGTCCAAGCTCTCTCTAAAGGCCTGATTTAGAATTTGGTGGACGGGTAACTCCATCACCAACGTGACAGATAGCCCGTCCACGTATTACAAGTGCCATAGCAAATAATGGACTTGTAATACGACAGACAAGATATCCGTCACATTAAAGTAAATCAGGCCCTAAGTTTTGAAATTACATCCACTTCAGCCAAATGGTTCATCACAGGCAACTTTCCAGGCTTTTGCCTTTAAGACAAGGGGCAGGTACCAAATTGTCAGTTTGTATATTTCAGGACGAGTCCAGTGATGAAAAACAGTTATGCCAATTGTTCGGCAACTCATAATAAGTGTAATTTATTGCACCCGATAAATACCTTGGTATCGTTATTTATCAGGTGCGATAAATAGCACCTATGATCGTAGTTAGGGCCTAAGTGTTCTCCTCTTTCTTGTTTAGAGAGCATAAAAAGTAGAACACTTTTATCACTCAATTTACCTCTCAGACAACTTGATGAAGATGAAGTAGCTAAGATGTATTTTCCCATAATTACATGCTAGTGTTGGAGGAAGGAGTAACAGTATCTAGATGGGTTGCCCTTGACACCTGGCCCAAAATCTAGGGCAAAAGGCATAACAAATTCCATTCCAAACATATTGGGTTTGGCTACCCCTATTTTTTTCCACAATTCCTGTGTCTATTTTCACACTTTGAAGCTTATTTGCAGTCCCCAGGGACTGGCTGAAAGCCTAACTAACATGCAGGTTTGTCGAAATGGAGCACCACAACAACAGAGGGGCTAAATTGATGGCATCCTCTACATATTTCACGCCTAGCTCCTGTTGAGATATATAGGTTGAGCAGGTCGGTGGAACCCCCAAAAGCCTACGTAGAACTCTGTTTTGCACACCTTGATGGGACTTAGGGCTTATGTCATCCCATAGGTCAGCACCGTACATTAAAATAGGGAGGCACTTTCTCCTGTAGATCTCCAAAAGGGAGATCACAGGCTTTTTCCCAATATCAATCAATCAATCAGTCATTTGTAAAGCGCACTACTCACCCGTGAGGGTCTCAAGGTGCTGGGGGGGGGTGCTGCTACTGCTCGAATAGCCAGGTCTTGAGTAGCCTCCTGAAGGTTAGTAGATCCTGGGTCTGTCGCAGGAGGATGGGGAGGGTGTTCCAGGTCTTGGCAGCGAGGTGGGAGAACGATCTGCCGCCGGTGGTCGCTCTTCAGATGCGGGGGACGGTGGCAAGGGCGAGGTCGGCGTAGCGGAGCTGGCGGTTCGGGGTGTAGAAGGTGAGCCATCTGTTGAGGTATGCCGGTCCGGTGTTGTGAAGTGCCTTGTGTGCATGGGTGAGGAGCTTGAAAGTGATCCTCTTGTTGACGGGAAGCCAGTGCAGGTCTCTCAGGTGGGGTGTGATGTGGCTGTGGCGAGGGATGTCGAGGATCAGGTGTGCAGAGGCGTTCTGTATGCGTTGAAGTCGTTTCAGGAGTTTGGCCGAGGCTTCTGCGTAGAGGGCATTTCCGTAGTCCAGCCTGCTGCTGACGAGGGCCTGGGTGACCGTTCTTCTTGTTTCAGTGGGGATCCACCTGTAGATCTTGCGGAGCATGCAGAGGGTGTTGAAGCAGGAGGATGAGACGGCGTTGACTTGCTTGGTCATGGAGAGTGTTGAGTCGAGGATGAACCCCAGGTTGCGTGCGTGGTCGGTGGGTATCGGTGCTGCTCCCAGTGCGGTCGGCCACCAGGAGTCGTCCCAGGCTGAGGGGGAGGAGCCGAGGATGAGGACCTCCGTCTTGTCCGAGTTCAGCTTCAGACGGCTGTTCTTCATCCACTCGGCGACGGCCTTCATTCCTTCTAAGAGGTTGGATTTGGCGGTGAGGGGTCCTTGGTGAGGAGAGGATCAGCTGGGTGTCGTCGGCGTAAGAGATGATGTTGAGGTCGTGCAGTCAGGCGGCGTGGGCGAGCAGAGCCATGTAGACGTAGAACAGTGTCGGGCTGAGGGATGATCCTTGGGGTACGCCGCAGATGATCTCGGAGGCTACGGAACAGAAAGGGGGGAGGCGGACGCTCTGGGTTCTGCCGGAGAGGAAGGAGGTGGTCCATTCCAGGGCCTTGTCTCGGATCCCTGCGTTGTGGAGGCGTGTGCGTAGGGTGCGATGACAGACAGTGTCGAAGGCGGCTGATAGGTCCAGGAGGATGAGGGCCGCGGTTTCGCCGTTGTCCATATGTCGGGCCAAACTAAAAACAAAGTCAATGGAACCATTATGCGTTCACCTTACAGCAGAGGTACAAGGCCCACAGTTCCCCTTTGAATCAAAGACCACTCAAAGATAGGAGAATTCAAGGGTGAGAGCCACAGGTTGGCCTTGTAACCTGATTCTCCTCATCTTAGTTTGCCCTAGGTTACGTGTCATTATATAGGATTTGGAGCTGTTTGTTGCCAGACCCAGGGATCCCATAAATAGGACAAATTAATCAATTAAAATATTAAAGCCATTGGGGGTTCTGGCCAGCAACACTGTGTCATCCACGTACAACAACACAGGGGCCTTTTTCCCAGCTATGAATGGGGCACCAGTGACCCTGTAGGACATTGAGGCAGGATTGCGGCCATTAATATATAATAGAAATTGCAGGGGAGCGAAAATGCACCCCTGGCATACCCCGCGTCCAGTCTTGAATCCCTCTGTCCTCTCGCCTGAGGGACCATACCAAACTGAGGAAGAGAGATCATAATGAAGAGCTCTCAGGAAGAGGAGCAGGTCACTGTTAACCCCTAGATCAGACAACATCCCCCAGAGCTTTAATCTCAACACACTGTCAAAGGCACAGGGCAGGTCCTTGAAGGCCAGGCACATGGAGCCCTGCTTGGCGATGTCATACTTGCTTATCAGCAAGTGCAGGTTTAAACATTGCTCCATTGTGCCCAGCCCTCAAGAAATCCATACTGCACCTCTGACAAGTTACTGGTTGCCCCGACCCAGTCCAAAAGGCGACCCAGAACCACTCTGCCCATTATCTTAACAGCCGAGTTCAATAATGAGATTGGACCATAGCATTCAGGAGATTGATGATTGCCCACTTTAAAGACACGGAGGATGACAGCTGTGTGCCAAGATTGAGGTAAGCCAGTCTTACATACAGCATTAAAGAAATTAAAGAGTAAATTGACTTTATCATGGGAATGGGAAAAACCATTAGTGACAATCAGTCTCTTGCAGGTCGAGTTGTGTGGTACCCTTGCCGGGTAAAGGTGATGCTGGTCCTAGGACCAAGCCACAACAGCCAGTTGAATTTTACCTGGCCTGTGGGGCCTGGGTGCAGAGTTGTCCTCGCTGTCCATGGCACAGAAAGGGAGCTGCGGGAGAGCAGCTTTTACCGCTGAAATGGTGCTGCGGGGGAAAAAGATGCAAAAACACAAAGGGGTGGCTGCTGACGTCGGTCAAAGGTCGGATGAAGTACCTCTAGATGCAATGTTGAGTAAATGGGTCTGTTGCCGGACTGGCAACCAACAAGCCTGTGCAGCGGTAAGTAGGGCAGAAAGTAACTTTGATGTCCGGTGGTCCCAAGTAAAGCAGCAGCTGCCTGTAGCGTTGTGGAAGACAGGACTACGGTTCCCACAATGCACTAGACCATCTGGATTTGGGCAATCCTTCGAGGGCCCGATGGCCAGCGATTCTTCATATCCGGAGCATTGTTTTACCTGGAAGTTGCAGGGGACTAGTGCCACTAGTCCAGTGGAGTCTGAGAGTGCTTCAGACTTCCACAGGGGTGCCTCTGTCTGGGGGAGCCGAGAGATGGCCTGGGACGAGTCTTGATCAGACAGTTCCAGGAGCGTTGCCACTTGTGCAGGGAATACCTCTTTTGCTTTGTGCAAGTCCTGTTGTCTCTGACACAGGTCTCTTCTTCTGTCCTCTTTGATGCAGGTTGTTCGGAACTGAGTTTCTGGTGTCAGGGGTGTGCCTTAAATTCTGGAATCAGGGGAGTTAGGGCTGTGGGAGCAAGTAGCCAATGGGCTGTTAGTCCCTACAGCTAGTCTGTCCCTGGGGTGACTAGGAGTGGGTGGCAATCTCCGCTCCACCAGCGGAGTTTGCGGAGTTTTGCCACTCAGTGCAAAGTTTGGCAAAAACTCCACCAACCTCTGTGTGGCATTTTACCAGAGCCCAGCAGGATTTACAGGAGGAATACTATTTGCGCCTGACTCTAACATGGCTAATGCTTTGGTTTTCCCATAGTAGCGTCCACGGTGCGGATGGTAGAAATCAGATTTGCTAGTTATAGATCGAGCTCTGCCTCTGCTTCCTTCCACCAACCAATCTATTTCCGCATTGCGGCTCGACCTGTTTCCATTTGGTCACACCTCACATGCAGGAGTTCTGCCCCCCTGCATACCGCAGCATTACTCTGAGGAGAGATTGGGGCAAGAACTGAGCTGCCACCATCTTAGATTTATGAGGTGGACAGTGACCAGTCCATGGTTGAGGGGCTGGAAAGAGCCATCCTGCTCTGTTCTGTCACAGATCTTGAGTTTTGGAGCGTTTGTCACGGAGTGAGCAATGCAATCTGCAAGCAAGATCCTCAGCCTCTTCTTCCTAATCCTGATGGGCACTGAACTTACACAAGTAGGTCTGTCGACAGCATCTCTGTCTATGTTATCCAGCAAGGGTTCATGGTTTGAGGTGGTGGTGGCGAGTTATATAGCACTGTTTTTCTGCTGCTAGGCACTGCAAGCGAGATCTGCAGAATGAAATGCCACAGATTTTTTTAACACTGCGATGCCACCATGAGGCACTGTGAGAGACAGGAGAGGAGAATGATCGAATAGCGATGTCTGGCAATAATGTGTGGCTTTTGCTTTCCCATCTCTTTTCTGTGTGCCTCTTCTAAACTGGTGTGTAGAGCTCTGCGCCCTTCTGTTCCAGGTCAGAGCTCAAGGAACACTGTTAATAAACAGAACTTACCGATGCAAGGTGGGTGTGTGGGAACAGAACGTGGTGCCCACAGCCATTATTTGTAGGAGCCTTCAGGCCCCTTGCCTTCATACACAATCTTCAAAATATATGTCAAAAGGTTGTGGTTATATCTGTAGGGTGTGATCCAAAGGGCACATTTTGCTTTTAGTTGTAGTAGCTGCGAGCTGTTCATCTCTTGGCTTCTTAGACACAAAGGTGTTTCTATTAAGCAACATTTAAAAGACATATATTCACCAGTCACTGGCAACACGTTTAGGCTTTTATGTTATCTGTTCATTGTTTGTAATAAGACTTGTGTGCTTATCTACTTTTTGGATGTCAGATCTCACTGCTTTGTGTAGCTTGTTGGACACAGAGACCCTATAGAAATTAACGCTTTATACCCACCTACCTTACAATACTCTATCGACCTTAAGATGTGTTGCAGACAAATTATGACTCCATTCTTCATTTTCTGTTTACCGTGTTAGCAGTTAGTTTGGTGGCTGTTCTATGTGGTATGACTAAGTTCTGCTGATTAGATTTCAGTGTTTGTGTAGTACATTACTCAAATGTGTGGCCACTGGGCAGTTTATAACTCAAAATAGGAAACAGCAAATATATTTAGGTTTTAAGATGTTTCTTTAAATAAATGGCGTTGTACGGGACAGAATAATTGGTCTGTGACCATCTGATGCCTTTAAAGTCCCTTTTCTTTAATCAGAAACTAAATCTTAATGTAGTCCCTGATGAAAGCCAGTTTCTGTTTTCCCCTCACACACAAGATAGTTCTCAAAACAAGTGTGGGCAGCAGGCGTCCAAGACTAACCTACCTGCTATTCATTACCTCTGTTAAACAGTAGTTTGAGCAGCCTTTGCGTAATTGGGCAATGTATTATGCATGAGATCAGCAGCTTTAACACCTTAAGTTTTTATAAAACGCCCGAATGTTAATAATTAGTTGGCAGCTAAATTAACAGCTCGTTAAACAAGCATTGTAATGCTAATCAGTCTTGATTTATAAAAACAATTGCTGGGACCCCGTCAGAGAAGGAAGGACTCGGACCACACCACGGCCGAATTTCAAGTGGGGTACCTTATGGCCGAAGAGAGGTAATTGAATCCCTTTTGACCAGATGAGGCGTGTATTCATCACCCGCTATATATACAAACTGTTGACGGCCAGTATAAACATCTGTGTTGAATATTTTTCTATCATTATTTATACTATTTACATGCAGAGTGACTAGTTTTCTTTTTGGGCCCGAGAAATGTCCATGAACCCCGGTTGGGGTCGGTATTGGGAAGAAACATGTTGACCTCTAGCAGGGGTATATTTGTTGATAACCCCTAGTCCTCTTCGTTTTTAATCCTGTGCTAGGGCACCACTGAATAAAGTTATTAGGTTCCCTGGAGACAGTTTTAATATCTTCATATTATTTTATCATTTGCACTCTGCCCCTTACTCACTGAATCCTTCAGTCCCCTCTACTTAAAACACCTCAGCTCCTCTTAAAAAAATCTTTTTGGAAGAGTTGTAGCCCACACTTGGGACCTTGCGGCCCGGGTGTGAGGAGGGAGCCCTATGATGAAGCATGTCACCTTCGGGTGAGTGAGGGTTCTCATCCTTAAAAAAGGTATTTTCCTATCCCCGATAAGACTGATGTTTTCTGTTCTTTATGACATACATTTCTTCAGAGAATGTAGTTTTTGTGAGTTATAATTTATAAAAACAATACCAGACCTACTGGCTTGGCTAATGCTGTTCGACAATACTGTTCGGCATCAGGAAAAAGAATTAAAAGTGTTTGTTTGTCAATGCTGAACAGTATCGGAGAAAAATGAAAAGTGCAGTTATGTGTATGTACCCGTGCGTCATGACTCAACATTGGCCCAGGCTAATGACATCTACACTATACAGTTCGGTGCTCGTAAAAATACAAGGAGAAACTTATTCCTCCCTGCTTCGGAACTCCGCGGAATCTCGCAGAGTTTTTCAGTAACTCCACAGAATTCTGCAGAGTGAAACTCCGCGAGCTCCACCCACCCCTAGAGATGACTACATCCAGGGGTGTGGGTCACCTTTTCTACCCAGAACCCTCTCTTTTGCCACTTCGAAAGATGGCAGGAATCTAATTTTAGTGTACAGACCAGGCTGCTCACCCTGGAGGTGTGGCTTACCTTCTGGGGATGTACACCTCCTTGACTAATTAATTTTCCGCTTGTCTGGGTGCAAATGTTCTTGTGGTAGGGGGAGGGTTGTTTCCTCCTCCTCCTCTGGGAGTCAGCCCTGGTGCATATCAGAGGCAGTGCACCCTTTGAAGCTCATTGCCTTGATGTGCCACTTCACTATCTTGCTTGGGAGGAGGGAGGTTTGACCTTCTTCCTGCCCAAACCTTTGTTTATAACTCCTGGGATTGATCACACTGCCTGGCAGGAGGTCAGAATTCTGTCTTGGCAGCCGTAAATGCGGGAAACACAGGTTTGCCAGTCAGAACACAGGAAAGTTGGGGTAACCGGGTGGGCAACCTCTAAGGTAGCCACCTGGGTGCATGCCACATCACCCTTGACATGAGATTCATGTCAGGGGTGAGAAGGCACACTGTTTGATACAAACACAATATATTTAGGTGGTACCATGATGGAGCTGCCAACCTCGGGTTTGCCTGCCCATGTCGTACTATGGACCTTCTGTCACTTAGAGTGCCCTTTAATGGTAAAGGGCACTATAAGGTCATACAAGCTTGCACTTACATGTCCACACCTTTGATATAATGCACCCTGACTACTGGGCTTTAGGAGGCCTTCCTTAGGGGTGACTAGCATATAGTGCATTGACTTTGATACACATGGTGAAGGCAAAGTGGAGTTCGAGCAGCTCACACTGCTACTACTGTCTGCAATGGCAGGCCTGCTGTCAGTAGTTTCTGTGGATCACTCAGGGTGGCACACCAGTGCTGCAAGCCCTTGGGACCCCTTTACCACCAATACCCTGGGTACCACCGGTAACATATACTAGGCACTTATAGGGGGGGCAAAGTCCTTGTCAATTGGGATTGCCAATTCACACATAACAGTTTTAGGGAGAAAGCACTGGCACTGGGGTCTGGACAGCAGACTCCAGTGCACTATCAGAGTCATATTCATCAGCATGGAGCAAAAAGTATGGGGGGGGTGACCATACACATAGGGCATTTTCCTACACTAGGGACTTACAAGTAAATTAAATATGCCAATTGGGTATGAGCCAATTTTATGCACCAGAAGGAGTAGGGAGTAATAAAATATGTAACGTAAAGGCACCTGCAATATGTGATAATACTGCCCTTACTCACACAAATGTGTGACATGCTTCATCATTGGGCTGCTACTAAAAACACCCCAGCGAAGCCACGCATGGGGTGGAGCAATAGGGTGGGGGAAGACAATACAACACACACAAAATAATTCTATAGTGACTGGGAACGTCGGTAGTGAAGGTGCAGTGTGAAGTGAATTAAAACTAGCTTGGAAGTGTCGCTGTGCCTAAAACTTTATTCCTGGATCTTCCGGCCAGAGTTAAAAAGTGTAAAGGATGGTGGTGATTGGGAGATTCTATGTGCTCCTAGCACCCCTCCTTAACTGCAAGGTGGTCAACATGTTTCGGCCGTTAGTGTATGCCCCTCATGTAGGGTCACGCCCGGCCTTCCTCAGGACTCTACCTTTCCCAGTATGCTCTCACTCTCACCTCCAATTGAGATAAGAAGATAATTAAAGGTCAGATCCTTCCATGTTGAGGAATTTTCTCCAATGGGTCATGTAAGTACGAGTTTACCCTAAAGTCAAATTAGAACTGGCGGCGGGCAAGGGGAGACCCCCTGTAGTCACACTTACGCCAAAGGTGGTGCTCCGCTGGCACTGCTCGCCTCCGCCGCCAGTTCTAATTTGACTTTAGGGTAAACTCGTACTTACATGACCCATTGGAGAAAATTCTCAACACGAAGGAACTGACCTTTAATTATCTTCTTATCTCAATTGGAGGTGAGAGTGAGAGCATACTGCGAAGATAGAGTCCTGAGGACGGCGTGACCTACATGAGGGGCATACACTAACGGCCGAACATGTTGACCACTGCTTGGGAGGTGCTAGGAGCACATAGAATCTCCCAATCACCACCATCCTTTACACTTTTAACTCTGGCCGGAAGATCCAGGAATAAAGTTTTAGGCACAGCAACACTTCCGAGCTAGTTTTAATTCACTTCACACTGCACCTTCACTACCGATGTTCCCAGTCACTATAGAATTATTTTTGTGTGTTGTATTGTCTTCCCCACCCTATTGCTCCACGCCATGCGTGGCTACGCTGGGGTGTTTTTGGTAGCAGCCCAATGATGAAGCATGTCACACATTTGTGTGAGTAAGGGCAGTATTATCACATATTGCAGGTGCCTTTACGTTACATATTTTATTACTCCCTACTCCTTCTGGTGCATAAAGTGTTTATAGGGGGTTCGGGGTAGGTGAGTCCGTACCCTCACCCCTTCTTTTGTGTGTATTATTGTATGAGCCAATTTTACCATGTTTTACTGAGAGAGCACAAGCACTTTAGCACTGGCTAGCAGCGGTAAAGTGTGCAGAGTCCTGAAGACAACAAAAGAATTCAGCAAAAATGGAGGAGTGAAGGAAAAAAGTCTGGGTATGACCCTGCCGAAAGGACCAAGTCCAACACTGTTTAGTTTGCAATGTAGAGACTCTGTATGCACAGCATGGATGTTAGCTCCATGCAGACTTCCTCACATGAAGAGCGAATCTGGTTTCGGTGTACAAATCATGATGTGCCTTTTTCATGTGAAGAGCTTTTCTGATCTTGAGAAGGGTCCTTTCTCAAACACCACTGTAAAATACAAACCGTCGCAATATTGTTAGCTGATTGAAGATATGAAAGACACTTAAAAAAAGCAATAACTAGATAGTCCAGATCCAAATAAGCAAATGGTTGAAGAAGGGTGTCCCAAAGCCCAATATGTGCCTGGATTACATAAGCCCTGGCAGGCAGCTAAAGCAGTCTGTCTTTGAACCTACCGAGCGAAGATACATTCAAGAAAGCAGGCAATGTTTGCAAATGTAGACTATTTCAAGCACATCTTTACTACATTGTGGTGCATGGATTAACACATGTTTCTGAATGCTCTGCAACAATAGCAGAAAATCATGCACTTACACTTTTACGTTGCTTGCTACTAGATGGGCAACGGCTAAGAGTTATTGAAAACTTGCAAAGGGAATCTTCTCTGCTGAATGCGTAGGACTGACATATGAACTAAAAGTGGGCAGATTCTCATTAGTATAGTTTTGTTTCTATGCATGCAAATTAAAATTCCAAACAAGTTGAAAAATATGGTAGGCCTATTGATACATTGAAATGTTGACCACGGCAGTCTAATTATGTGGTGGCTAGCTTGAGATGTGTGGAATCAGCAGTTATCTATGTGCATAGTGTGAAAAAATCTTTATCTGAATTCCCAGATGATAAGGTACTGCCTCCCCTTTGTGGACTGTGAAAGTAGCTGTTCCCGAGGGACACCAAATTACAAACATTCCTAAAATATTCGAAGACTGGGATTAAAATATTAAATATTCATCTTCTATGGTATTTAGTAGGAAATTAGTTATATGCCATTGCTACACCTAAATGGGAAAACTACAATGATGCGGCGGAATAGATCAAAAGGAGATTATTTCTAGAGGGAAAATTGAATTAGTCCCTCTCAAGGACTTAAATTAATGTCCAATTACTTATTTTACTAAAGAAACCAACTCCCAGGTGTAGTCCAAAACGAATATTTTTATATATATACTTTTTTTTTATTGGGACAATACAAACAATTATATATACACAAATTATATATACAAAAAACAACAAAAACAATACATATATCTGTACATGGACATCATTCCTTATTACCAGTGGCGGCTCCCCCATAGGGGCGTGGGGGCGTCACCCCGCTGCTTTCTCGCAGCGCGAGAAGGCAGAAACATAAAATGGTAAAACTACCATTTTATGTTTCTGCATCTCGCACTGCGAGAGAGCAGAAGTGCCTGGTGCCTGATTGGGGGCGGGTGGGTGGGTGGTCCTGCTGGAGGGCAGGGGGGGAGTGGCTTGCCCACTGTTGTGGGTACTGACTGTTTGGTCGGCCCCAGGGCCGAACAAAGCAGTCATGCGCACTCCCCCTTTTTCTCTATGTAGGCTGCTGCATGCAGCCTACATAGAGAAAATGGCCCGGCTGGGGCGCTCTCATCTGTGCCTCACCAATCACAACGCTGCCATTGCAGCGTTGTGATTGGCTAGGGTAAGGGAGGGAGGCTGCCTGCTGGCTGCTTCGGTGCTTGGTACTTCTGTAAAACGCGGGACCTGGCTGCAGCATTACACCGTCCAGGAGCAGCGCGGTACCCGGGGGCAGGGTAGGTAAAGTTTTTTTTTTTTTTTTTTTATTCCCCACCCGGCACCCGCGAACACCCGCGCGCCCCCCCCCCTCCTTCCCCCTCTCTCCGGCGAGCATGCCAGCCGCTGCAGTCTGTCATTCTCCTCACGGTTGGGTGGACATGGCTCAGAAAAAAATCAATAGCCTTCCTACTCCTTTGAGATTTTTTTTAGAAACTAATATTTTCCCTTGCAGCAAATCTTTCAAGTACATTACATAAGACAGCGCTTTTATATAAAATGTGAACATGTCATTTTTTATACTAGATTGGGTCAAGAGAGCAGTCGAACCAGAGTCATCCAGAACCTTCCTAAATGAAGAGGGAAGGGATGCCACCGGATGTTCCCAGGCCTCGTGCCTGACGTCTGCTCACACAGGAGCTCACTGTGTCACTAAGTGCACAGCACTGTGAAACTTGACACATAAATGTCACACATTTACACATAACTCCCTGCTTTTCCGTCTTGTATTTTTCATTTCGTCTGAGCGGGTGAAAGAATTTCTTGCAGTTTGGCGGCACGGGGAAAGGTCAGGGCTTAACTGGTACTGTGGATTGTGAAAACTAACTGTTCTCATTCAGGACCTTTTAGTAATAGCGTTTCCGGTGGTGCAGGTGACATATGTGAAGTGTGATACCTATAGAAATACCTAATGCATTCTGACTAGTTCAACATCCGATCCCTGGCTTCCACTTGCCATGGCTGTCGTTGGATCGCCCCCTGTCGTCTGTCACGTGATACAGCAACAGCCATAGTTCAGCATCGTGCCCTCGTAGAGTACCTCCCGGCCTCTACTATACTTTGTATGGCTTCCACACTCAGAGGGCCGGGCGCGCCCGACGGTACAAATAAAGGGCGGGGTGGCCGCTGTGGCCACTCGGCGATAGCTGCCGGTATAACGGTGTGTGCCTCACCTTATACAGTACGGCGTGACTGGGAGACATTGAAG
The DNA here is from genome assembly GCA_963921515.1 of Calotriton arnoldi. NCBI lineage: Eukaryota > Metazoa > Chordata > Amphibia > Caudata > Salamandridae > Calotriton > Calotriton arnoldi. Next base: position 24,041 of record CAWUFW010013629.1, on the reverse strand, counting down.
AGAACACAATTACCCGCCTCCCTGTTTATACATTTTTCAGAGCCTCTTTCACAGCCCCTGTCAGACGGTGAGACTTTGCTGCTGCTGTGTGCACTGCCTGTGTTCCCGCCCATCACTTGCCGCAGGTGTATCCCCCAGACGTCTCCCTCATCCCCCCGCCCCTGCGCCCACAAACGCGTTGCACTCTCTCGCTATCTCTGCACCTCAGGGTTCTCCAGTTACCCCTTCACCCCATGAGGGGTAAACACCAGGGCAATCCACCTGCCCCGTCGCAACCTGTCACTGCATAATTGGAGCTCGAGTCAGAAGGCGAGGTGTGCTCACTGCTGTGTACCCGTGGCCAAGCACTTCAAGGAGCTACACCACCAAAGCATTAACCCTGCCTTTTCCTTCGCTCCTGTGTAAGGGCTGAAGTCGTCTCATTCAAAGTCTATCTTTATTTGAATAGTAACGTTGTATTTGTGTCTCTGACTTTAGCTGCTGCGTTGCTTTCATTGTATGGATTTTACCCCATCATCTGCTTGCTGATGGCAGAGAGCGCCTCTCACATCCATCCATCTCGGTACAGAGGCCTCAGTCAGCCACAGTGATGCGCACAGCACCCCAAGGCCAAGAAATGTCTGAAAAGCTTGCTTTTGGCTTGATGTGTATCTCTAAGAGTGACAATGGGCATGTGCTTGTTTTTAAAAAGGGGAATGTGTGCGATCATGTTCTTTCTTTTTCTTTTTCCCGCTTGTTTACTGCCAAATGATTTGGACTCGTGTTATTTGTCTCCGGTCTTTGTCTCGCCCTGATGTCCTATAGTGCTATCTGCCATTGGTATGGCATTGTAGTGCTTATTCACTGTCATTATTGAGGACTGGTAGTAGGATGTGCTCCGAATGTTGGGAACGAAGCTTCCTTGACTGGCAGGTTTTTGTAGCGCCTCATAAGGTTTGCTATCAGAAACAGGGTGGTGTAATTACTAAAAGTAATGGAATACTCTTTTATCAACCTCGGAAGGATGAAATCAAAACTACAGGTTTCAAACACATGGCCAGATGTCAGCTGGGCCAGCTAACGATTTTACTATGTCAACCCCCTTTCCTAATTTGGAATGTGAAGTACTATGTGTTCATACTTTACTCGGTCAGAGATCATTTTCAGGAGAGCTAGAGCACGTTTTAAAGTGTTTTCTTCTTTTTGCTGTTTTAAGTATTCACTGTGGAAAAATACCGGCTTTTCGTCATTTTCCCAATGTTTCTATTGGCCTGGACTTTACAATGATCATGCTGGTAGAAAACCAGCCTGGTGGCAAACCCACAGGTAGGTGACGTCACTTTTACAGCCCCCATTATCTTAAAAAAGGCCAGTCTCCTGCAGTGTCTGAAGGGAGGTGGCAGAGGACAGACAATGTATGCTCTGCCCCCAACTGGCACTTCCCAGGGGGTTATAATCAATGTGGCCTCCCTGTCTCCTGCAGCCTTGTTGTTCCTCTGCTCGCCTTCCACAACAAACTCCATCCCCAACACATACTGCAGGAGGAGTACTCACACTGGACTCTGCTGGCCTGGGCGGGTGCAGGGAGGGTTTAGTGCTTTGGCAGCCTGGGGTCTGTGTGTGTACAGGGCGGATGGTGATAGGGAGTGTTGCAGAGTGAAAGTTGTGCCTGTAGAGTCAGGTGCGTGCATTTCTGAGTGCAGGGTGCGCGGTGCGCAATGGCAGTTCACTGGGTGAGTGGTAAGACTGTACGAGTGAACGGTGTACCTGTGTGAGTTCTGTGACCTTGTGGATGGTCTGCCCGTGACTGCAGGGAGAACGGTGTGCTTGTGTGAGCGAAGCAGTGTGTGTCTGTGATTGCAGGGTAAGTGGATCAATGTCTGTGCGAGTGCAGGGGAGTGATGTAACTGCATGAGTGTAGGGAGAGTGGTGAGTCTTTGCAAGTCTATAAGCCCCTTTTATTTCAATAAATTGTAGCAAGTATTCTTGAAAGATATGCTTAAAATGCACAATTTGCACCCATTTATTCTCTAATTTTCTTGCAAGGGAAGAACTCCTGCACACATTCCTCCCAGTCTTTGATTCACGCTTGCTCGCAATTTATATTCTACTCATAGCTTTCTGCCCGCACCACTTTTAAAATGCACCAGCCGCCACTGCTTATTACCCTTATTTGATATTACGGATGCAGAAAAATCGCAAACAATAATTATTAAATGGCAATCCGTAAAAAGAGGAAGAAGATAGCCCTAAAAGATAAAACACAATCGAGGGAAACTTTTTTTAACCCTCTATCTGAATTGGGATGTGCAATAGTTTCTTTCAATTCATTTAGACTTTTGTAGGGCTTCTCCAGATTGTGGAGTCGACGCGTTTCAGCCCATATGTTTTGGGCCTCATCAGGACTGGGGCAAAAGGAAACCTTTTATTATTCCAACTGTCTCGAGGACAGGGAAAAGGGGAGAGCCTAGAATGCCACTATCCGTATGGAAATTATTTGTTCGGCTCAAATAAGTTAATGTCGTGGCAATACTTCCAAAGAGTATTGACTTCGTAGCGGTGTACAATTAATTCCCAGGATCGATATGTCTCTATAATTCCTGGCAAGTTGCAGTACTAACAAACGCCGTGGAAAAAGCTGGCCGTCTGCACTCGGTTGTGTGTTATCTTTTAGGGCTATCTTCTTCCTCTTTTTACGGATTGCCATTTAATAATTATTGTTTGGGATTTTTCCGCATCCGTAATATCAAATAGGGGTAATAAGGAATGATGTCCATGTACAGATATATGTATTGTTTTTGTTGTTTCTTGTATATATAATTTGTGTATATATAATTTTTTGTATTGTCCTATTCAAAAAAAGTATATATATAAAAAATATTTGTTTTGGACTACACCTGGGAGTTGGTTTCTTTAGTAAAATAAGTAATTGGACTTTAATTTAAGTCCTTGAGAGGGACTAATTCAATTTTCCCTCTAGAACTAATCTCCTTTTTGATCTATTCCGCCGCATCATTCTAGTTTTCCCATTGTTTCTTTGCCCCAATGCGGGTGGAGTAATAGGGCATACCCCCTTTATAACTGAATTGCTACACCTAAATCATGCCCTCCTAGATTATGTAGGCTAAGGAATGAGGTGATATTTTGGGTGCCCCAATGATATTCCTACATTGAGTTCATTGGGGCTGTTTCCAAGAGGATAAGGGGCAGATTCATCAAAGTGTCACGCAATGCAGCACAGCAAGGAAGATTGCTGTGCTGCATTGCATGACAGGGAGAGGGCAGGAATGCATCATATTTAACATTATATGGCACATTCCTGTCTTCTCCTTGTGCTGTTGCACTATGTGCTGCCTAGTGTCAATGCACACACCCATGCCCCATGGTGCAAGGGTGCCTGCGTTGCACACTGGATTGTTTGTGTGCAGGAAGGGACACCTTTCCACACAAAAATAATTCTCTGAGACTTTTTCTTCTTTGTATGTGTGCTGTAGGACATATTTCTCCTCTTTATGCCTCCACTGGGAAGGTGGACAAATTTGAAGCTTTCTCAGGTCTACCATTCATGGCAAATCAGAGAATGCGCCAGAATCCAATGGGTGGATATGTGGGAACACCCACTCTCCACCCACTCTCCACCCATGAAACGCCTCTTTGGGGCAGAGTAGCTCAAGGCAGCAACTAGTGCTCCCTTGCATTACCCCAGATTTACCAAGCCATGCAGGGCCCAGCAAGGTGGGCTTGTGTGGCTTGGTAAATCTCATTCTAGGTTTTCCATCGCCTTGTGTCCCCTTGCTTGGCGCAAGGCTGACGCAAAACATTTGATTAATATGTCCTGAAATCTGAAATGTGTCCTGGCATGTAACAAAATGTTTGTGTGTTCAAGATGCATTGCAGATTTGAGGGAAGATTTATCATCATTTGAGGGCAGAGCACCGCAGCAAGACAACTTGCTGTCCTGCAGTGCATCAAATGGAGAGGGCAGGAATGCACCATATCTATCTAGATATGGCATATTCCAGCTCTCTCACTGCACTGACACACTCAGTCCATCCTAATGCCATGCAGGCACTCTTACATCAAGGTGCAATGGTGCCTGCATTGCAGGGGAAGATTGTTTTGGCAAAGGAAGGGACAACTTCCTGCACAAAATCAATCCTCAGAGTAATGGAAGGCAGCAACTTGTACTGCCTTGTGTTACTCCACATTTACCAAGCAATGGAGTGCCATGCAAGGTAGCCTTGTGTGGCTTGGTAAATCTGATTTAAGGATTGCGTTGCCCTTGCGTGACAACAGGGCCAGACTGGCCGTAGCGGTCTATTGGGTGTTTACCAGAGAGTTTGGAAGGGTGGGGGTGATTTTGCAGCGGTGATGGCTGTTTTTGTTACTGGGGGCCAGTTTTGCAACAGTGCTGCTATATCTGCCCCCCATTAACAAAAGCAGCAGGGGGGCTGGTCCGTCAACATTGCCAGGGCTGCTTTGGGTTACCAGTCCGGCCCTGAGTGACACGAGGGCAGCACACCCTTATGATAAATCTGGGCCTCATTCTCTTGGAAATAACCCTGATCAGGTCAAGTAATGATGGAGCTGTGGAGCCAAGGAAATTAGAACCTAGGTTGTTGTGTACTTATCAAAATGTCTCTAGTCAGCCAACGGTCTGGAAGGAGGTAGGACGCCCAAAGGCAACTAGGCTTTTCAGAAGCATTTTGCGTGGTCCTGGTAAAGTCCTAGTTCTCGCATTTATTCCAGGCTTCACAAGCACTGGATTCTAAGTATAAAAAGCAGTCATCCACTGAATGAGATAACAAAGCAGCTGCAATATTTCATACTATGCAGTGGTGTGACCATGTTAGCTGCCTCATCATTAAAAATAAAGGCCAGGCTTGCCGTATAAATATATTTTTCAACAGGAGTGTGGAGCCCTGTAAAACAGAGGGGCCGGGGGCGCAATGCCCAATTTGCCTACCCTTTCTGAATGCCCTGAAGGGAATGGAAAATCTGTTGACCTGTTCCTCTAGTTTTAGGAATTGAGGGGCATATTCACAAGGAGCTATCGCCGAATTAACAGCACTTTATCGCAGCCAAAGTCATGATAAATGTACCCCCCCATTCACAAGCCGGTGTAAACAGCCCACAGCACCAGTTTACCCGCGATAGCAGCCGCAAAAAACATCGCCACAGAGGACCCCAGCAAATATCGCTAATGAGATGCAGAGTAGGCGTTCCCGTGACAAAAGCCGAGACAACAGCACACCTCAACATTCACAACGACCAGCCACATCCGCAATAAAAACACAAAACAGGCGATAAGGCGCGTTAGCACCAGGAAATCTACACCTGCTCTGACCTGGTATAAAGTCGGACGGCAGCCAGCACCACAAAAGGGAGCACAGCCCAGGGCCACATCCGAAGGGCAACAGATGCCATGGAGCCACCCATCATGCGGCCCGGACACCCAAGAGGGCCACAACACCCACCGCCAACACCCCCAGGACCACCCCTCCCTGGCACCCCCCGACCAAAGACATGCCACATCAGCCACACCGAAACATGTACAAAATATTCCGATTGATGCCGCACAATCACAACTGGTGACATGGATGTGTCGTCACAGAAATGACCAGCACACATTCACTTTCGAAGCAACAAATGAAACTTTATTAAAATGAACAACGAAATGAAATGAAGATACATGGCCGCTCCCCTCCAGACAATACGTAGGTCACAGCCTGTAAGACAAAAAACATGATGAGAAGGTGTGTCCTGCGCACATCAGAGGACAGAGAGAGAGCGAAGGAGAGAGAGAGGAAGAGTGGGAGGGAGAGAGAGAGGAAGAGAGGGAGAGCGAGAGAGAGAGAAGAGGAGAGAGAGAGGAAGAGAGGGGGAGAGAGAGAGAGGAAGAGTGGGAGGGAGAGAGAGAAGAAGAGAGGGAGAGAGAGAGAGAGAAGAGGAGAGAGAGAGGAAGAGAGGGAGAGAGAGAGAGAGTGCCGCCCCTGCGCACCAAGGCCACACTGCTCACCTGCTGCCACCGGTGTGTCTCCAACCACGTGCCGGTATGTAGGGCAGTTCACCAGGTCACACATCTGATTCAGAGCCGTCAGCTGAAACAGAGCCCAGATACATGACTGGCACAGTACACACACTTGCACAAGACAACATCGCCTGCCCGCCCATGCACACCCAGGCAGAGGCACCCCAACCTCTCCCGCCGCCCATCGGAGCATGCCCGCTCATGCACACCCAGGCCTCAATGCTCACCTTCCGCCACCGGCGCGTAGACAGGAGGTCCCACCACGTCCCGCTGCAAGTCACAAGCCTGGGGACCGCGGACATGGCACCCTCCACATCATGCAGCCCCGCTTCGCAGGCCACCAGGTCTCACGTTTGGTGCTGGGTCTTGATTACTCCATGGCAGAGGACATACCAGTGCACCCGACACCATCGCAGGCTGCACACCCGCTCAGCCCAATGGGTGCCACCAACTCTGGCATCCCGGAAGGGATGCCACGGGGCAGTAGGCCCATGCTGCCCGCTGCCTCTGGCCTACACTGCGGTCCAGCAGGGCCCACAAAACCTGAGCTGTCCGGACCGCCGGGACGGGGCATCATCACAAGCTGCACACCCGCTCAGCAGCTCAAGGTGCCACTGACACAGTGCACCCCAAGTCACCGTCCCGTGGCGGGGTGTCTGTGCAGTCAGCAAGGCCCTGGGTGCCACTAACCCTGTGCAACCCCAGTCTGCGCCATGTGGTGGTAGGCCTGTGCTGTCCGCAAGGCCTCGGATGCCACTAACCCTGTGCGCAACAACTCATGGGCCCTACATGAGTGAGAACCGTGGAGCGGCCGTCATCCAGTCACCACCGGAAGAGGGGAATGTGACGTTGTCGGCCCCTTATGTTGGCGGAGTCACATGGCCTGTGACGCCTGTGCCGGATGGGTGTGGTGTGTGTGAAACGTTAGCGGAGTGGTCTGGCCTGCCGTACGCCCGACCAGCGCAGGGCTTGCAACAATGACTCGTGGGTTCTGGGCGTGGTCCAGTCCATGTCCGGACAAGGAAGTGACTGATGCGTGTATCCCTGTTGTAGTGTTCACGGAACCCGGTACACAAAATGCAATGTCGCACCCTCTGACTGGCATCCCACAGGATGAACATCATTGGCGCAAGGGAAGGCACTGTCCCCACATTCATCCACACATCCATACATGAATGGCGTAAGACATTACACAGCAGTGCGTCACTGGATGTTTATTTGCACATCCAGTGCAGTCATGCAGCTGGAGCGGTACAGGGCAATGCCGAGCACACTACACAATACGGGCCCATGGAGGGCCAGCCAGTGTCCATCCGGGGATGACCTGTACTGCGGAAGAGGAAGGGTACAGTCCGCAGTCTGTCCGCCGTGTCATTGGTCGTCAAACAGGATGTGGCAGTCCATGTCGCTGTCCGAGGTGAGTGCATCGGAGTGTATCGGGGGTCAGTGGTAGGGCTTGAGGCCATGTGCGGCACCAAGCAGTAACAGGCAAGGTGGCGGAAATGGATGCTAGTGCCTGGCCCTCCTGACCACAGTCCCATCCATGTCTTTGTCCCCGGGTGTGTGCCCTGCCCCACCTGTGGGCGTTGCAGTACCAGCTGCGGCACTGTGTGCCACTGACACATCAGGTGCCGGAGTGGATACGCCTGCCGCACTGGGTGGCAATGACACACCAGGGGGCGGAGATGTGGATGGTGTGGGGGCAGCAGCATTCATCATCGACACGCCTTGTGGCAGCAATGCCATGATGAGGACATGCAGGGCACGGTAGATCCCAGCTACATTTCACTGCCATCCTTTCCGCCTCCATCCGCACCATGTCCTCCATGAGCCTCCGCATGTGTGCCAGCTCACGGCTGGCATCGCTGGGGCCACTCTGAGCGGACAGGTATTCTTCCCTCCACGTCATGACTCCAGAGATGTCAGTCAGGGCTCGCTGGAGACCATGGGGCGGACATAGACACCCAAGGATGGCGTCCAGTTTGGTAGCCATGAGCTCGAACCCCACCCGCACCTGCTCGGCCGTCTCCCTCTGGCCCTCCAGCACACGGCGTTGGAAGGCCATGTGTTGTTCCTGGGGGACTTGGGAGGGTGCCGGGCTGTGGGTGCCTCCTGCTGGGTGGTTTGGGTGGTGGGTGGGGTCTCATGGATGTAGCTGGGCTGCCCTGATCCTGGAGGTGAGTTGCGGATGAGGTCAATGAGGTCTTGGATGGTTTGGGTGTCGATACTGGTGTTGTCCTCCTCCTCGTCATCAGTGAAGAGTGGCTGTGACTGCTCTGCAGGAGGTGGTGACGATGCCCCTGCGATGTGAAGGGGAGATGGTGTATTACAATGTGTCCACATGTATGTAGCCGCATGGTACAGGTTGACATTCAGACAGCATGGCATTGTACATTGTGACAGTCTGTGGGTCTGGGCGAGGACCCAGAGTGATTGTGGGTGTGCACTGTGCCCTGCTTGCTTGTGCATGTGTGCCATTGTGGCCATCTCTCCCCATCCCCCCAGTACCTGGTGGTCACTCACCCTGTTGCGGTTGTGTTGTGTCCTGTCGAGCAGTGTCCGGTCCCCCGACTCCGGCCACAGTATCCATACTGATGACTGTCGACACCAGCTCCTCCATGTCATCCAGCTCCAGCTGTGGCGCTGGGCTCCCACCTCCGGTCTGCGTTGCTGCCTTCATGTTGGCGGAGAGTTTCTCCTTGGTCTTCCGCTTGATGTCATTCCATCGCCTCTTGACCTCGTCCATTGTCCGCTTGTGCTCTCCGACGGCATTCACCTTGTCGACGATGTCCCGCCATATTCCAGTTTTGATGCCCAATGACACGTTGGAGGTGACGAAGAGTTGTTGATGGTGTTCCATCACCTCCGTGACTATGATCCTGTTCGCCTGCGGACTGAACTTGGTCTTCCTCGTCTTCTTGTCCTTGCCCTTCCCTGTCCCCGAGGTCCCAGGCTGGTCGTCCGGGGTGCTTGTGGGGTTGCGCTCGTCCTCTGCGCCTGCTCCGGCTGCCTCCATGGTGCTTGGGTGTTGGTCAGTTTGTGTGTGGGTGTTTTTTCTACTTTTATTGTGATTTTTTACGCCTGCCAGGTGTGTGTTGCAGGCCTGGCGCTGCTTTTCGCTGTTTCCTCATCGCGCTTTGGCCCATCGCGTGTTTTTTGGTGTTGTGGTTTGTGTTTTTATCTCCATCGTGGTGGTTGTATCGCGGACATTGTCCGCGGTTTCGGCAGACTATCGCATGGTACCGCCTTGTGAATTCCACGTTGACACAGGGTTATTTTCCCGTGATAGGCTGCAATATTGAAAGTTGCGTTACGCTACTCTTGCGGTAGTTATCACACGTTCTTGTGAATATACCCCTTAATTTACATGACCGCTTACCTTTTGCTGTGTTCAATGTCACGATATCAAAAGCCTCGCACACTTCAGAACAAAAATATTGTTAGCACATTACATTAATTAAGATTAATGGAAAGCTAGGTGGCCGTTGACAACAATTTCAAACTGTTTCCATATAATACAACAACATATGTTTGAATAAATGAAGTAGCCAGACATATTGTTGTTATGGTTCTCCTAATCATGCCCCCCCCCTTGCCCCCCGCCCCCTCCGCCGGGCTTCTCCTTGTAAGTGAAAATCTATCCTGTAGCTTCATGTGTGTATTACATGATGCATTAACCGGCTATAATGATCAGTTAGTGAACGACTTTCATCTGAAACGTGTGTGTTCTACATTCAAAGCAGAAATCTGACTTAAGCACATGTGCACCTCCTGGAATTTAATTGAAGCAATCAGGCACACTGACCGGATATTTTCATTAAGCGCAGAGGCAAAAAATATATAATGTAAAGTAACTCCACGCTTTGCAAAGCTACAAAAACTAGTGCGAAAGCAGGGTCAGTGTCAAGATAGTGCAACATTTCTTCTCCATTCACCACAAAGCATTGCCCATATATACTGCAGTTTATAACCTGGCAGCATGTGAGGAAACATTGCAAGACCTCAATTTTTAAAATCATAGTAATGTCTTACTGGAGGAAAAAGAGTTCATTGGAATTCCTTCTCTGAACTTGGTCATATCCCAGATTTTCTGACTGACAGCGCATCAGTCGGGTTCACAGCATCCCTGGATTTCTTGCACTCAAGTTGTTGCCACATGCTCACATGTTCCTTTAGGAGAAGCATGTGAAAAATCCCAGAGGTAATGGGACTACCTCGGTAATGTTTTAAACACAGAAGCAATTGTTTCTTATTAAACAAGTGAACTGCAGTCCCCGGAATGCAAGGAGCAGACGGTGAGACAGTGAGAATAGCCAGCAGGCCTAAAGAGGGTGGAGAAATATGCACGCAGCTTCCAGCTCAAAATGCCCCTGCCAGGTAATTAAATGAGGCCTTTCTAAAAGGAAAGCGCATTGCCGTTCAAAAGCTCAGGTTTTAAACGAAAACTCGTTGTGCCCCTAGAACTTACCGAGGTGTGGACGCAACAGGGGCAGAATGGAACAGACAGGCTAAACATCATATAGAGAAACATTATTCAATTAAATCCAATAATTGAATTCCGACTTCAAAATGAAAACAAAAGTTTTTATTACCCCTTCCGTTTATTCGTGGATTGTGTCTCCGAAGTGGTTTTCTTCGTTTGATGAAATGTGCTACGTCCTGGATCTCGACTTGCTCTGTTGGGTAACAACGTTTTGAGAAAGGCTCGTCTGGAAATGTTATTCCAAGCAGTTTAGCTTCATTCAGAATTCCGTTATGAAACGCGCACGAGGAGTTTTTTTTTCTTCAAAAAAAGGGGTTTGTCCTCAACAACTATTATGCCACAAACAAAACTATTCCCTTTCAGAAACTCCTATATTTCTCCCCGAGTTACTTGGATGTTTGGTAGGGGGATGTTTAAAAAGAACCAGGCCAGAGGGAGCCCGGGTATGGGATCCAGATGTACGAAGTCGTCCTGTAACCCATTTCCTGGAATACATCAGGTACATCTTCGTTGTCTCATTCTCCAGCAGATGATGAAATATGGCAGAACCTTCTCCCCTCACTCCCGTGGAGGATAAACTCAAACAAGGACTCGTTGCATTGTTCGAGGCTTGTTTCCTTGGAGTGGGAATCTGAAAATCTTTTGATTTTACTTTTTCAACAGTTATCTTAATAATTGGATCCTTTTAAATAGATATTTTAAACAAAAACTACACCACCAGTCCAGATTACCTCAACAACTGCTTTAACTTTCACCAACCCACCATACACCTTCGATCTGCATCCCAGGCAAGAGGCACCTCCCTCCCATTAAGAAGACCAGATGCGGAGGGCGATCGGCTTCATACCTCGCTGCCAAGGCCTGGATGACCTCCGATAACTCCTCAGAACCTCTCCTTTCCTCATGGACTTCCACAGGAACTTCAAGACATGGCTCTTCCAGGTGAAACAGGTGTTTTCTCCTCCTCCCCCTTCAGGGCTGCCCTACTCAGTGCCTGGATACCCTCACGGGTGATTAGCCATGCTCTACACATTCACATAGTATAAAAAACATAACATAACAAATCCATCCTGCATATTGTTATGGCCATTCCTCTGATAACTTCAATATAATTTTTTTTAAAGTGTGTATTGAAGCAGGTTCTGAATATCAGAAAGGAGAACAGCGAGGCTTGGCAATCAGGAACAGTTTAAGTTTAATTAAATAATAACGACCGGGATTAGCAGCCACATCTCTTACAGTTGCCTGCTAGAATTCAACTTGCATTAGGTACATGGCATGGCTTATACTGTATAGCAGGTGCAATTAAGAGAACTTTGCCCCCCTTTTGGCAGGAATACTGGTACAGTGGGCCATAAATTGTGTGTTTAGATGCATGATCCCACCCTGATAGAAGGGGCCATAAATACCAACTGGAGATCACATTCTGAGTTGGGCCAGGTGGCCGGATGTGTCGTGTGGGTTATCTAGGGTGACACTTGCTATTGGGCATTGTTTTGGCCTTATCTGATGAATGCAGCTGACCGGCTGTTCTGGTATTGCGTCCTTGGGCTGAATGCAAGCCCTCTTGTGTGCATTTGTTTGTGTTTATGAGTGCTTGCATCTGACTCGTTACTTTAGGTATTGCATCCTGGGGCCAGATGTGGTTTATTGCTGCAATCTTCCAGGTGTATTTGAGGCTTGTTCCATATCTGGTGTTTCCATCACGGGAAGCACTAGGGGTGGACAGAGGGCAGCTGGGCTATGTTGATCTGATAAAGGGTCACTCTGAAACTGTAACAAGCGTTTTATTATGAATTTGGGTAGTGCAGGCAACAGTTGTTCTGCGGTGTGCTGGACTCCTAAAAGCAGGACCTTTTTATAAATCGATCCATTGCTAACACGTGTTTTGTCGACTACACACTTTTCTTTCCGTAAAAAAAAAACTATCTGAAAGAGAGCAGTAGGATATGCACTGGAATACTAAAGATTTAAAAATAGCACGCTGAATTGATATATAGATTCCTTAGGTTTAGCACAAGTAAAATGAGCTGAACTTCCCTGTGTCACCATCTTTGGGCGCTTAGCCCCTTTGGTCTGATCACCCCTCACTCCTTTCGAAATAGAACTTCCAATCCTAACCTATTGTCAAAATGTTTAAATATTCACATGCCATACTGTATTATTCCTTGTTCCAGCTACACATTTAGAGTAACTTGATTCGTCATTCGGAATAACAAAAGGTAGAATGTGCTACATTCATTTCAGGGTAGAGGAGAGGGTTGAATGTAAGGTGAAATTTGATGCACATTTTGCATTTGGGCAAAATGTTTCCCTTGTTCTGACTCACAACTATGGCGTGTTTTGCACTATGTTTGTGGTTGGATGATTAGTCTTGAAACTTTTATAGACTTCTAAAAAGATGCACAGTTTAACTACGGTTGGAATAGAATGGCCTGGTTTGATCAACATTTTATTTAAAAATGAACTGCTGCTCTTCACCACCCAGGTAAACCTTCAGGTGCTTCATAAGCCCATTTACCATCCTCATCCGCCGTTCCTCAGACACGCTTAAACATAAGCACCACCTCAAAAATAACAACTCCTGTCCACACATCTTCTGGTACATATCACTACATACTAAGGGCCACATTTATTTATCAGTGGTTGGGCAGTTGTTCCACCAGAGTGATGGAGTAAATTCCTCCGTCGCTTTAGAAGAGGTCCTGACAGCCAAATGTATAAAAGACCACCAAGCTGGCGGTCATTTATAAAGCAATGGCAGGGACCGCCGTCATGTCAATGCAATCCATTGTTTAGTGCAGGGCTGCATCAGCATGATGCAACTTTGCACCAGACAGTATTCTTTTTTTATATTCACAAAGAAAATCCCAAAACTGGATTTTCTTTTTGGAATCAAAAAAAGTTACATTCCCCTCACCATGGGCGTCTTCTCCCATGGCGGTGAAACATTATTTGATTTTTACTGCCCCTCACCACTGGGGTTTGCCTGGTGGTGACAGACAATAAAAAAATGGCTACATGTCTACCTATCCTGATTGGGCGGGTGGACATGTAGCCATTTCTCCGATGGACCAACTGAGTAAGGGGTTATGCCTCAGCGGTGACAAAATAGTCACAGCCATAGCCAAACCTATGGTCCGCCCAAAATTAGCTATGGGTGGCTTAGCTACAGTATAAAGGTGCATAATAAATTTACTGAGCTTGCCTTCTCACTGCCATCATTCACACCCATAATACATACCTTTGAGGCTTCAGTCTCCCAAGCAAAATCACCAGTATGACAACTAAAAGACATTACCAGTGCTCATCATCCCTATTGACATTGCCTTCAAAATAGCAGTACCAGTTCACAACAAATGTAACAATCTAAGGGCGTAGCCCATAAACTCAGCCATCATGGGCTGAGCATACTCATAAACATAAATCTTAGTATAGTAATACTTTCACTGAGTTGCTACTATGCGGTTTTTGGAAGTACATACTTTGCTTGATTTTACCAGTTCACAAAATCAACTTTCCACTTATAGTATACTTATGAGTACAAATGTATTTGCAAATAATCTTTTTAACATCTGTACACTGTTTAAAAATTGATCACACCTGATCAGATAAACCATATTAACATCATATTTACATAATCTGGTCTTTGTATTTGCAGCACATTATTCAGTGCCTATTTATACGAGACAGGAGGACTTTTCCTTTTAAAGAACAGTGTATCATGCCCTTTACTGCTATCTTGTGTGTAATTTCTTTTCTCATTAGTTTTAGATTTCTGGCTGTATTATTCATTAATGGCCTTATCAGGACTCATACAGGGACCTATTCTTAGTTGCATTTCCAAAAATAATTGAGATAATTAGGAATCCTTCAATGAAGAGACACACTTAACATCTCACATACTATCCTAGGATCACTGGCGCAATACTGTGGCAAAAATGTTGTTGAGAAATATATCATGTCAAAATATTGTTTTCCACACTATTGTGTTCCTACACTTATAATGGTAAGTACAAAAATATCAGGGACAAAAATATTGCTCTTACTGATATTGTTCAAAAATGTGAAAAAATATTGATTTTCTAATATATACAGTTTAAGTTAGTAAATCTTGAATATTCTAATATATCAGATTAATATAATGTAATTTAAATAAATTCCAAAAACATTTATTACTATACATACATATATATTTTTATAAATACACACACACGCAAATTAGTGTATTTACACATATATATATATAGAAAAAGGTGAAAGGGACGTTATAATTTGCTATGATAATAATATCTTACTTTGCATTAAATAACAACCTAAGGGCCTGATTACTAGTTCGGCGATCACACCTCTGCTGTTGTGTCGGCATTGGATTCACCGCCGCCGACTAGGCGGTCCGCCCGCTGTATTACTATGTTGTTGGTGTGCTGTACGAAAGACCGCTGGAGCACTGCTGCCACAACAGTCATTCGCAGACCACCTCGACAGCTGCCGGGGAAAAGCAGCTGTCATAGGTCGGTACAGAGAAGTTTCACCGCTGTCCGAATTACAAGTTGGATTTCCAATTAGCCAACCATGGCGGGAAGACCGCCTGCTTCGAGTCATCAGAATCAAAGGATTTGGGGGGCATACTCACCCATTTCTGTTTCTTTCCTTCAGTCTCCGATTTGGCACTCTTCCTCAAGGTCCCCCTTTCACAGCAGCATCTTGACCCCAAAGAAAATGACCCTGTTGGTGCTGAAATCCAAGTAAGTCCATTTTGTACTATTTACCCATTGACTGGATATTATTATCATACTTAACTATAGCGCCACTTGATCCTTTGGTTTTTTTCAATGAATTTCTAAAGTTTTTTTAACGTAAAGTAATATTTTATTACCATACGTAAAGGCATACATAAAGCCAACGCCCCACCTTTGGATGTGTGCGGTGGGAGGTCTGTGGTCAGACCATGCATCAAACCCACCCGTGAGAAGCCACCCAACTGCCGTACACAGCCTTCAGCCATGCACAGTTGGTGGGTTGACCCCAGTACCGGGCCTTCTGCCAGGCCCTGCACCAATACCCCATGGGTAGCCACCCCCCACCATGCATGGCTTTCGCCCCTGCGCAGCAGATGTTTGGCCGCAGGGCTTGGCCTGCGGCCAGGACCTGCAGCCAAACCCCCACTTCCCCCTCCTCTAACTCGCCCACACCCCCGTCAGGAAGCAAAACCTGTCCATCCAACCAACCAATCCCCTATACATAAAGCAGATCTATCATCTTTCTTCAAAAATCACCAATAATTTTAATCAGATTTATATTTCAATAATGCACACAATTCAATGTTAATTAATATTGATAACTCAAAAACATATCTAATAAAGTTTTATCAAAACACGTCTGTGACTTTTTTTACATAGTGTTTATTATTACATTTTGTGGGTGAAAAATGTGAAAAAAATTATCAGAGAAATATTTAAAAAAAATGAAAACATGCATCTAAATCTTTCTTTTAACACCTCTAGAAGGTGCAGTGACCAAGGAGACTTACTGTTTGCTTTTCTAATGTTGTTCGGGGCGGCTGCAGAACTCCCTGCAGCTCCCCCAAAAATAAAAAATAAATGTGGTGGTGCCCCTGATAGGGACAGCACCAAAATAAAAAATATATAAATAGTTCTTCCATGGCATTATGGCCACTCATTTATTATTCAATTTTTGTGGATTTTTCTCATCTTTCTGGGTGTCCTGGTCCAACTTGGGACACCCATTGCTTTTTCTTTTTATAAAGGGCCACAGCGGGAGCTCCAGGGCCCTGGTCGGCTCCCTGCAAGCTGTCCCATTTCTCAGGGCCGCACAAGACCCAGCATTCTTTTTTATTTAAGGGTCCCCTAGTGCCCACCTGGCAATTTCTTTTGAAGTCCATCACGGGGGGATTCCCCAAGGCCCCCACGGCCCAGCTAACTCCCTGTTACTGCAGGAGCCACCTTCATTTATTTTTTTAAACTGCGTGCCCTGGTGCCTACCTGGGGCAAACCACAGATGCTCCATCATGGGGGCTGCAGGGGAAGGCTCAAGTCCCTCCAGCACTGACAGCTCCACACTTGCACCCATCGTGGGTGCAGCAGGAACCAGCACTGCTCCCACCCCACTGGAACAGTTTGCTTTTGCTCCCTCAGAAGCAATTCAGTGTATTTTTCCTGTACGAGAGCACAGGCAGGGAAAAAGTTTTGCAATTTTGAGCTCCCGCCCAGTGGCAGAACAAACCTCTTTAACTGCCCATGCTTTTGGGCAGGGAAAGGACTGTGTACCAGGGGTTGGAGACAACAGTACACCATGCTTGCCCCCCTCCCCATCCAGTGAATTAAGGTCCAGGGGTTGTGGTCCCTAGGGCATTCTTGTAGGAAAGTAGGATCTGCTTTTTATGGTTACCCCCACTTTTTGCTTGATGTTGCACTGTTTTTGTCTAGTCTGACTGGGATCCTGCTAATCAGGACCCCAGTCTATCTGCTTTCTCCTCTAAATTGTTACACATGTACTTTGGTACACTCCAGATTGGATACTGGGGTGCCCTTATAAGTCCCTAATATGTGGTACCCATGTACCCAGGGCATAGGTACCCCAGAGGCCTCCCATGGGCTGAAGCATGTATTATGCCACCCATGAGAGGCCATGCAAAATGGAACTCCAGGTCTGCTACAGCAGCCTGTGTAAGATGGTGCTTACACCACTTACTTTAGATATAGGTTCACTATATCTATAGGTCACTACACTTAAAACTTATGTCACCCCTATAGCAGGCGTTATCGATCCTGAAGGCAGGGTGCTGGGTTTTTAGTAAGAGGGTGCCCCTGCATGAGCAGAGCCTCGCTGCAGCCTTCGGAGACCATTCTCCCGGGTTGTCTGTGACTCATCCGGACATATAGGTAGAGGTGCATTATAACCTCGTGGTAAATGCTATCTTGAAAACGGCTGCATAGAAACATATCGTGTTTGGTAACAAACACCTTGGAATCATACCTCCACGGTATGATTCCACCCTTCTGAAGCGAGCTTCGTGGGGTCACTGGTCTATCCGGTGCCAGCCTTCTCGACCCGGTCAGCACAAAAAGGATGCTGCCGACCAGAGACACACTTCTGCCCTCCTGCTGCTGAGCCAAGCTCGAGCAGAGGAAGGCAGCACAATAGGCATCTGTCACAGGGAGGTGTGACCACCTCCCAGACAGGATTTAGTGTATTGGGGCTGGGTGGGTGCACTCTGAGAGTGCCTGAAAGTCTGCATCTGGGGCACATTTGGTGTCCCTGTGCATAGTCCAGCTCAAACCAGTTCTGGGAGCCATTGGCCCCTGCTCTGGCACGAAACTGGACAAAGGACATGGGTGTAACCACCCCTCTGTCCTGACCCTCCCCTAGGAGGGTCCCCTATATCTGTCCAACCCTCTCCCGTGGGTACAAAAGGGCTTACCTGGCTGTAAGACTTTAGATTTTATGTGGACAAGATTCTACAAGAAGAAACCACTGACCTTCGACCGTCCGGACATTCTGGACTTCGCTGGACTTCGACTGGGCCCGACTTCGTCTCCCTCTCCGTCCAAAGCTTTGTCTGTGCCCTTGCTCCATACAGGCTCCGTGCAGGACCTGGGGTGCACTGACAACAACTGAAGAATCTCCCTTGGAGTGAAGGAGTCACTCCCCTGCCCTAGCAGGCACCTTAACGCAACTGACCAGTCTGCTGCTCCTGAGCACCTGCGGACTCCGAAGAATTCAGCAACACAGGACATGGGTTTCTGAAGGTCCCTGAGGTTGATCTGCCCTCTCAGTAAGTTTGAGGCCAGTATCCCTCGTGGGGACTGCATAACCCGAACCTTGTGCATTGTGTCCATTTGCAGTTGCATATACTTGTTGACAATTCCCGAGCTTGTGCATTGGACTCTGTGTAGTCCTGACCATGAGCAGTATTTGCACCAAAGAACTCCAGCCTCCTTGCACCCAGTGCTCCGTGGGCTGGTACTTTGCAATCTGGCTCGAGGTCCCCTCGCGACTCCTGATCCTTCAGCCTGTGGGTCTCTCTGAGGGTCATCTTGATTTCTGTTGGGCTTTCCTGGTTGCTCCAGACGTGCCCTGACTCTCCATTGCTTAGTGAGTCCCCTGGACCTTGCTGGTCCACACCGTAACCTGCTTGACCTTCCTTCATGGGTTGCTTTTGCCAAGGCTTGTTGGTGCTCCCGCTGGACACCGACCCCACAGCACTCGACATCCTTTGTGGGACAGCTCACCTCCAGCTCCTGGTTGTCCTTGACGTCTCCTGGTCCTCGTGGCTACAGAGTCAAGCATCCCTTCTTCGCACCTGAAGCACCGACATCGGTGGGCATTCGTCTACCGAGCCCCTGGTCACGCTGAAGTGACCCAGACTCTGTCCCCTCTCTTTCAGGTTCCTTCCTTCCAGAATCCAGGCTTGGATTCCACCGGACCCTTTTCACCTTCACGGCAGCAGTCCTTCTTCATAGCCCTCCATTGAGAACGACGGCAGTTTCCGACGCCACTTCAGACCTATGCACCCGGCTCTCCTGGGATAGGTAACTCGGGTACTACGGTATCCACGGGTGGGGTGGCTCTTCAAACTCTTAAGTTCCAAAGGGTTCGCTCGAAGTCCTCCTAGAAGGGTCCTTAAACTTTAAAAGTGTAACCACGACTTCCCCATAGAATTCTACGGAGCCCGCGGTCGTGTTAGCACACTGCACCCATTCTCTGTGGGGTCCTTATCTACTCACCTTGGGTCGTTCCTTGGGGTCCCAACGATTCTACGTGCTCCAGACCTGGTCTTGATCTCAGTCGTGATTGTTATACCACTATTTTAGTATATGGTTTGGTCTCCCCCTGGAGCCCACTGTTTATTGTGCTACTTACCACTGTTCTATTGATCTCGTATTGTGTGCTTTGTGTTCTATCCTCGTGTAGAGGATAGTAGAGAGTGTTATATTAATAAATACATATTTTTATATAACTACTGTGTGGTTCTCCTTTCATTTGGTCAATATAGGAGGTGATGTTCTGGTAAAACAAGCTGCTTTACATTCCTTCAAGATTAAGCCTGAAGGCTGCTCTCCACAGCTACCACTAGGATAGCGTTCTAAAGGTTATCTTTGACCTCATACATCATAAGGGTCGTTTGGACTGGTGCAAGGTGCCCACTTTAATTAGTGGACAGCATATACCAGGCCAAATTCTCACACTTTTTAGGCACGGGAAGGGGGTCAGCATGTCCTCTCACCCTAATTGTTTATACAGCCACGTGGGATTAGGACCCTGGGGCCAATTTAGGCTTGGGGAGGGGGACCGCACAGCCCTTTTTCCTTTAATATGATGTCGGCCCAGGGGCTGGGGTCCCTGGGGCCCCTTGGAGGCTCTGGGAGGGAGGACATCCCCTCCCTCTTATTTATCAATGCGCCACCCCCCCCCAGGCCCAGGGCCACTTCTAGGGGTCATTTTTAGGTCTCGCCTGAGCCAGCGCATGCGCTGCTCTGGTGAGACATTTAGTGAGTGGGCTTTAAAAAGCTGACCACAGCTTTTTGTGTGGCCTAGAGCATGCGGTTACGCGCACAGTAACGCGTATTCCTCGCATCGCTCGATCAGGCGCCATCTGGCTTTCCTCTCACTTGCTCTTCCAAGCGCGCTCTTCAACGCTCCTCCCCCTCCCCCACCACAGAGCGCGTCTCGTTTTCTCTCTCTCTCCTGGTCTCTAACTTACTGCCCCTATAGCTCTATCTCTTCCTCCCTCTCTCTCCCTTTTTCTTTCTTTCCCGGTCTCTCTTGCGCTCCCTTTTTTATGGAGTTTTTTTTATATATATAGCGCGAACGCGACTGAAAGATATTGGAGCGCTTTACATGAGCGCCCAATTACATTACACAAGGTCACACACATTCATGTTTATCTCTCTCTCCTCCCACCTCGTTGTCTCTTTCTCTCTCACACACACACCCACACTATCTTTCTTTCCCTCCCTGTCTCTTGTCCCTCACTTTATGCCTCTCTCCCTCCCTCTCGTTTTGTTTCTCTCTCTAAGTCTCTCCTTTGTTCCCTCTCTCATCTTCTTCTTCCCTATTCACCCCTCTCCTTGCTGTTTCCTTTATCTCACACTCTAAAATCCTTCACGATAGCGTCTCCTATGCCGGACGCACTTCCCTTTCTCCTTCACACTGTCAGCGCTCTTTCCCAACACCCCACCCCCACACCTTTACCCCCCACCCTCACCTGACTTTACTCACTCCCTATGTGATCTTCTTCCTCATACTCCTACACTCGTATTCAGGATTCTCACCTTCTCTACTTTCTACACCGCGGAGCTTTCAGTGTTAGCCCAACCAGCCGTTCCTTTCTGACTTCATTTAATGTCTTCTGCACAGAACGACTTTCCTCTCACTGACATTGCATTTCTGCTCTTCTCAACCTTGGTGCTAAGAACTAAGATGGTTGGGGAGAGGGGGCGCGTGAGGTGCAAGGCATGTTTTTTTCCCATTGAGAGCAGAAACTATGTGCTGACACTGTGCATCCAACGCATGTTTTTCCTAAAGACATTATGAGCCATAAGCTAACAAATGCCAAGGTCCCTCTGTATTTCTTAGAAGTAAAATAAACTTTTCCCCTAGTGTGTTCTGTTCACAGCAATATCTGTTGTGATGATGTAAATATTTAAATAATGGAGAGGGAAGGAAGACCTAGCCCCACCCAAAGAGCATTTCTAGACTCAGCCAACCTATCAGCTCCTTTGCTGAGTTTAACTGCCTCGTGTTGGGAGTGACCTATAAGTGAAAGGAGGCTGTTGTATGGACACCACACATTATTGAAAGAGGTGAATACGCAATTAGGATAGACCCCCTTTGTTAGGTCGAGCCTAGCAGACAGCACAGGGTGTCTGGCTGGGAAAGATGTCTTGAGCGCTTACAGCGGGCTTAGATCCGCCCATTTCTTACCGCTGGTTGGCTTTAGTGTCAGTCTCGTTGGCTTACTTCTTATTCAATGGCCTGCCTTCCTCTTCTGTTATATTTCCCTCCTCTCGAGCATATCCTCTTTACCATTCTTTTGACTTCCTGACTTGTATCGTTCCACTGCTCGCATATAAGCAACTACTTTTTTCTTTTGCATTCAGCACTCCATAAGAGGGCTTTTGTTTGCTAGGTCTCTCCCTCTTCTGCTGCTGCGCTCCTCGCCATGTTGCTTCCTACACTTCCCAGCTTGTCTATAAAAGCTGAGCAACAGGGATATTTTTGCAGAGGTATAGCTAAAAGGCGGAGGTTAAGGGTTGTTTTTGTTTTATCTTCTGCATTCCACTTATTGCCAGCGCTTAATTTGTTCAAAATTAAGTACCAGGGCCCTTCTTGGAAGGCTACTCCAGCCTGCACCACTCATACCCTGCCAGCGCGGCTATTGACTGTACCAATATAACACCTAAGCATCGACATCCTACAAGTTTGACAATTCAGACGATTTCAGGCCACACAAAGCTAAAATAATAGCATGAGAAGCTGGTTTGATTAGTTTTCAGTATATATTGACTTAATAAACACAACTGCTGTGTTCATCTCAAAATGAAAACAAGCATTGGCATAGCCAATAGGTCTCGCTTTTGGGACCTTCTAAGTATTTAGTTTTGCAGCACAATATCCTTGGTGCAACAACATCAACTGTTGCATGGCTAAGCACTTATAAGGTCCCGAAGGCGAGACCTATTGGCTATGCCAATGCTTGTTTGCATTTTGAGATGAACACAGCAGTTGTGTTTATTAAGTCAATTTTTACCTTTGCAGCAGATTTGCGGATCCTCCACAAATTCCATACAGAATTTTAAAAAAGCATTTTTGTCCCCATTCAGGGTCCATCTGGGACCCCACCACCAGGCAAAAGGGGGCAAGCTATCCCTACCCTGCCCCCTTTTGCCTTCTTTCTACATTTTTCTTAAGACTCAGGACTCAGTCTTGATTCCTAAGATGGCTGCCACCACATCGTTGTTGATGTGGTGGCAGCCAATCAGATCTCTCCAAAAGATCTGTTGGCCCACGGATCCTCCATAGCTTGATATATATTTTGAGCATTAATTGCCAAAAAACTACTATAGAGATTTACACCAAATTATCAGAAACACTTTTTCTGGACCAAGATCTAGCTTTCTGTCACATTTGACTGTTCAGGGCCCGATTACGATGCGGTTAGGAAGGCCTCCTAACGGTATTTGCTCTGTCCGAATCAGATCGGGAACGTGTCTTTCTGACCGAATTGGAAAGGTTTCCAACCGACCGATTATGATGCGAGTTAGGCATTAGGAATATCCCAATCCGAACCCGATGACATTTGGAATGATCGAGCCGTAAGGAGCAGAATCGTACGTCTCTACGGGCAGCGTTTCCGAACGGCCGTTTACGATGCTGGATTCAGACAGCCTTTCCGAACCATGCCATCTGACTCGAATCAGCAGTCGGAATCAGACTTTGGGGGCCCGTGGGGGTACCCATGGGTCCCCCCCCTTACCAGCCATGCACAGTGTGGCAGGCACCAGGGGGTGCCCACCACAGGGTGCCCGATTTACCCGAGCCACCCCTTTCTTCAATGGGAGCCTATGCATTCGGTCAGAACATAGGCTCCCATTGAAGTCAATGGGAGTCTGACCTAATCGTATCTGGAAGCATCCGGATGCATCGTAATTGGCCGGTTGGACTCTCCCGATCCGAGTCGGTCAGAAACCATTCCCAAATCGATTCAATGGGAATGCTTTCCTAACCGCATCATAATTGGCCCTCAGCCTTTTTGGCTGTAGGTCGGTCTAAAGTTCCTATGGAAAAATGATTGGGACAAACACGTTTTGGGACCCGCCTTTTTCTCTACCCCCACTTGACTGATCAGCCCAGAAACTTTCCATGATCAAGCTAGTCAAAAAGTAGCAGTTTTTTGGAAAGCTTATTGCCGATTCGTCAAATGTCACCAGAGTTGCTAGCAACACCAAAAGTCATTTCCAGTGGAAACACGATCCTAAATATAATTTCCCAGTGGCAACTGCCACTACTATATATGCTATATATATCCTATATATATAAAAGTAAAACACAATTGTAAAAATAGAAATATTTCACATTATAATATTTTTGTAAATATTTTAAATTTACTATTACAAAAATCATATATATATATATATCACTGAAAAAACCATAGGTTTTAGGGACAGTTATAGTTACTTGGACATTGCACTCGTACAAAACCCGTGAAATTCCCCCGTTATAGTTAGTTCAGCTAACTATAACTCGCGCCCCCGCAATGCACTGCTGATGACGTCACATATTACATCACTCATGACATGGTCAGTGACATCACTGATGACATCACTGATGACATCTCAAATGACATCACTGATGACATCATCCAGTGACTGTGTGTTTCTGTAAAGTTTAAATATTTTTAATATATATAGGAAAAGACGTATTGAAGAATGAGTGGGTGTGTAAGTGTCTGTATGGATGATTTAGTAGGTGCGTGACTGACTCTATAAGTGAGTGATTTAACGTATCTTACTGAATGCATGG